>WEKX01022748.1:0-12866 GCA_013390025.1 Pitta sordida | reverse complement strand
ATCTTTTAGAAATTTGACCTGATTAAAGTACAGCTCCTCCCAGCTTTGAAATAACACATCTTATTTTTCACCATTGCACTCTTGCTTGGAAATAATTCAGCCTGATTGTAATTCTATTAACTTCCCACCCACTAACTTTAGGTTTAACTGCTACTTCTGGAAAAAGTGAGTGCATTTTAAGCTTGATCTTAGCAAATGATTATGCAATAATCGAGAAACGTGTCTCTGCCCCAACAAACCAGGACTGGGAAAAACAGGAGGGCTTTGATCAAGAGGTCTTTTTCCTCTCTCCTGTACTACCAATTTGCTTACTGTGTATTCGATTCGCGTTCCCAGTAAGGCGAAGCTCTGTATTTAGCCAGCATCAGAATCGCGTTTAAGGGAGTGGAATAATGAGTGGAACTGCCAGTTTCAATGAATAAGGTATTGAGAGAAAAACCCTGCTGAAGGATTTCTCTTTTATGATGTCTATATACACATGAATGGCAAGACGTAAACCAAGATTTGTACATATTTAAGACACTTCCAACAATATATGATTCCTCCCCTCCCCCTTTTCGTATTTATTTACTTTTGGTATGGGGGCTGGGAGAGCCTGCTAAAAGTCGGTGACTCTACACAGCAATCAATGGCTTTCATCACGTTGAAGGTCTCAAATGAGATTATATGCATTCGAGGGAAGGGAATGGGAGCAAAAAACCAAACCAAATCAAACCAAAAAAACCCCAAAACAACAGCAACGATTAACCCTTTCTGTCCCGTAAAACAGAGCTACTATAATTCTTTCCTGAATTTGCTTAGTGGTGAAAATTAGGATGGCTTCCCAGAGGAGGGGGGGGAAATGAAAGGAGGGGGGGAGGTGGGATATGGAATAAACTTTCGGAATGATTAAAGAGGCGTTGTTGGTTTCCGAGGAGAGGCAGTGGGATCTCTAGGGGATGGGTGAGATGCGCTCGCTCGGGGCTGAGGCAGCACCAGGGTGCGGCGGTCGAGTGTGGGTGCGAACTGGTTCCTTGCCTGCCCCGCCGGAGCCTGTCACGTTCACTGGCCCGGGGCTTAAACCAGGGGACCTGGCCACAGGAGGCAGCGAGCCTCTGATTCCGGTCAGGAGGATTATTTTTGTCCTACGACATGGCGGTGGCTCAGCGCAGCCTCGCCTTTCGGGCACACAGAAAGGCTAATTCCGTCAGCTCCGGCTTACAACTTTTCTTGAGGAACTTTAGACCAAAAGATGCTTTGCAAGAAGAGCCTGGATTTGAGGTTCCTGGCGGTTCAGATTTCCCGTTACTGTCTTGCGGAATGCGACGAAAAGCTTGTGCGATGTGCCGAGAGAGGAAGAGGTATAGCACAAAGCTGAAACTGGAAACAGCTCAGCGGGGAAATCAATCACGAAATGTATTAGCTGCTCCGGGGTATAGACTTTGACTCATCTAGAGGTGTGCGATCCTTAATCTTCAAGTCTTAGCTACTGCATGTGAGGGAGAAGTGTAATGGCACCAAATCTATCAAAATACAGGAAAACCTGTCAGTGGGCTTCTGCGCACCCAGGAAACCTTACTGAGTTTTATTAACACAATTTGGCTTATTAAATCCTGCTACCGCATACTTTAAAAAACCAACCAACCAACCAAACCAAAACCAAAACAAAGCAGAAAGCAGTCATCCTTTCCCTTCTAGAGCTTTCTCGGACTTCAGCAATACTCCGAGTGTCACCGCAAGACTGGCCGGCATTGCCAGGCTCGCTTTTTCATCCGGTCAGAAAAGGGCAGACTATCACGAATATTGTACGCAGAGGAGTAAGGAAGCTGGCATAAATACACACACCGCCACACCCACCTCTGTAAAAAAAAAATATAGGGAGAGGAAAGTCTCAAAAAGCTGTTAAGGAGGTGTCAGAGCGTGAGTCGGGCCGAGACTGTGCAGTTTCTTCTCAGCAGAGTGCCGCCTGGCCTTAGCGCCGGCAGCCCTGGGCGCACACGGGTAGCGAAGGAGTTCGGGGATATTTATTGCTTTAAACTTTCCCCTTTGTTATCTTCCTCATGTCAGGAAGTGTTCGAGGACAGGAAATACAGCCTCGATTTTATCTCCGGGGTGAACACAAACCCCTGGGTTGCGAGGGAATTTCAGGCCCGCTTTCAAGTCCTGGCTCGGGTGAGAGTCCCGCCGGGGTGATCGGATCCTTTCGTTCCCCCTGCTATCCATGGGGGCTCTGTGGATCGAGAGGGGAGGCAACGACCCGAGCCCGGCCCCGCACCAGTCTCGACGTCGGGGATCAAACTGGAGGGAAAGGTGGATATGCGGAGCAGTGGACTAAACAGGTCTCCCGCGAGTCTATCCTGCCGTAAATGTGCACGGGGGACACCCTAATCCTACTCTCCCGTAAAAAAGCTGATTCCCATGGGAAATTTTCCTGTCCAAAATACCCTCAATCAGCTTCCGGTCTTAGTGCTGCTACAATGATCCCTTCTTCACGTCCCAGAAAAACAGCCCAGAACCCTGGCTCTGAAATGTGCCTTCAGAAAGGAAGAAAAAAACCCAACCCCAAAGCACCAAGTCCCCCATCTAAATAATTAATTACGTCAACGACAGTAACTATAACATGGCAGTGCGGGCAGAAGCCGAGGCGGGCGTGGGCGGCCGGTGCTGTTGGGGTCGGCGGCCGCCAAGAAGGCTGTGGAAGGGAGGAGACTGCCCACCCTCGACTTCTGGTCCCGGCCGGCGGACACCTGGGTACGCCGGCAGACCATGCCTTCCTGGGCCTCAGAGAGCGGGACGGATCTGTTCTCCTCCGCTCAGCTCCGCTCCCCGGCCAAGCATCTCCGCAGGACACCCGGCTGTAGGGGCCCGAGGGGCCGAGATGAGGAGGTGAAAGCGACGGGAGAGCCAAGAGCCAGCGCTGTGCGAACGGCGTCGTCTGCTGCCCAAAGGACTCTTCCTGGCGGAGCGAAGGCGCCTTCCCTCGGATGCAGTGAGACGTTCGCCAGTGCCTTTTCGGCTGCTCCTCTCGCCTCAGCGGCTCTAGTGTCTCATCCACTGCGAATTCCGCTGTGTGGAAGGCACTGCTCGGCTGTCTAGTAGGCTCTCGCGCTCTTCCCCAGTGCCTTGCTGACATTCTTCACCGGGTTTCAGGCAATGCAAAAACCCAAAACAGAAAAAAAAAACCCAAAAACCACACACACAACAAACAAATAAAGAAAGAAACATCTAAAAACAAAAGAGCAAACAACTCTCCCCCAAAACAAAACAAAAAACCCAAACCACGCACAAACCCCATAACACCAACCAAAACCCGAAATCAACTAACCAACCACTAAAACCCCAACTGGACCAAAAACTTGCAGCGAACACCAAATAAATGAAGAAATGTAGCAACTGGAAGAAACTAAGTCTGACGATTGGTAGTCCACTTGTCTAATGAGCTGTGATCTACTTTTAGACAACTGAAGATATATCATCAATCTTTGGCCATTATAAGGTATATTTATTGCTTTTTAAATTAAAGCAGTAAAATTGACAATCACAACTAAGACCAAAATAAATACATTTTAAAGTCAAACACATCTGCATGGAGACTAGATCATGTTAATCAGTTGAAGAGAACCAGTATGTCCAAACAAAAAATTATGCTTTGTTAAATTAGGTATTATTGCTTAGATTCTGCAAATGCATATTCCAGAATTAGTGACTAGAGAAGTACTAGGGAGACCCCAAAAGAAGATGAAGTCTAAACAGGGAAAAGTTAGAACTCAGTGTGCATTAATATGTACCACAACTTCCTTGTGCTCACATGAATATCCCTGTCATCCAGTTTATTGTACTTGTCCTGGGGAGAGGTTGCCTCACTTCAACAGGAAAAAAATAAAACCAAGCCAAAAAACATTGAATAGAATTTGAATAATGCTACCCCTGTAAATTTCAAAACTGCAGATATAAACTTATTAAAGTAGCTACATACAAAATAGGGGAATCCTGAGTGAAAGTAGTGCAACCATGGAATGAATTAAAGATGGACTGTGACCCTTTGCACAATCATTTCTCATGCATGAAAGCAAAAAAAGGGAGTGTGCATGTGCGGCGGGGGAATTTTTATGTGCTGTCCACTTCTAGTCTTCAATGGTCTTGCTTTTGAACAGTGGCAAATAAAGGGCATCAATAAATAATAAATCTTTCATTAAGAACTAGCATGCAGAACATAAGTTTTTTTGCTACTAGTGGGACTCACGCATCCATTACATATGAAGATGAAAGATACCATTGCATATGAAGACGAAAGATATAACATTGGTGACATTGGGTTATATATGTATGTAGTTAGAAAGCAAATCAGAGTATTAATGCAATAGATAACACCAATACATGTGTTACACATTTGTAACATTCATATGGAGTATATAATCACTATTAAAATTACTCCTGATGTCCTTTCTATTTCTCAGAATCCTGCATTTAGTCCCAGCTCATGCAAAGAAATATATCATGGGTTAGTGTAGCAAGAGTTTGAGCTGCCTGTCATTGTTTGTTCCCTTTCTCTATAAGACATGTATTTCTGTCTGTATGGTTGGTTGTATCCACATATTGTGACTTTACCAATTGTATTGCACACAGCTTCTGTTTCTCTATGTAAACAAACATGTACAAGGTGAACTCAACATCTGTAGACCCTGCAATGCACTGTATCCTTTAACAATTTCACTGCCAAATACACATTTGGCAGATAAGGAATTTTCAAGTGCTGTCAACTTTCTATCTGCACAGATAATTTATCTGAACATCACATCAGGGGATATTTGATGTCTTTGGGACAACTTTCCTGTCTACCTGTAGATTGCTTGCTATCTACTGGTCAGCTTGGTCTTAGGAAAGGTTGGAAGGAAAAGACAATCTCTTGGGAGGAGGCAGGCCAGTAAATTGGTTCTAGCCCCATGACCGTACTAAACATGTACTCTGGGCAGTGCTGTAAGTGCAATCAGTACAGAGGCCGTGTCATTCTCACTGTTGTCAAGGGTACCAAAATGAATGGAAGCCCTTGGAGAGAGGCTAGATATGGTCTGATATGAAGATCATATGTGTTTGTACTACATAGTAGGACAAAATGTGTGTGTGAGGATTGACTAAAGAGAATGGTGGCTAGGGAAAAGATAAAAAGGATGGATGTGGCTTTGGGGTGGGAGAAATACAAGTGAAAAAATCTATAGAGGAACAAATAGAGTGGCAAAGGTGAGAGGAATGTTTAAAAAATTGAATGCAGTGTCATTGGAAACAAAACAAGGAAGAAGGAAAGAAACTGATAATAAAGAGAATATGAAAGAAAGAGGAATGTCAAAATGAGGAATGAGGAGAAGGAAGATGGAGGCAGGACAAGAAAATAGAACAGAGATCTTCTTTCCAGTGTATGTTTGCATTTGATGCTGAGATTATGGCAAATCAGATATTGCCGCCAAAGATGATGATTTGGCATTTAACTGCAAAAGTTCTCCAGTCTCCTTCACAAAAATATATTTCTGTTAGAGCTACAATAAGTCTTAGTATATGTGACCAAACATGGTTATGTTTATAGTAATCGCAGCATTGTAATAATTTACTTTTTTGCCACATTTGAATTTGCATGTGACTTCTTTCTTTTAAAAAGGGAAATGCATTTTTGTTGTTGTTTCCTTGTTTGTTTTGGTTTTTGGAAAGCGTTGATCTTTTGAAAGAAAGTACCCACCAAACCTTCCTCCCAAAAAATGTCCCTCTCTTCCTGTAACTCCTGTAGGTCAAAAATGACCCCCGCTCCACATTTGTGCAGAAACTAGCGGGCCTATAAAAACTTGATGTGAATCAGCACTGCTCCATTAAAGGTCAACTACAGCTGAATCAAGCTGCTCTTAAAAGGCATCTACCACAGAGAAGAAATATGAGACAGACAGGAACAGTATAGAAAGGGGTAGGTATTAATCAGAGCGAAAGACAGAAGGCAAAGAACAGAAAATTCTGCCAAGCTTTAATACTTTTCCACTAATATGTTCAACAGTGGCCTTATACTCTACACACTCTCANATTAAATTACTTCTTTTTTTAATTTAGAAATTGATTTGCTGTGTGACATTAGAAACCCTTATACTGGCAACACGTTGCAATGAGCCACCTTCCACCTCTGTCTGATAAGATACGAATATTTTTATACTCTATGTATATTTTGCCATACTTGGATTTTCAAAAATAATCAGAGTCAGCCTTATTTATTTGTCCCAGATTTTTTTTCTCTTTATCTAGGCTGTACTGTTCTGAAACTACTGTTCTGAAACTACTGTCTTTTAAAACATTTTATTATGTGTTGGAAATAAAAAAAAAAAGATTCAATGTCAGAATTATGACAGGAGGTCAGAACAGGTGAGCAGAATAGTCCTTCTTTTGTTATATCGATGGCAGCATTTCTTGGTGGAGCTTTATCAACCTGGACAGCTTATAGAACAGCATGATTCAAATGTTGAGCAAATAGCTAACAACTGAAGTGTAAAGTAGTCCAGATATATGAAGATCCTGCTTAGAAGCATCATTGAAAGTTAATTTAGAATTTGCTTTATGACAAGATGCAATTGTTAGCTTTAATAAGACTGATAATATGTATTATGCTCAACTGTTGATTTCTCAGAGTCTGAAAGACTCTGCGCAGTCATTGTCTCAGGGAAGCAGTCCTCAATAGGATGGGAGTTGTGGATAAGTGCAGAGGAGGTCATCTTCAGGACTTAGTCAAAAGTTTTTAGCCAAACACACTGAGGTAGGCAATAATCATTATATCAGTTTTACAGATACACTGAACTGTCTTTTGAGTAAAAAAGGGTGAAATTCTGATGTCAATATCATCCGCAGGAAACTTGTTGTTGACTCATAGTGCAACAACCTGAGACATTTCTCAGCTTTAAGGATCAAAGCAACACAATCTCCCCATCTTTATGTTTCAGGTGATAAATGTGTTACAAAGTTATCTCTGTGTGCAAATAAGCACAAGCACGAGCATAAGTTTTGCTCCTTAAGCAGACACAACTCCAAATATTTTTACACACATTTTCATCTGTGATACAACTAGATCTGCAAATCTTAGAGAAACTCCTGACACTGGTCATAAGCAATGTCTTATAACTACTAGAAATTTGAATAGTGTACTTTCTTCCTTTGATTCTAAGGTTATTTATTATGCAAGTGGGCTCCTTATGGGCTTAAGACCTTTGTTTATGAAGTAGTTAGGCATTTGCCTATTTTTAAGGACTCAATTCAGTCTACTATCATGAGGCCTAACAAAGAGGTTTGAAGGTAGGTTATATGGCTTCCTGAACCTCTGTCGTCTTTTGTTCAATGTTAATATTTCTCACATATTGTCGTGATCATAAAAAGCCAATGATAGTTGTATGGGGTGAAATCTTGCTCTTCTGCTACAGAGGACGAAAGAAAGACTCTGAAAATCACCAGCTTGAACTGTTACTTGACTTCACGTCTTTCCTTTCTTTTGGAAGAAATGTTTTCATTTGTATAGGTTGACTGCATCAAACCAAATTTTGCATCCAGAGTCCTCTATAAATTTAAAGGCTAAAATAGAAACACAACCATGTACTTCAGAAGGGATACGCTTTGACTGAGGGAAATAACAGGGCAATGGTTTTATGAAGAATAATTTTGGAAAGTCAGACAGGTGTTAGGCAAATGTTCTGGAAACTTGTTTCTCTTATGAACAAAATTCAACATTCCTGTTATCTTTTCTTCCTGTGAGTTACTTCTATCCAATATATGTTCGACGGCATAAAAAGAAATGATTGAATATACATAAACACGGCCTGTATTAATGGGATTGTCTGGAATAGTCAAGTATTATATTCCAGACCTGTAGACGCACGCAAATTCTTGCTCAGAAGATCAATGATGTTCATGGTAGTCAGCCTACAGGTGTATATAGATTTATTAATTTAAATCACTCTATTATAAATGTTTTAATACAGAGTTCTGTGTCAGAAACCTTAGTCAATGGTGTTATTTTCCTCAGGTCAGTGCAATTCTTTGTAGGAGGAAAAAAATCCACATGCTTAAACATTTAAATCTTTTTTTCTGTCTAATACATACACTAGAGNNNCACAGACAGTATGCAGTTTTTTAAGCACTGGCTTCTCTGCTTCATATATGAGCCCATCCCAAAGTACATCGATCAGATCCTGCCATAATGCAATTCTGTCACAAAGCATCTGTCCAAAGGATCTCTGCCAAGCTCTTAGCTCCGACTCCGTGTTTCTGGGCTCTTAAGACATTCCATAGGTTTGCAGGCAGACAGTCTGCTTCACTATGGTGCATTCTACGAGCAGCAGCAAGACGCCTGGAACCCTTCCTACCCCTGCTCTGGCTGACCTGGCTGTGCCTTCATTGCTGTTCAGCCTCTCACCCCTCTGGTCTGGCCATCTTCTTTTCTGTTACTCCTTTTTTTTTCTTTCTCCAATATGTTATTTACAGAGGTGTCACTATCTGCTCATGACCTTGATCTCCATGGCAGAGGAGATCCAGGCAGGAGCTGTTAACCCCCATCACTGCCAGAGGAGAAAACCCAAACCAGGACACACCTAAAGACTAAATATTTTTTTCAAATCAATTAATGGAAGTGTTTTCATTGAAAAGAAAATGAGGACTGGAAATTATTTAGAGGCAGCTAAAATACTGTTGAAAATTGAATTCTTAGGTTTAAGCACATACTAAAAATGAAGAATAATTTTATGAATCTTTTTTTCCAAATTGTGTTCTAATGACATGAAAACAAAATGAAGAAGAAACAAGGATTGTGTGAGAAGTGAAGATGAATTAAGTGAAGTTATACACAAACTGTATCTTTTTCTCAGAGGGAATATCTTGTGGCTGGTTAGTTGTAGTAGAACTATGAACACCTAGGATTCAAACCAGTAGAGAAGCAGATTTACTTTACTGTCATAATCCTTAACAGTGAACTTAGTTCAGTCGCATTTTACTTCCTTTTTAGTTTTGTTCTCTTCTTTAAAAAAAAAAATTAAACCTAATATGCAATTAGTCTGCCAATGTCAACAAGATCTTTAGAAAACTTCCAACAGAGACTGAATATGTTTTTCCATGTACTGTAAATATTTACCTTTTATGATAATCTCCCTCCTCATATTATTCTTATGAAAATTTCAGATTTTTAAGTAAATATCTTGATGAGGTTGCATTCAGAAACTTACCAGGATGTAGTTTACTGCTTGTGAATAGAACATGTATAATTTGTATAAATTTATGAACTCACTAATACGTACTACCATTTCAGTATCCTCTGTGCAATCATGAATAAATTATGATTTTGCAGCTAGATCTTTAACTGATTAATTGCAGACTTTCACAAAAAAACTTTCTTTTATTTTCTTTTCCCCTCCTAATGTATCTGTAATAGAGCTATTACATTAACAGAAAAAAAGTGTGTGCTGATACAACATTAAGACTGTGAAACTAATTTAAAACCATGTCAATCTTTTGTTGGCTACGAAAAGCTGAATATGAGGCAATATACATTTGGTTTTTCTTAGGTAATGCAGGGATATGCAGAAAACCTCTGAAACACAGTCAAACCAATTGTTATGACTATTAATTTTCTTATTATCAACTCAGTTATGGAAAAGAGAAATATGCTTGGGTACTCATTCCTGTGTCTGAGCCATGGCAAAGAAATGGTATGAGTCATACAATTGTGTTTTTAGGACGTGCTTTTATAAACACTGAATACAGAGTCAATTCTAACAGTTTGAAATTACTATTAACTGATAATTATTGATTATGTTGCAAAGATGACCTGTGTGAATTCAACCCTGAATGTGTTGGAGGTAATTTTCCTGGTAAGTAATGCCTATATGTCTATTACATATGACTTATAATGTATCAAAGTACACATTTTTATATCAATTTGCAAGCAGATACAAAAATATCCAAGATCTGAGGAAATGTCAGATATTGCTGTATGCAGATGCTTGTCAAGAGTCTCTGTTCAGTGCACCCACTGGGAGTAGTTTCTGAGTTTGAAACCGTTCTTAAAGCTCCTATGTCTCGGTATCCTAAAGCTGATGTGAGAATTCAAGGCCCTTTTTGCAGGACTGTTTCATGATGTGTGTTCCACTGGAGCATGCTCTGGCCACAGAGCATCTCTTCAACATGTCTTAGAGCCAGCTGCTACTCTGTTTTCTGTGCATCTGACTGGATAAAAAAGCTTAACAGATTCTGTGCATCACTGACATGAACAGGACCAGAATGGCCCTCAGGGTATGCCTCAGTGCATTCATGATGGATACATAAAGGTACTAAGGCAATATTCATTGTCCTTTCTTTAAAAGCTGTGGTTCTGGTTGCCTTGAACATCATCAGATATACTATTGGCATTACAGTCCTCAGTGGGAATCAAGATTTAGCATGTTTTCCATCATAAAAACATAAACATTAAAAATAACTCTGCCTCAAACATTTTAGGAAGGAGAGGAACCAAATATGGCACACAAAGTGACTTTTAGAAGATTAAAATGCAAGAACAAAATTAACATGGAATGAAATGCAGGCTTCCTGACATCCATGCTGGTGAAAATTTCTATATATGTGAGCTTAATAAGCATGATGGTAAATACAGCAAGAGATAAATTCAAGAGAAATAGTGTTGTGACAGCAGATTTACATCTTGTCCTCCAAAATTATTTGACTTATTTTCTCTAATTTGTAACCTTGAGTTAGCAGTCTCACTTTGCAGAAGTGGAAAATGGTACCAAATGTGAATACACCATAATAAAGTTTGCCTGCAGTCAGCACACTGACCAAGGAGATGCATGGAGATCCTAAGTGGGAAGCACCTGAAAACTATTAGGTCTTCAATCTTTTCTGTGTTCATCATCATAGCTGTGAAAAAGGCCTTTAGTCTGTCTGGGAGCAATAGCTCAGTGATTTTGCAAAACTTTTATGAAAAGAAATTCATATGAAAAACAAGCAAAAAATGAGAGAAAGCAGCAAAACACTAAACGTTGCTGTCAGGCACCTGTTACACAATAGCCTACAGATTATAGGTCTTGACTCAGATATACAGTGAATCCCCGGTGCACTGCTACCTCTGCATTATGACCCCGCCCATTTGCAAGGACAATTTCTCAGTTTTGATTCAACAATTTGCAAGTTTATGCTGCCAATGCATGCGCAGTGCCTCTGCTTTGCCGAGGGGCGATGCTGGTGCTCCCTGTGGGGAGGGCGCACGGTGCAGGGTGAGGAGGGCATGCAGCGGGGAGGGTGCGAGATTTCTGCAGCTCACAATGGCGTTTAGAGCCCTGCGGCACCGTGCCCTGGTCCCTGACCCAGTCCTGTGTGTCTCCTGTGTGCTCCACTGAGACCCAGCGCAGCACTGCCACATGACATGCCATTCCTTGTTACTCAAAGCCCAGTCAAAGCCTGGGCAGCGCTGCCTCTACTGGGACCGGTAGATGTTAAAGGGAAAGAAACTCCGATACTGACACTTCCCCCCTGTCATAAGTGCATGGGGTGTCACAATGTTGCAAAGTTAAGGTTTTTCCAGGCTCCAGGAATGCTGACCAGAGCTCAGAGACACCCCTTCCCCACCGTGGAGGCAGGGCAAGCACACGTGGGCCAGCGTGCAGCCCCTGGGGCCGGGCCGGCATGAGAACTGCAGCCGGTGGGTGGGCTGAGGAGGGGGCAGCAGCGCAGGGTTTGGGCTGCAAGAACACACGGTCACAGCAGCCACTCAGAAATGGTTCTCTTTTCTCCCCTGTGCCGAGAGAGACCATGGGAAGGAGCAGAAAATTGTCCGCAGCGCTCTGGAGTGCCGAGGGGTGGAGCAATGAGTGTGGCCTGCATGCATATTAATGACTTGCACTTTGCAAGTTTGGCTTTTTGCGAGGCCTGTGACCTGACCCATTCCTCACAAATGAGGGAGTATAATTGTACTTAAGAATACTCAAGATTACACCTTTCGTGTGTGATCAGGGAACTCTTATCTTCTCACTATTATGTGTTGCCCTGGTGTGACCAGGGGACCAGGAAAATGATAGATAGCATCCAGTCACTCTGCTGAAGATCTACAGCTGTAGAGAGGAGATGTGGGCACTCAGAAAATGAAAACAGGAAAAAACATGATTCTGAAGCTCAGTGATGGGTCACTGACCCAGAGGAAAAAAACCAACAACCTAGGCTGTCATCTCTGTCTCAAGCCTATAAACAGGTTTTGGGTTTGGATGTTTCACATGGGATTGGACAACGAGATAGAAACATTATCTTCTCTGCTCTTCAACCAGCAGATTAGATACAGTCAGCCCTCTTCCACTTCGCGCCCCCCATATTGTGGCTTCACATCTTAGCAGCGTGATTTTTCAGCAATTAAGGGGGCCCCTTTTCACAACTGTGCATGCGTGAACTGACCTGAATGAATATTCAATTAGACAGTCATGAATATGCAAATCAACCCCCCATGGGACTATGAGCGCACTGCTCTGCCTGTGGTGATTCGTGCCGGCCCAGCTCTGCCTCTCCCCTCTGAGCCATGTCACCCCCTGCCCCCCCCCTCCCCTGCCCTTGTCTTTGCTCTGGGCCGCACTGGATCTCCTGCCTTCCCCTCGGGGCCGCGCCAGCTCCCCCCATTCCCCTTGAGGCCACTCGGGGCCGTTGGAACAGTGGCGAGGGCGGTGCCCCCACACCAGTGTCCCCAGCCAAGCAGAAAAGGGTTTCCCAGCATGGNTTTCCCAGCATGGGGTGGCTGCAGGCACCAGGAAGCACCGACACAAACACCAGTACACAGCAAGGCAGTGCCAAAACAGTGCCAGAGCACTGGGGAGGTCGTGTGAGGGTGTGGGGCAAATTTACACATT
>WEKX01022747.1:0-20173 GCA_013390025.1 Pitta sordida | reverse complement strand
TGTTGAACAGTACTGGGCCCAACACTGACCCCTGTGGGACTCTGCTGGTGACTGGCCGCCAGTCCGATGTTGCACCATTCACACATTTGGCTCTCTTTCACTTTCGGCTCCAAAGAAGGAGATTTCAGAGTAAACTGGGAAGGAGAAAGAGCGCCTTTTGTCTTTTGCTTTTGTCCATTGTCTGGTTTCTCTCCCAGGGCTGCAGCTAGCCAAGCATTTAGCCCTCAGGAAGCAGAAGCCCATCACAAGGCAACAAGCCCAACAGCCAACTAACCACAACAGCTTCCACTGTCCCCCTTCTCTTGAAGGGAGAAAATCCACAACTTCAACAGCCCTCACTGTCTCCCCTCTCTTGNACCACCCTCACTGCCTCCCTTCTCTTAAAGGGAGGAGAAAAAAAAAAATGGAACCAAGGCAACAAGCCAACAGCCAACTAACCACAACAGCTTCCACTGTCCCCCTTCTCTTGAAGGGAGAAAAACAACAACTTCAACAGCCCTCACTGTCTCTCTTCTCTTGAAGGGGGAAAAGAAAAGAAAAAAAACCCCAAAACCAACAAACCTGTTACAACAATTTTCCCATACAACAAAACAGTTCACATACACCAGAGCTCTTTCCCCTTTTCGCACTACAAGATGTTTTGTGAAATCCTGAAGACAGAGCCCTCAACTCGAGTGTGGAGTGCACTTTGTCAAGGTGTGTGGGGTGTGTGGGAAATTCAAGTCACCCCCCCTTGCTTTCTGGACACCTCTCACCCTTTTGAGGTATAGGGCCAGGTGCGGCTGAAGCGACATATCCTTCCCCTGTTACGGACCACACACAACCTGCACATCTGTGTCTCTCAGGGCTTCACCCTGCTTGCTGCACCAATTAAAATGTCACGGTCCAGCCAGCTGAGCTGGAGGCGTAATGGTTCGTTTACTGGATCTCGAGTGCAAGGAAAACTCAAAACAGGGCTTAGCTTTGGTTCAATAGTGAAACTTTATTATCCTGTGAAATGGGAATTGTGAAAGAAGAAAGTGAAATAGGAAAGGGAGAGAGAAAAAGGGTTTAGTAAGGAAGTGAGATAGGAAAGGTAAGGAGAAAGGGAGAGAGGAAAAGGGTTTAATAAGAAAGTGAGATAGGAGAAGTAAAGAGAAAGGAGAGAGGAAAAAGAGGGTTTAATAGCTACCACTAGACGACTGAGTCCTCATGACATCCCTGTAGACATCATCCTCCAGGTGGGCGAAACTTCCATTTGGGAGAGGCTTCGAAGTGGGAGAAGCTTCCAAAAAGCAGTTGCTAAGAGGCCATCTTTATTCCACATGTTCCCCTTGCCCCCCCGTTCAGTTCTTTCTCTGTCACGTAAGACTAAGAAGTGTCTGAACAGTGTCCAAGGCAAGGTCAGTTTCGAGTGGCCTTTTGCCAGGAACTGTGTTTTCATGTTGCAAGGACAGGGCTGTATGCATATCTGGTTCTGTCGAGATGGCCACACCATCCTGTATCCCAGAGTCTCTGGAGGCTGGGGAAGAAGGTCACAGCATATTTTGTCTCTTCTCCTGGAACGCAGGAGAGAGGGCATATCTTGTTCCACAGTCCCTTCTTGGTGTTATCAACACCCTGGTTTTCACACTCCAGTCTTAGTCCCAGAGCATCACTGGCAGGCCAAACTTTTGTCAAGACCTTAGTCTCAGTTTCTAGGGGTATATTGTCCAAATTTCTGATGACAAGGTTGAGACAATATTCTTATGTACTCCTACAACTAGGGGAGTTATTCTTCCCCTGTGCTTGGGACTGATCAGACCACATCTTGAGTAGTTTGTCCAGTTCTGGTCTCCCCAGTTTAAGAGGGTTGAACTACTTGAGAGGGTCCAGAGAAGGGCACCAAGGATGGTGAAAGGGCTGGAGATCTCTTCTCTCAGGCTGCCAGCACCAGAACAAGAGGACATGGTCTTTATCTATGCCAGGGGAGGTTTAGATAGGGTGTTAGGAAGAGATTTTCACGGAGAGAGTGATCTCTCAGTGGAATGGTCTGCCCAGGGAGGTGGTGGAGTCGCCATCCCTGAAAGTGTTTAAGAAAAGACTGGATGAGGAACTCAGTGACATGGTCTAGATAATGGGACGATGGGACACGGAATTAGTTTACTGAATAACAATTTAAAAAAAAGAAAGATGATGACATGGCTCTGAGATTGGCTCCGATAGACACAGCATGGTGTCCATGGCTTCAGGGTTGTGGGCTTGCTCCCTGTATGGGCATTCGCTTGGGAGCTGGACTCGATGATCCAACTGATAATATTCTGTTATTTTGTGATTATGTGTTTTCTAAAGAGAATACATGGACAGAAATTTGTGGTAAAATTCTATAGATGGGCAGTTTTAATAAAACAGGCATCCCATGTAGTCTTTTGCTGTATCATGTGTAGAACTTGCTGTCAGGAATGCGAAATGTAAGCTGTTCTAAGCCTTATGTAGCTAAAAGGATTAACTATGCAGAGAGGATTTACTAATGAAGACATCATACCTAGACGCAGAAAGAATGTGAAGTGTTGGTTCAGAAATTATTCTATCCAGCTGTCCTAAATGTTTTTTTTTTTAATTGTACATTTATATTTATACATTGTTCAAATGTACTTATTAATTTGTTGTATTAATGTAATTGGATCTTCTTCCTGTATGTTGTTTTCATGCTTTTGTAGCAGTTTCACAGTAACTGGCAGTCAGTAAGATACCATCAAAGGACAGAGAGCAATTGCAGGCTGTGAGGGCAACATGTGAAGTATTTGTACTTCTGATACTTCATTTTTGTGTGCTTAAAGGTAGATCCTACTACTCGAGCCAGTATATAATTTGCTTTCAAAGGGATAATGCAGATGATTTTAGTCTTCTCTGGGATTTGTCTTGAGGGGCGGAAAGGACTTTTTTTTTAATTGAATGGTCCTGCTTTGCTTCTATTCTTTAAAATACCTGTTAACTTTTTAGCAGGTGGTGAACATGATCAAAGTTTAGAAAGGGACCAAAAGAAATCAAAGCCCAGTCAAGAACAAAAAGAATCTGCACTGAAAGGTAGGAAGATTTGGTGACAACTGCTTCCATGGTCAGGTCAGTATGTGTATCTGAATGCTGTGAATTATTTAGCACTAAGATGTTATTATTTCTGAAGAGAAAGAAGAATAATATTTTTTAAAGTGAGTCTCCTCTATATATGAGTTCTGGATATACTCTGGAGAAATTTTATGTCATAAGAAAAGGAAAGTGGGCAATTTACACATGTATTGAGAGGGTGCAGAGAAGGGCAACGAGGATGGTGAAGGGACTGGAGGGCAGGCCCTACGAGGAGCGACTACAGGAACTGGGACTGTTCAGTCTGGAGAAGAGGAGGCTCAGAGGGGACCTCATTGCTGTTTACAACTACCTGCGGGGAGGTTGCAGCCAGATGGGTGTAGACCTCTTCTTCCAGGCTGACGACACCAGAACGAGAGGGCACAGCCTCAAGCTACGCCAGGGGAGGTTTAATCTTAACGTTAGGAAGCGGTTTTTCACGGAGAGAGTAATTGCATATTGGAATGGGCTGCCCAGGGACGTGGTGGAGTCGCCGTCCCTGGAAGTGTTTAAGAGAAGACTGGACGAGGAGCTTAGTGACATGGTCTAGCTGGTCTAGCTGGGGGGTGTAGGGCTGGATGACCCTGGGCCCCTTCCGGCTCGGAGTGGCCTGCTAGATTGTGAGGCATCTAGGTTGTTATTATGCTCTGGGATGTGCTCTTGGTCGCTGTACGGGTATTAGATGGTGAGTTGGACTAGATGATCCTTGTGGGTCCCTTCCAACTCATAATTTTCTGTGATTTCTGTGATTCTGTGTATTATAGAATTCAGACTAAACTGTTTTGGCTTCCTCTGTACATTATATAGGTGAAATCGGAAAAAGGAATGCTTTATTCAGTTCCTTTTTCCATTTCAAGATATAAGTAAAATTGCTTCATTTTCAGAGTCTGAGAGGTTATAGACTACAGGCTTCATTCCTAAGCACTGTGGAAACTGTTCCACCAGATATACATCATCACACACACCTGGACTGGCAAATAATTTTGAGAAGCTTTTTTGTTTAATTTGAGATATGATGGAACTGCTGAATCTTTGGATAACAAAAAATATTTCCTTTAAAACAGAATGATCTGGAAATTTTCATATGAATAAAACATATTGTATTTACAATAATAGTATTTATGATCCTTCTTCTTGTATCTGGAAACCCACAAAATCTGCCTTCACCAGACCTTACAGTCTTGACTATTAAAGGTGGTAGTAAGAAGAAATATCTGTAATAATAAATCAATATGGTGTTTCATGACAGATTATATATTTCCCACTTCTCCAGGAAAATCTAGTACAGAGGAATAATGAGAGAAAAGTCTAAGTTTCGTGTCCAATATCTGACAGAGAGAGGAATATAAAAATCTTCTCTTATTTTTATAAAAATGAGTGGAGCTAGTTGTCCTCCGGTGTTATGTTTAACACTGAAAACGCTGCTAAAACTAGTGCAATGTGCCTTGAAAAATGACTCAACCTTACTTACAAGTAGTTTTTAATCTATTTTTAATTACCAGTTCACTTCTATTTGGGCATAGGTTTAAGGTAATATTCTGGTTTAGACACTAACGGGTTTGTTTTCAAGTAAAAATGGACCAGAATCCATTAGAGAAGCACCAACTTTGTTGAAAGGAATATATATATAATTATAGTATATGTAATACATATATATATTTATATATGTATATACATGTATTGGAATGTACAAAAAAATTTACGTGTATGAATCAGACTGACAATGGCAAACCACAGGAAAACACTCCAACCGTTCGCCAACCANTTTTAATTACCAGTTCACTTCTATTTGGGCATAGGTTTAAGGTAATATTCTGGTTTAGACACTAACGGGTTTGTTTTCAAGTAAAAATGGACCAGAATCCATTAGAGAAGCACCAACTTTGTTGAAAGGAATATATATATAATTATAGTATATGTAATACATATATATATTTATATATGTATATACATGTATTGGAATGTACAAAAAAATTTACGTGTATGAATCAGACTGACAATGGCAAACCACAGGAAAACACTCCAACCGTTCGCCAACCACGCACACAAACAGAATATCCCTCAGATAATGAAATGCTGGGGCAGCAGAATACAAGCTGCCCTGCCAGGCAACAGTCAGGGATTGGCTGCTGTCCCTTGTCAGAGACAAGAGGTTTCTCACAGAGAAGGAAAGCAAAGCTGGCAGACGTACCCACAGAGAGGCTGATAGAAGCTGGATCCAGGTCCAAAAGTCCTCCCCTCCTTAGAAGCAAGGGAGGAAGACACAGGGAAACAGCAACACAGGCAGTGAAAGCAGGGACCCCGAGGCAAGGCATCAATCCAGCTGTAAAAGTCTGCAGCAGCAACAGCTTTCACAGCACCACAGAGGCAAAAGGCAAAGGGAGGAAGACACAGGGAAACAGCAACACAGGCAGTGAAAGCAGGGACCCCGAGGCAAGGCATCAATCCAGCTGTAAAAGTCTGCAGCAGCAACAGCTTTCACAGCACCACAGAGGCAAAAGGCAAGGGCTGCAGCTGTGGAACAGTATTTAAAAGCTCTCTTCACATCATTTCCAAAGGCAAAACCCTGAGAAACTGAGCTTTCTAGGGAATTGAGGTTCGACGCTCTTCCATTGTTCAGTTTCACACTTTGTCAAAGGGCAGTGAGTTTGCCCACAACTTCCAGTGTTCCGCACACCATCCCAGCATTCTCAGGGGCAGTCCTAGGATGGGAAGATTCCTTGCAGGCAGTAAAGATGGCAGCCTCCATACTCAGGCTTGTGGCCCTCCCAGAGGTGGTAAGAAAACCTTTTCGGTAGCACTCCCCTCTGACTCGAGGAATTCCTGGGGCCAAGCTCTGCTTNTAGACCTCTTCTTCCAGGCTGACGACACCAGAACGAGAGGGCACAGCCTCAAGCTACGCCAGGGGAGGTTTAATCTTAACGTTAGGAAGCGGTTTTTCACGGAGAGAGTAATTGCATATTGGAATGGGCTGCCCAGGGACGTGGTGGAGTCGCCGTCCCTGGAAGTGTTTAAGAGAAGACTGGACGAGGAGCTTAGTGACATGGTCTAGCTGGTCTAGCTGGGGGGTGTAGGGCTGGATGACCCTGGGCCCCTTCCGGCTCGGAGTGGCCTGCTAGATTGTGAGGCATCTAGGTTGTTATTATGCTCTGGGATGTGCTCTTGGTCGCTGTACGGGTATTAGATGGTGAGTTGGACTAGATGATCCTTGTGGGTCCCTTCCAACTCATAATTTTCTGTGATTTCTGTGATTCTGTGTATTATAGAATTCAGACTAAACTGTTTTGGCTTCCTCTGTACATTATATAGGTGAAATCGGAAAAAGGAATGCTTTATTCAGTTCCTTTTTCCATTTCAAGATATAAGTAAAATTGCTTCATTTTCAGAGTCTGAGAGGTTATAGACTACAGGCTTCATTCCTAAGCACTGTGGAAACTGTTCCACCAGATATACATCATCACACACACCTGGACTGGCAAATAATTTTGAGAAGCTTTTTTGTTTAATTTGAGATATGATGGAACTGCTGAATCTTTGGATAACAAAAAATATTTCCTTTAAAACAGAATGATCTGGAAATTTTCATATGAATAAAACATATTGTATTTACAATAATAGTATTTATGATCCTTCTTCTTGTATCTGGAAACCCACAAAATCTGCCTTCACCAGACCTTACAGTCTTGACTATTAAAGGTGGTAGTAAGAAGAAATATCTGTAATAATAAATCAATATGGTGTTTCATGACAGATTATATATTTCCCACTTCTCCAGGAAAATCTAGTACAGAGGAATAATGAGAGAAAAGTCTAAGTTTCGTGTCCAATATCTGACAGAGAGAGGAATATAAAAATCTTCTCTTATTTTTATAAAAATGAGTGGAGCTAGTTGTCCTCCGGTGTTATGTTTAACACTGAAAACGCTGCTAAAACTAGTGCAATGTGCCTTGAAAAATGACTCAACCTTACTTACAAGTAGTTTTTAATCTATTTTTAATTACCAGTTCACTTCTATTTGGGCATAGGCTTAAGGTAATATTCTGGTTTAGACACTAACGGGTTTGTTTTCAAGTAAAAATGGACCAGAATCCATTAGAGAAGCACCAACTTTGTTGAAAGGAATATATATATAATTATAGTATATGTAATACATATATATATTTATATATGTATATACATGTATTGGAATGTACAAAAAAATTTACGTGTATGAATCAGACTGACAATGGCAAACCACAGGAAAACACTCCAACCGTTCGCCAACCACGCACACAAACAGAATATCCCTCAGATAATGAAATGCTGGGGCAGCAGAATACAAGCTGCCCTGCCAGGCAACAGTCAGGGATTGGCTGCTGTCCCTTGTCAGAGACAAGAGGTTTCTCACAGAGAAGGAAAGCAAAGCTGGCAGACGTACCCACAGAGAGGCTGATAGAAGCTGGATCCAGGTCCAAAAGTCCTCCCCTCCTTAGAAGCAAGGGAGGAAGACACAGGGAAACAGCAACACAGGCAGTGAAAGCAGGGACCCCGAGGCAAGGCATCAATCCAGCTGTAAAAGTCTGCAGCAGCAACAGCTTTCACAGCACCACAGAGGCAAAAGGCAAGGGCTGCAGCTGTGGAACAGTATTTAAAAGCTCTCTTCACATCATTTCCAAAGGCAAAACCCTGAGAAACTGAGCTTTCTAGGGAATTGAGGTTCGACGCTCTTCCATTGTTCAGTTTCACACTTTGTCAAAGGGCAGTGAGTTTGCCCACAACTTCCAGTGTTCCGCACACCATCCCAGCATTCTCAGGGGCAGTCCTAGGATGGGAAGATTCCTTGCAGGCAGTAAAGATGGCAGCCTCCATACTCAGGCTTGTGGCCCTCCCAGAGGTGGTAAGAAAACCTTTTCGGTAGCACTCCCCTCTGACTCGANTGTGGAACAGTATTTAAAAGCTCTCTTCACATCATTTCCAAAGGCAAAACCCTGAGAAACTGAGCTTTCTAGGGAATTGAGGTTCGACGCTCTTCCATTGTTCAGTTTCACACTTTGTCAAAGGGCAGTGAGTTTGCCCACAACTTCCAGTGTTCCGCACACCATCCCAGCATTCTCAGGGGCAGTCCTAGGATGGGAAGATTCCTTGCAGGCAGTAAAGATGGCAGCCTCCATACTCAGGCTTGTGGCCCTCCCAGAGGTGGTAAGAAAACCTTTTCGGTAGCACTCCCCTCTGACTCGAGGAATTCCTGGGGCCAAGCTCTGCTTGGACTCAGCCCAGGAGGCTCTTAAACCTTGACCTCCCCATTTCCCCTGGTCTCTCCCACCCCCCCTCCCAGAACTCAAGAAGGGAGGGAGGAGGGTGGAGGGCAGGGGGGGGGAGGGAAGAAAGAGGGAAAGAAAGAAAAAACAGTTAAAAACTTTCCTCTGTGAACATTTAAGAAGAGACCTCTGACACCACCCCATGACAGGTAAAGGATATGAAAGTAAGATTTATCAGCCATTTGTTTGATCATTTTTTGAGCACTTTGCACATTGAATGGATGGAGGCAGCCAGAGAGTGTGGTCAGGATCTGTGTTGTCCAGGTTGAAGCTGGTGATGTACCTCTGGGCTCTGTGTTGGCACTGAGCCTCCTTTGTGCCTTTATCAATTAAATAGGGAGATCAAATGCACCCTCAGCAAGTTTGCAGACACCATGAAGTTGCGGGATGTGATTACCAGACCAGAAGGACAGGTTGCCATCTGGAAAGACCTGGACAAGCTTGATAAGTGGGCCTATGAGAGCCTCATGAAGTACAAGAAGTCCCTGTGCAAGACCTGGGTTGGGGAAATTCCAAACATGAGAATAGACTGAAAGAACTCATTAACAACAGCTCTGCGGAGAATGACTTGAGGGTTCTAAATGATCTGTAAAGTCTCTTCCAACCCTAGCAATTCTATGACTCTGTAATTTTGCTGAGAACAATGGACTAGAGATAGTTCAATAATATGTAATACAGTAATCTTTAGCTACTTCGCGATTCATTATTCACAGGTTCATGAGGCTTTACCGTATTTATTGTTTTTACTGTATTTACTATCTTTACCATATTTACTGCTACTTCATGGATTTCACTTATTGCAGCATCTTTCTGAAACTGACCCCTCATCATATTTGAGGGACTAAGACTTGTCACCTGCAAGTACAGTATGGAGGCTGTAGAAGTCTGGTGCTGAAACAGGGTTTCATGATTTGCCTGGTGCAAGGCATTATTAGTAGTTGAGCCCTGATAGATGGAGAGCTGCCACTGGTCCATGTCCCTGGGCATGGCCAGTGGTGAGGCTGAGAATGTGTCAATGTGTACATCCTTACAGTGATTTGCGGAATAAGGAGTTTACTATGCAGAGATTGTATAGTAGATATGTTTATTCCACCTGAGGTGCATGAGGAATCAATTCACCAAACATTCACCCTGGGCTGAGGAAAGCTTCCAGTCTTATACAGACACTTCATGGTGACACACCATGACACAGCAAATTAAGAAGTTACAAATATATTTACCAAAAACCAAGTTTTCTGCTGACACATGATGGCACAGAAAATTAACAAGTTACAAACATGTTTACCAAAAGCTAAGCTTTGTTTTTTAAGGTCTTTCATCAAGCCTCCAAGCCCCCATATCGACAGCTGACTGGACTGATGGAGTTGTACCATAACAATGAATACCTACATAATAAAAAAACCCCAAATAAAACAAATATTTGCCTGTGTCTTGCAAAGTTGCTTTTGGGAAAATTAACATGGGCTGCAATTACAGAGGTTATTTGAACCATGACTACAAGACCCAGAATTTTTCTGTTGTGACACTGAATCTGCAGAAGGACAGCAAGCTAATATCAGAGGGACAAGCCTTTCCAGAGTGGACCTTTATCATACTGATAAGCTACATGCTTCACTCACCTCACATCTCAAAGTAGTCTCTTGTCATTATCATCTAAATAGATGGGATGACAATGACATTCAGGAATACAAATGGTGTGAGATTGATTTTAATGTGATGATTATCTGTATTGTTAAATATTTTTTGTTGCTGTTGTCTCAGTACCTGAGGACTGTCTGGGGTGTATGAAATAAGGCTGGACAGGCTTGTGTTGTGAAAATACAAAGTATCTATTAAAATTGTCAGTGATAAAATAAAATCTCTGTAAAAACATTATTGAAAATAGCTGAACTTTATGGTATAATATTGTCATGGGTTAATAAATATGTACCTGGTTTTCTTTTTTAATTTTTCCCATTTTCTCCTGGAGGTGAGCGCAGGTGGCTGTGTTCTTTCATCAGAGGTTTTCCAGCAGCCCCAGCCCCACACCAGCAGTGGTACATCCACCTGGTTCCTTGCCCAAGATAGTGATAGCCACACAGAGGCAGCTGGAGGCTGCCATGATGATGAAGTGGACCACTGGCTCTTCTGGAGTTAGCAGAAGACAGACAAGATTGACAGCTGAGAGCTGCACCCCATTGGGCAGAGATGAAATGACAGGGGAGGGACGGTAGAGGCTTTCTTAAAGTTATGACGCCAAGAGATTCACGTGCTCCCGCTTGGACCAGCTCCGTGGAACTCTTCTCTTCTGGTATCCTGGCTGTCTCTATCCACAGCAACCACGCAGCAGCTGCTCCAGCAGAACAATCAACACCCAATCCTCCTGCTCCATATACCCAGCGGGAAAAAAGACACTAGAAAAACAATTCTTTAGTTCTTTTTTTTCCCCTCTCCCCATCAGTTTGCTCTGTTCCCTATTATTATTATTATTTCTTCCCTTGGTTTGTCCCTTCCCCTCCCCCTCTATCCTCTATACATATATATAGGTAGATAAATAAAGAGGGTTTTTTCTTTTTTTCCCGATCCATCCTGCCTAGCATCTTATTTTATATCATTTTGAGGATAAACCATAACTGTTTTCTATAAATTAAGACAAAATTCTAAATGATTTCTCTGTTAGAAAGATCTAACCAACAAGGTGAGAACATAGCATAGTGGGTTTTCCACATTTAAATAAAACAAAAAACATAAACAAAACCAACAAAACAACAACAAAAAACAAATAAACCAACATAAATTATTTCTGGAATCTCTTTTCTCTGCTGCAAATGACAGTGATTATACTAATTATATTTTCTGCAGAAGTTTATTGATAATTGTAGCTACATGGGGGGGTCACGGTCCCTGGGGACAATGCAAACTTACACAGGCTCTACATGTGTTGCCAACCAGGAACAAGTTTATTGTTTGTACACACACTTTTATATGTTGCTAAAGTGCCCATGTGACGATTAAGCAGAATCATTGGAAAAAGCCTCCTGTCCACGTAACCCTCTTGATTATATGATTGGTTGGTGAGATACAGTTGGTCCTCTTACACTTCATGCCTCCCATATTGTGGCTTCACATCTTAGCGGCATGATTTTTCAGCAATGAAGGATGCCCCTNGACCACGGTACCATGGTATAGGAGACCCGACTGTACTAACTTAGAATACAGTTCTACAGTCATCCCTCCAACTTTGCGAGGAATGAGTCTTGTCAGGATCTCATGAAATGTCTAATTCACAAACACACATGGGTCATTAATATGCATACAAGCTACACCCATCACTTCACCCCCAGCCAATCAAGAGTGATGGGGAGAGTTTTCTGCTCCTCCCCACGGGCTCTCACAGCACAGGGAAGCAAAGGGAAGCATTTCTGAGCCCTCGCTGTCTAGGCAGACCACCCGAGAATCCCTGGGCTTCTCTTTGGCCATGCTGCCACTTCTGCAGCTGCTGCCGGGCTTACTGGACATGCAAAATTTGCAAGAATTGTGAAAGAGCAGGTTGTCCAACAGCAGCCTGTAGGGAGAAAAAACTTGGATGATACTTAAATAAATATAACATTAATGTAAAATCAAAATTAATTCTCTTTCACACTAGAGAAATCATGTTCACACATGCTGCAGTTTGTACTTGAAATAAGCCATTTGCTTAAACTGAGCCCAAATCAGTTTCTACGATGGTAGTACTTAAATTGCCATGGAGCAACAGCTAATGAGTTGGAGCCTTCTTATGATGTGTGCCAAAGAATAGGATTTTGAAAGATAAAACCAAGAAGAGACAACAGTAAAAAAATTCTGCACATTTGATTTAAATTACATACATTTGAGAGGCTGAGGGGGAGGAAGTATATTTTCATTACGTAAGCTATGGTTTGTATCATCTGCCTCTGAGCAAGCCAGCTTGACCTGCCATTAAGTGAAGAGAGATGAACTGCCACTCTTAGTAAGTTAGGTAACTTAGTTTTAATGATTATGCATTAGGAGTACTGATAATATTTCTGTTTTTCCATTGGCACTACAGAGAGCCTGAGAGGCATGCTCAGATTTTCGTGTTTCTGTTGGCCAGTAGAATCCTCCCCCTTTGGTCACAGGTATGTCACACTACAGAGTTTATACTGTGAATGCAAATGAATTAACAGTGCACCTAATTATTTTCTTAATGTATTTCTTCATTTATGCTATATATGATCCTCTTCAGAGATTGAAATTGTCCTGGAATTTAGCAGCCAGGAGTCAAGCCCAGGCAAAAAGACAAGCATGTTCATTTGGGTAATGGGATGATTTACAGATAGATTCATCTTTGGCTCTAGGGATGCTATGGGACCATGTTATTAGACTTGCTAATTTATAAGACCTACCTTGTGTGGATGAGTTCTTTGTACTCTGCAGAGTTTTGATGTCAATGGATTTGCTTTAAGGTCAAATAGGTTTCTACCTCAGGAAATATACTAATTTATTACCCTATCTAGTAGTATACTGTTTAAGATATGTACAACATTTTTTATGCCTTCAGAAAATGTTTATTTTAAAAAGATTGATAATAAAAATAAATTCAGAGAAAATAAGTATTTATCAAGGATTACAATAAAAAAGTCCTTTACTATTCTTGGCTGTTTATCTTGAAAAAAAAATGGCTTGCAGAAAGAGATTTCTAATATGCTCTTTCCTATCTATTCACTGGCTGAATTAAAACTAATAAGATCCTTTCAGCCGATTTCTTCTCATACACTAAAAATATTGTTACTTTGTTACTTTATACTACTTTTAAAGCTGTGCAGTATTTTGCCAGTAAATAAAGATTGAGTTGCCTCAGTATACTTAAAATCTTTATGAATTTTTATTAGAAAATATTTATACCTGTACCAAACAATTGTAAATGCAGTCTGTAGAGAGGCTCAACAAAGTTGCAGTCTTCATCTTAAGTTTTCATCTCTCAGTGTTAACTTAATATCTACAAAGAGATGAGAAAACCATAAGCTTTTGGAATAAAATAGAAAGTTACAATCAACAAGATACATGTTAGGAATTAATTTGGTCTTGCTTTTTCTATTTCTCTGAAGGAAACAGTACACAGTGATCCCCTGGAATTCACTGGGGTTTGGGTCTAGGCGGGTCCTGTGAGTTATGAAATCTGTGAAGATACCGAACCCATGAATATTCAACTACTCCCCACCTGTAGCCACGCATCCTCCACTAATAAGGTCTGGAGGGGCAGTCCTGGGAGTGTGGCTCACACTGTAACACCTCACCAAAGCAGAGGAAACGCTCTTCAGTGCTTCCCAGGCGCAAAATCTGGGGTCCAGGACATTCTGCACACATGCACTGTCTTACAACTCACTGAAAATACAACTGCAATTAATTGAATACACGGATATGCGAGCCATGAATATGCAGGGATCACTGTATAATAAACACATTCTTGAGTTTCTGTAATGTTTTGAAACTGCTGATGTTGTTTAGAAGCACATTTCCTCTACTTCTGCAGGTTTGAAATGATGGAACAGTAATGGGTGTTTTTGGTCGAAAATTAGTATCTTATTTATAGCAGGAATCCAAGGTCCATGCTAAGCATTTACAGTCATATGCTGAACTCCACAGAGACAGCTGTACTATCATCTTTTTGGCATATACCAGTAAATAAAATTATTAATATGTGATATATCTATAGATGAAATAAATAACAGTTATGATAAAGAAAAATACTTTCTGCAAAGAAACTAGATTTTGCTGTTTCCTCTTAGAGATTTATTTCAATCACATGTAGTTTATAAATGAAATACGTATCTGTGTTTGAAAACAGAAAATGTTTGCTTTCACAATTTAGTGGGAAAATTAAGACTTACTGCTAAATTTTATTTTAAGAAAACGTGTAGTGAAGGTCAAATGCAAGACTTGGAAAACTTCAAGCTCATATAGTTTTTTTTAACTATTTCAAAAAGGTTCTGATCTTGCTTCTGATTCTCATTTTAATAAAAAGGTAATATACAATTAAATGCACAATACCTATATTTAAGTAAGATGAAGGTTGTGACACAAACTGACATAAGACAGTACATTTAAAGTTAAGGCTGTAACTCTGGCTTTAAGTCATGTCATAGGAAAAAAGAGAGCGTTATAGATAAGAGTGTCAGCCTCAGCTTTCCTGGTTTCCTAGTTTTCTATCTTTTGGAAGTTTATGTCACAGCATTAATTATTTTTAACATAACTTTTGGATTTAATTTCCACGTCTGTTTTTCTGTAACTTCTTCATGGTGCCATTGTTGTTACAGGAGAAAATAAATTTCATTACAATTAAGAAGGTACGTTTTATTTAGTAGAGTGACTTATTTTTTGTTTTAAATTGTCCTAGTTTCAGCTGAGATAGAGGTAATATTCTCCACAGTGGTTGTTATGGAACTATGGTTTAGATTTGTGCAGAAACCATAACAGGGACATTTTATTTACTGCTGAGCAGTGCTTGCACAGAGACAAGGCCTTTTCTGCCATTCACCCCACAGACCAGGGAGTGGGCTGGGAGTGCTCAAGGAGTTTAGAGGGGGGACAGAGTTGGGACATCTGACTCCGGTTGACCCCCGGGGATGTTCCATATCATGTTCAGCAGTAAAAGCTAGTGAAGAAGAAGGGTGACAGAGTGATGGCATTTGCCTTTCCAAGTCACATGTGATGGAGCCCTGCTTTCCTGGGGATCATTGAATCCCTGCTTACTGGTGGAAAACAGTGACTGAATCCTTTGCTTTGCTTCACTTGTGTGTGCACCTTTTGCTTGGCCTGTTAAGCTACCTTTATATCACCTCATTAATTTTTTTCCTTTTCCACACCCAATTCTCTCCCCCATCCCACTGGTGAGTGAGTATCTGTGTGGGGCTGACCAGCTGTAGCAAAAGCTTTTTCTCAAAGGCATAATACATGACTTAGAAAGCCTATTTTAAAATATCGCATCATTGTTAATTAAGAATTGTTATGGTGAATTTGTCTGTGTTTTACCTCTTTATTGAAGATTGAGGTCTGTATAGTTTTGCAAGTCTTTTGCATTTTTTTAAAAAAGGCACTATGTACCCCACTTCTCAACCTGTCACAATATTAAGGCTAGAATAGGTATGCTAAATTAAGAGAAATTATTGGTTTTAGTTTTTATGACACTTTATAATGAGTGAGTCGCATTCTGCAACACAGAGTTTAGTGATTCCAGCCTCTTGTGACTTCCAGCCTTTAGTGACTTCCATTGCACATGGTTGAACCAGGACAGGGAGGAGTCTGGTCTTGCTGTACATGTTGCAGTCCCTGTAGAGGTTGATGTTGATTGTGCTGAAGCTAATTATTGCCTTGCGAATTGGCATTAGTAGGAGGAAATTATTCCACACTCCTAAGTTCATTCTCATATTTAAGTGGGAAAAAGAACCATTAATTTTAGAGTAATTTTCATAGATACACAAAGTAGACTTACTATTTATGTCTTTATTGAATTTATCCAGGACATAGGGATATTTGTTTAAGGACAATTGATTTTTACCTAAAGTGGGAGCGCCTAGGTGCTGCACGTAAATCAGATCTCACTCTTAGAAGCATTATATCTATCTTGGAGCTGAAGTATTTTATTATACTATCCTTAAAACCCTGGATGCAACCTATTGACTTTGAAAGCACTTATTCCTAGCTTGCACGCTCCTCAGAAGCTTATGTTTGGTGTGACTGATGAGAAACCTTTAGATGCAAATTTGAATTGGTAATTAAACATGGGAATCTTTTAGGTGTGTGAATAAGTACATTTCAAATAGTAAAAACTGACAACACACTTTTGTCTTTTTCAGTTCAATATTTTGTTACAACTAAATAGGACAACTTTTCTACTTCAGTTATTGAAACTAAGTTAACATTCCTTGAGGAACAGCAGACCCTGGGTCTTGATTGATTTTGCCTCCTGATGAATGTTCATACTTGCTTTTGCTCCTTTTGTTCAGCATGAAAATTCATCAAACCTCAGTGACTAATTAAGTAGTCTAACTTACATGGCCAGTTTTTTCTCTAACTAATGGAGATTTTTTTAAGTAACAAACAAGTTTCAGGTTTAATCTGTATGCACTTTAAAACTTAAAGCTCTATTTTTGTAGTTTACAATTCCTTAAACAGGAAAAAAATCCCTTCCAACTGTGTACATAGGTTTTGTAGTAAATCAGGACCAAATATATAAGCTTAGTTGTGAGGTCTTAATTATACGTGTTTAAAATGCACAAAATTTGCTTCTTATTGTTCAAGGAACTGTTACCTCTCTGGTGGGCCTCAAAAGGTGTTTTTAACAATACACCCTGGACCCCTTTTTTCTCCTGAAACACATGAAGAAGGCTACATACAGGTGTAGGTGGAAAAAAGCCCCATAAGAGAACAGCCTAAAGACTTGTTAGGCAGGGGAAGAGAGGAGGGTCAGGACTGCTGCTCTCTGCAAGAGGTCATTCCATCAGCTCCCCCCCTCCCTCACCTCCTCACTCTGCTTGCTTTGCTGCTCATCTCTGCACCCTGACCACCATCATGGAAAAGCCACCAGAAGCCTGAGTGCCCGCTGCAGCAGCTGAGAGAGAGAGAGAAGAACCAGCCTCCAGGAACAAAGCTGTTGACCCACGTGACTCATGAACCCCCTACCCTGCATTTCTCCAAAGCCTGAGCTGAGTTCCAGGTTGTCACCGGAGCCCACGCTGCAGAGGGACCTTTGAATCCAGCATGGCTCACATGGCCAGGCGACACATGCATGGCGCAGAGCTGTCTCCAGCTTCCCATGGGAGATTTGAACTGAGTCAAGCCAGAACCCTGTCTCTGTTTTCTGGAACTGAATACTAGTGCTTCCTGGACTGGCAGAGAGACACATACTATGCTGTACCCAGCAGCTGGTGAGGAGATGGATGGATTCCTTCCCTACACACACCACATTTTTATCAGGTAGCAAGTTCGTGGTTTGGTAAGATTTCTATGTTTCTCAAATAATCTTAGCTTCTTCTTTCCAACTTTTCTCTATCTTTTCCTCCTCTTTCCCTATGCTTTAACTTTATAATTAATATTTTATTGTTTTGAAATACAGCATCTGGTCTCGTTTGATCTTAATTTTTCTTATGGGGACCTGTCGTGGTTTGACCCTGGCTGGATGCCAGAGACCCACCCCAACTTCTCCTGAAGGAGAAAACTAAAAAACAAACTGGAAAATAAAACTGGAAAATAAAATAAAACTGGTCACAGGCAAAAGAAGCAAGGCAAAACTATAAATAAAGAACATAAAGGGTTTCTTTTCTAACTAACAAGCTCAGAACTGCAAGGGAAGCATCATTTAGAAGGCAACCTTTCTCCCCCCCACCCCTCCTTCTCTTACAATAGATGTAATATTCCCTTTTCCACCAGGAGAAAAAGGGGGAACATAGGGTAGGGGTAAACCAGGCAGGTTGGTATTTCTGAACAGATCCAGGGTAGGAACCATCTCTCTGCCCTTCCATAAAGTTCTCTCTCTCTCACAAGANTGGTTTATTTCTTAAATCTAATTGTAACACCAGTAAATTACTTAAATGATTTTACTTGGTCCAAGTTCGAATTTTTCCTCTCACTTCTGGCAAAATTTCATGGAATAGACCATACTTGCAGATATTGGAAACAATTTGTTTTCTATAATAGGTCAGGCTCCTTAATTGATCTCTTTACTATTAAATACCTTTCAGTGCATATGTTTCTAATAGCTAAAGTATTGATGAGTTTCAGAAAAGTGTTTTCTTTGGAATGCCTTGTGATTTTACTCAAAATTTATTTTGTGAAATAGTTTTGAATGATTCCCACTATTCTCACTACTAGGTATATGAATAAAATAACCATTGATGTCAAAGGAATTCTTTCTATAGACTTTAGTGTACTTTAGCTGATGTCCCAATTTCATTTTTTTCTGTTGTTTGTTCCTCTACTTTTTGCATTGACTAATTTAACTAGATGTCATAGTTTTAGGTTGCATTTCTCATTGTTTTATTGGGGTCTTGTGTTTTTTTTTCACATACACTGCCACTTAGATTCATCTCCTTTTGTCTGTAACACCTTTATTGTTATTTAAGTGGTCCCAGGCATCGATGATATTCTTAAGAAAGGCATTACTGATAAGTTTATGTGAATCACAGAATCACACAGAATCACAGAAAATTATGAGTTGGAAGGGACCCACAAGGATCATCTAGTCCAACTCACCACCTAACACCCGTACAGGGTCCAAGAGCACATCTCAGAGCGTAATACCAACCTAGATGCTTCACAGTCTAGCAGGCCACTCCGAGCCAGAAGTGGCCCAGGGTCATCCAGCCCTACACCCCCTAGCTAGACCATGTCACTAAGCTCCTCGTCCAGTCTTCTCTTAAACTCTTCCAGGGATGGCGACTCCACCACCTCCCTGGGCAGCCCATTCCAATATGCAATTACTCTCTCTGTGAAAAACCGCTTCCTAACGTTAAGATTAAACCTCCCCTGGCGTAGCTTGAGGCCGTGCCCTCTCGTTCTGATGTCGTCAGCCTGGAAGAAGAGGTCTACACCCATCTGGCTGCAACCTCCCCGCAGGTAGCTGTAAACCGCAATGAGGTCCCCTCTGAGCCTCCTCTTCTCCAGACTGAACAATCCCAGCTCCTGTAGTCGTATCGTTATATAAAAAAATAAGTTCTTTTGGTTTTTTTTTTTTTCTTTTATAACTGATAATAAAATTTTCTGATGAGCTGTAAAGTACTGGTGTGGAAAACTATTTCTTAGTCACCACTCTGCAGTATTTTCTGGAGAACCATTCACTGAAACAGCCTTTTTTATAGCTTATCTGGTAATTTTCTATACTGCCATTTTTTTCAGTAATGTAGGACTTACATGTTTCAAAATTAAACATTTCTCTATAAATGTTTTAGAATGTGATCTCACACATTCTAGACTACAAATCTTGTTTTATTTTACAGGGGTTTTTTATAATCAAGGTAGAGCTATGGCTCAAGAAAGGAAGCTGTGCCAGTTAACCATTCTATTTTATGTCACCAGTCTTTGTGATTATTAGTATTTCTTTTAAAATTTCTTATTTGCCACATGCAGCAGGACTGAGCTGCTGCAATAAAAGCTACATCTGGTTCTACTTATTTCCCCCCTCCTTTTATCTTCTGCTAAATATGTCCCAAATATGTTCAAAAATGGTCTGTCTGCCCCGGAAACAAGCATCAAAAGTCTCTTTTGGTATGGTACATTTCTCTTTTGCTATCCCTAGAGGAGCAGGTTTTATAGTACTTCCAGCATCCCAGCAGCAGCAGTCATGAGGGAGACTGTGGGTCATAATCTCTTATTAATACTTCTAACGAGAAGCTGTCTGGAGTGGCTCCAGACTCCAGTGCCAGCAGCACTAGCTGACCCGCATCCATGTGGGCTGGTGCCTGCCCTTTTTCCACTTTTTTTAAGGAGTTGCTGTTAGGCCAAGAGGTCTCGAGGACCTCCAAGCTGACATGATGCATTGCCTTCAGAATGAGAAAGAGGTCATTTGCGAGGAACGGGTCAGGCCTGAACTCGCAAAGAAGTGCAGGTCGTTAATATGCATGCAGGCCACGCCCATTGCTCCACCCCCCAGCACTCCAGAGCACTGCAGGCACTTTTCTGCTTCTCCCCTCGGGCTCTCTGAGCATGGGGGAGCAAAAGGAACTGGTTTTGAGCAGCTTCTGCAACCATGTGTGCCCGCAGCATCCGGCGGGGCATCCCGGCCCCACTTTCTGTGCAGCGTGGCCGTGGGGTGGGCATAT
>WEKX01022746.1:5673-21995 GCA_013390025.1 Pitta sordida | reverse complement strand
AAATAAAATAAAATAAAATAATAAAATGCAGAGATTGATTTCCTTCTTCAAGGATATTATTATAGTGGTACCCCGGGTTTTGTGGGTCACCAGATACGGTCCTGTCCCATGAACCCTGTGATCCGCGAACGGAGAAAGCTCATGAATATACATTTAAGCACCACTCATCTCACCACCCCCCTCAGCCCTGGAGTGCTCGGGTTGTGCCTAGGGGCCATCTACACTCAGCAACCACCAGGCGAGGGATACCTAGGGGACATCTGCACTCGGCAAGCACCAAGTGAAGATGCCTAGGGGCCCATCGCACTGCCCTCCTCACCCCCAGAGCACTCAGTGTATCGACACCACCCCTCTTGCTGGAGCACTCACTACATGTCTAGGGAATCTGGCGTATGAGCACTCACACACCACCATCTCAGGTTGCCCATGGGAGGCTCCCAGGGCCTGCTTCTACACCATAGCGGGACCAGAAATCCTTTAGCACTTGCCGATGTGTGGTAGCAGTGTGGCAAACCTGGCGCAGCCACCCCCAGTACAATGCAGTAGGTGGGATGTTACTAGGGGATGGGGTGGTATCTGGTACGCTTTACACATTGTGTCAATCTTGGCAGTGGGTGTGCGAGAACAACCAGCAGAGCGGGGTTATAGCCCTGCTTATCCCTGGGACAGTGTAGTGCAACCTGCTTGAGTCCCAGTCTGCTCCTGACTGGTGGGTGTGTCCTGGTCCATGCGACTGTATGCTTCCCAGGGTCCCATCAGAGCCATGCCATCACCCTCCCCCCTGCCCCAGGTCTAAAACACAGTTGACCACAATTCTTGCACCTCCCCTTTAAATCTAGGGTGCGGCAGAACACGGAAACAGCGCCTTCCCTGCTTCCACTGTGGACTGGCAGAGTACCCACGCCACCACCACCACCGCGCCCAGCTCCTGGCACAGTCCCTGGGGAGGAGGAGTGGGCAGCACCAAGAGACTTCTTTCCCTGCAGCTCCCTAGCACAGGGTGCTGTGTGTCCCCAGGAGCTGGGACTGCCTGGTGATACATAGCTGGGGCCCAGATATACACAGCACTAGTGCTAGGGAGCCATAGAGAAAAAACTCCTGCAGCATCCCTTCCTCCTCCTCCCCAGGGACTGCATCAGGAGCTTGCCATACTTTTGCCATGGAGTGCCAGGGTACCCATGCTGCTGCTACGCCCAGCNATAGCTGGGGCCCAGATATACACAGCACTAGTGCTAGGGAGCCATAGAGAAAAAACTCCTGCAGCATCCCTTCCTCCTCCTCCCCAGGGACTGCATCAGGAGCTTGCCATACTTTTGCCATGGAGTGCCAGGGGTACCCATGCTGCTGCTACGCCCAGCACTGCTGCCATTTCCCAACCCTCCCGCTGCATGGTCTTGCTCCCCTACAGAGGTGGAGGCAAAAGCTGGGAATCCCTGTGACGGCTCCAGCAGGAAACCCTGCATACTCCTTGAGCAGGAAAGGGATAGGGAAGATTCCCTTCACTCCCCTGTGCCATGAGGGGTCGTGGAGAAGTGGTGAGAATGCCCTCTAGTGCTCAGGAATTCTGGGGGACGGGTTGATGAGCGGGGCGTATTTACACATTAATGAGATTTTACATATTATAGCTTTGCAGCTTGCACTGCACATGCCCACATGGGAATTATCACGGGGGGAAAAAATGCAATTAATTGAACTCGCAAAGAGCAAAACTGCCAATAAGCAGGTGGGAGTTTACTGTAGTTGAGTAGACATTGAATGCTATAGTTTTTCTGTAGTGCAGTCATTTTCTTTCTTTGATAGCTATGGAAGTGTAATTTAGGTTTACTAAAGCACAACCGCCTCAAAGTGGATGGTATTTCTTTCCATTTTCGTACCTGCTTCTAGCAATGTTTTACAATATACAGAACATGCCTGCTCATATATATAGAGATAGAGAAAATAATTAGAAAGTGTACCATGTAGGTAATACCGTTCTCCTTCTTAATCCAGAAGAGTAATTTTATTTTCACACTTACAGACTCCACTGAAGCATAAAGAATATTCTTGCTTCCTCTCTGGCCCCTTTGTTCAGCTGCAGACTTGGTCCATTTAGAAAAGCAATGCAAAGCTGGGAATTACAATGGGACTTATTCCTACCCTACTGAGGGACAATAGGGTCTAGGATCATAATTTTTAATCATATTGTGAAAAATGTGTCACCTGCTTCTTTTGAAGTAATCTTAACAGAAAAAACAGTCTAACTTGGCCCAAATTGCTACCTTTGAAGATCTGCATTCTCCAGTTGTTGTATTTGGGCTAGCCTAAGAAGAAATTATTCTGTAATTTTAATCCAATTCATTACTGCAGTAAAAAATTGAAGCATCTCACTTTTTTTATCCATACTCTAGGTTTTGACACCCCGAGGCAGACCTAGAAGGTAGGTAGCCTTGTTAGTGGATAGTCTTGTTCCTAAATGTATGTATTGCGTACAAAACTATCAGATTAAGTAGTTGAATGGTGAGAGATGGAGTATAACATTTTTGACATGGTTACACAGCCATATGATATTCAAACAAGTAACTGGTTTATGCTTAGTGACTGAAACCCTGGACAGAGAATTCATATAATTTGTAAACAACTACAGTAAACCACCTGAACTAGTTGTTTGGGTTTTTTTTTCCCTGGGATTTTAAACTCAAGAAACTTCACCTTTGCATACTGTAGTCTAACTTCCAATATTGTACTAATATTCCTTTAATTTCAACCATCATGAGTCCATTAATATGTCCTTGATAGAAGGACATCCTCCAAGAAAGACTAATTTGAGCATATCAACAGAGAGACTACCCGAAATTTAATTTGATTCTTTATCTAACAGTTAAACAACATCACGATAAAAAAAAAAATCCTGTCTCATTTTGGAAAATCAAAAGAAAATCAGCCTACTTTTCCCCTTTTAGACAATAAATTTATGTCTATTTGCTATACTTATTTCAAACACATTTTAATAATATTAGTTTAAGTTTGTACAAAGGTATTCATTGAAGGGAAAGTAGAAAGAAAACCGAAAAAATACTCCAAACCAAAAACATTCTTTTCTTATGGTTTAGCTCCTTCTTGAAGATAAGAGAGCTTATTTATCAAAACAAATTTAAAATTATATTAACATTTCACAGCACACTTTTGTATTTAGTGAAGACTCTCCTTGGTTTCAGGATGGAACTACAGTTATACCCTGTCATTTGCAAGGAAGGGGTCATGCCAGGGCTCTCTCAGAATGTCAAACTCGCAAACACATGCAGGTCATTAATATGCATGCAGGCTATGACGATTGCTCCACCCCCGACACTCCGGAGAACTGTGGACATTTTTCTGCTTCTCCTCTTGGGCTCTCTCAGCACAGGGGAGTAGAGGGAACAGTTTATGAGCTGCCTCTGACTCAGGAGACCCCCCCAAGAATCTTTGGGCTTCTCCGGGCTGCTGCGACCATGTGCACTCGCAGCCCAAACCCCACGTCGCTGCTTCACACTCAGCCCTGGTGCTCATGCCCACAGCGTCCCAGTGTGGCTTCCCGGCCCTGCGGCTCTGTCGTGCTGGCAGCCCATGCATCAAATTCACAAATCACAGGCCATTAATATACATGTAGGTNTCACAATGCAGTGGGCATATACTGTATTACACTTAATACTTGGATGATTAATTCAGAGTAATTATTTAAATTCTAGATATCTAATTTTGATGAGATTACTCTTGAGTAGCTAGATTTGCAATTCAATTCTGAATCTTTTTGTTAGGTCCATCAATGTTCTAATTACTTGTATATNCTCAGCACAGTGGAGCAAAGGGAACCATTTCTGAGCAGCTGCTGTGAAAGCGCGTGCTTGCAGCCCAAACCCTGTGGCGCTGTTCTCCCCCCAAATCCCCCCCAGCCCCAGTGCTCATGCCCGTTGCATCCTGGCCCTGTGCGGCATCCCAACCCCTCACCGTCCTGACCTGCCAGGGCTGTCTACGTGGCACAGCCACGGGTTGGGCATATTTCCCTGCTNGGAGACCCATTTCATAACTGCGTATGTGCGACTTGCCGCCGCGGTGGCAGTGGCAGGGGCGGTGGTGGCCCAGGCACCAGAACAGGCGGCGGTGGGGGCATGGGCTGCAGCAAGGGCAGCACGGGCGGCAGCTGTGGCACAGGTAATGGGGGCGGCGGTGGCCGCAGCAGCTGCCAGGGCGGCAGTGGCAGCAGCCACCATTCAACGCGGAAGTCCAAATTAAGACCGCGGGTGCACGATATAGGAGACCTGACTGTACATTCCATGAGCTCAACTTCACATGTGGCATAACAGTTATATCAAAACTTCGGTTCAACAGGTCTCCTTTGTAATTTTGTATTGTTTACCCTCAATGAGTCTGCACCTATTTTTGTGTATGTTAGGGCTATCTTATTCCAAATATATGTGTTACTAGAGTTGGTGTCACTATGAGTATGATTCAAAATGGAAACTTGGGTTTTTTTTATTTTTTTGCATTTTGTTGGATTTTTTGTTTTGCTTTTTTGAGAGGTTTTCTGTTTGCTTGTTTGTTTGTTTGTGGGTTTTGGTTTGGATTTTCTGGTTTTGGTGGTTTTTTTCAGAAATGGTAGAGGCAATTCTTTCATTTTCCAGTCACTTAAAATACTTCTTTTCTTATGGACCTTCCATGCTCTGTCAAGGCAGTCCACCAATCTAACACGCCCCAACTGTCTGTGCTAGTTATCATATTTAATCTTGCTGCTGAGAAAAAGACAGAAAAGTCTTTATTGCCATGATCTCTCTCTTAGCACAAAGAAGGGTTATGAGAGTGAAATTTTCCTTCCACAAAGCCAATTCAAACTGTAAAGGACAACTGGAAACAAAAAGACTGAAATCAGTGATGACACAACTATGATTTACACTGTCAAAAGCCTTTAAGGAGTTCTAAGAAACAGTATTTCTAAAGAACATTAAAGTTTTTTGTCTTTCTTTGTAAATTCAAAGTGCACAGACCTTTGTGTTCCCTTGACCTAGCACTTGCACATTTCAGCTTATCCAGGATTTCTGGTAGATCAAGAACACTCATTGAAGTCCTGTAGGCTGTTGCTGGTTCAGTCATTTTTTATTGTGCAGTTTCCATGTGCACAAATGATAAAAGAAATTAAGATTTGTAAATGCTGTTTCTTCTATGAACTTGGAAAGATGTAATGGATGTGAATAAAAATAAAACACCTCTCAGCTAGATCTACACTGTGAGTTTGGAAAACACTAGTCACCTCATTATCACAGAAATAGACTGCAATATCTGCCTAAGGTGGTAATGCTTTTCCTAAGCTCACTTAAAATTCAAACATAAATGTCAAACTGCAATGTCTTTCAAGAAAGCTGTGTCTTACCTGAAATTTATTCATATAAATTTTGAGAAATATCCCTCTGGGAAAGAGAGCTCCAATTTTTCATTGCTACAGATAAAAAAGGAAGCTATCTATGGGGCTATGAACATAAGACACACAAGAAAGAGAAGGCGACCTTCCAAATGGCACTGAATCCTAAAGCAGGCACTTTTAAAACAGGGAATTCACCCAGTTCTGACTGTTTTAACCTTCTAATTTTCTTGTATTTCCCACACTGATCTGATCAGGTAGTGGAGGTTTTATGTTTTATAGTAATAATACTCAAAAAGCAATTCAGATATGAGTGAACATAGTAGTTTAGATTTTCTGAATAATTTGCGGCAATCCTTTCAAAGTAATTCACATAGCCTGCATATTTGTGCAGATTGCTTATCATCAGAGAAAGTGGTAAAATCCCACAGTGCATAACCTCTAACCAAAATGACAATAACCGTAAGAACGTAATAGCCAATTTTATCTGGTATAAATGAGAAGAGACTATTGAAGATTAAGTATTGTGAAAGTTGTCCGATTGTTTTTAAGTCGAATTACAATTTAAACATATCCTCTAAACTGCTTATGGGCATTCGGTTTCCAGAAGACATTACTGACCAATAAATATTTCTTAATGGCAGAGACACAGCTTTTAGACTTGCTAAATCTGAAACCGTCACCAAAATAGCTAATGATTTGTAGTATTCTCCTACAAAGATAGATGGGATTGGGGCAAACAACATATACATTTCCTAAATTAAGAGAAAGAGAAAGAAATAGTAGTAAAAAACAGTAATTGATGTAAAAGGAAAATAAAGACAAAACCTATAACTAGGCACCATTTAGCATATGGTGCATAATCAATGCTCAAGAAACTCGTGGTCACTTTAAGGAGGGAAGACTATAGTCCAGTGTAAAGTTAATATTGTGGCATGACAAGTATTTTTAAACTTTAGATCCAGTTGAAAAAGGTATAGTTGTTTAAATTAAAAGGCTTACTGACAGAATTTTCATTAACCACTAGTCTCAAAGGCAAATGAGTTTTAAATTATTTCAGAGATTTATTTTGTCTGTAAAATCTCATAACCCGCTTTTATGTTATTCACTCTTACAAAAAGCTATTGAATGAATTCTGAAGAAATAGAGAAACTGTTAATGCTGTAAACAATTTACATGCAATCAAAAAATGGAATGATGCAGTGATAACTTTAAAGTCTGACGTTTTATAATCTTCCAGAATCCCTCTGAATTTCAGTTCAATTTTATCTACTTGCTACCATACCTTTAAGCCAATTATCATCACTTGCTTTTATCAAATATTTTTTAGAATAGCATTGTACCGTTCAAGTGTGAGGAAGATATTTTCAGTAAGATACAAACAAGTTATTACAGTAAAGTTCATTGTGCAATATTTAGAAGTTACTGACTCTACCTGGAGAAAATTACTATTGTTCAACAACCCTTTCCACGGGTGAATGCCTAGTTATGTAAACATCGGTTTATGAGAACATCAAGGTAATTTTAAGTCTGTAAACAGGAACACAGGAGAAAATTACAAACGTGTAATTTATCTGGTTGGAACCGAGAAGTTGGCCAGAACACAGTAATAATGGAAAAGAGTGTTAGATACAGTGATCCCCTGTTACTTGCGGGCTGTTGGGTCTGGCCCTCTTCACGTGAGTCTTGGAATCTGCGAAGATAGCGAACCCACTATGTAGTCAAGTACGCCATGCCCATAGCCACACCCCCTCCCCTAATAAGGTCTGGAGGACAGTCCTGAGCGCGGGGCTTGTTCCAGATGTCTGGGCAAGCGCCAGGGCGGGGCGGTGAGCATCGAGGTCAATGATGGTGCGGCAAGGGAGTGCCAGGACCAGCGCAGGGAGGGGGGGCGAGGGAGTGCCGAGGCTGGCACCGGCATAGCAAGGGAGCGTCAGGACCGGCGCGGGGTGGGAGTGTGAGGGCCAAGGCCGGGGCTGGCTGCGCTCACCGCGCGAGCAGTGGGGCCAGGGGCCCAGCAGACTGAGGTCGTGGTAGGTTCTGCGCACACATCAGGTCCCACAACTCACTTGAAAATCAACAGCCAGTATGGGATCTCGCAAATTACGGATCGTGACTATGCAGAGGATCACTGTAGTTTGTAGTAGTATGATCAAGTCTCATATTTGGAATTTAGGATAAACCTTATTTAACTTCACCTATGATAAAAATTAGAGTCCCATTTAAAGCTAGTAATCAAGTCTCTTACTATAATCATAGAAAGAGGTCCACTTATGAAAAAAATCTCTTCATGTGTATGTATAATGTGGTGACGTCTTAGTTGTAGCTAAGGCAAGATGAATCCCCAGTCACATCTGTTTAGCATACAATGGGAATGATGATACCTAAATACCACTATACCAAGAAGACAGAAAACGTTTAGAATAAAAAAGTACTTTTGAAATATAATCACGCTATAGACTATTCAGCCTATGACATTTACATTCTATCATCATAGAAAGACTTGTGAAATTACCACTTTCACCACCATTTCACAGCTGAAAGCAAGGCACTGTAAACTCAGATTTCCTTTTGCTATAACATGAACTGGTGTTATAGCCACAAAAAGCTTAAAGATGTACATTAGTGAAAGCATTCCCTAAGTAACATCCTTTAAGTTTTACCACTACTGGAAAGTAAAAAGAGAAGCTCACTGCTTACAATCTACCCCTACAATATGCCTATCTGGCTGATGGACTGTACTTGTTGAAGCCAACTCAACACAAACTGTGGTAAGTGTAAAGTCCTGTAAATGGGAAAGCAAATTCTAGGAGTGCGGCACAGGACGGGGTCTACATGGCTGGGGAGCAGCTCTGATGGAAAGGGACCAAGGGGACCTGCTGGACAGCAAGCTCAGTATGAATGAACAGTGTCCTATTGCAGAAAAAAAACCCAAGAGGATTCTAGATTGCATCAATAATTGCATCTCTGGCAGAAATGAGGAAATCGTTATTCCCCTATACTCAACACTTGTCAAACCAGAACAGGAAAAATATGTTTGCTTTTGGTTCCTGCTACACAAAACTGATGTGAACAGGCTGGAGAGATTCCAGAGAAATCCACGAAGATGACTGAAGGACCAAGAATCCTGGTATATGAAAATGGCTGAGAGGGCAGGATTTGTACAGTCTTCAGAAAAGAGTGATTGAGGAAGATCTTATCACTATGTTGCAGTATTTAAAAGGTGGTTACAAAGAAGATGGAGACTCCCTTTTTACAAAGAGTCACACGGAAAAGATGAGGTGTAACAGGTACTAGGTACTCCTGGGCATATTCCAATTAAACATGAGAAAAAAATTTAAAAGTTTTTTAACAACAAGCAGCCATTGTAATAATATCCACAAAGAAGTGCTGGATTCCTCAACCTTGGACACTTTGGAGATCCAGCTGGTCAGGATGCTGGTCTGCCTTGCCTAGACGGTGCTTTTTATCAAGTTAATTTGGCCCATATAATCACTGGGTTCCTTTCCCATCTATTATTCTGTAGATCTGTGTTTCAAGTGCAGTAAACCCCTGGTTATTCATGGTCCAGATATCCATGGTTTCAACTGTTCAGGATTTATTTTTCAGCAAAAATGCACAGCAAATGCCACAGATTCAGTCGGCTTATGAATATGTAATGAGATCATGAATAGGTAATGAGATCATGAATAGGTAAATTAACCACACCCAGGAGCCACCACCAGCCAGGAGGGGAGGGAGCACAGATTGGAGCTGCAAGATGTGAGGCCTGCCCCCAGACTGGCAGGGACCCCCTCCACTCAGCCCACCTGCGGACTGGTGGGGATGTCCCCCGCCTTCTGCAGTCCCCGAGTGCCATCTATTTCCACCGCTTAAGGCGAAGTGGGATTGCTGCCATCACCGTGGAGCTGAGACAGGGGGAGTTTCTGGGCATGGAGGAGTGCTGCAGGTTTAATCCACCTTGAGTTTAAATGTGTGGGGTGCGGCAGCACCTGGAAAGACTGCTTCCCAGGTGACACAGCAGTAGCTGGGTCTCCATATCGGCAGGAGACCATGGCTCCTGGAGAGGGAGAGGGTCTGACACCTTGAAAGGAGTTCCCCCCTCCACCGCAGAGGCAGTGGGGGCCAGTGGCAGGGTCACTCCCTGCCCAACACTCCATTCCCCCATGCCTCAGCAAGGATTCAGTCGCCTTTCCCCTCAGAGGGACCAGTGCCTCCCCCATGGGACCACACAGCTAGCAGGCTGCGTCAGATCCCCACAGTTGGTAGGGAGTGGGCCGGCAGCACCTGCTGTGTCATTCCCCCACCAAGGGTAGAGACCAATGCCGCACTCACTCACTGCCACTGCCCGTGGTACAGCGAAGCGAATGAAAAAGGAAGCAGGTTGTGTAGCAGCATGCTCCTCCTGCCCCTGGAGTGAGGATGAAAGGGCGGAAAGGGAGGACCTCCCAACCCTGATCCACGCAGACGGTCTGCATCAAGGTGGTGGCCAGCGACAAGTCCGCTGGTTGGCAGCGGCGAATGCTGGCAGGAGACAGCAGGAGCTGAGAGCCAAAAGGCCCTACCCTTCCCAGGACCATATCCACCCGCTCTCGGTGGTGGCTCGAGATGGAGCTCTGCTGCCACACTCTGGTCTACCCACCACCCGCAGGGATGCACTCTGGTCACAGGGCTTATCCATACCCAGGCAGTTCAATTAAAAAAAGCAGTGTGTCTTCCCCTTATAGTCAGGAGGAAGCACAGCGCCAGGATGGAACAAAACTGGGACAACTCTATGAGCCCACTGGGACAATGCCAAGCCGTACAGTGCTGCTGGAACCAAGCTCAGGCTGGCAGGGGAGGCAGGCAGCTCGAGGCCACTGTCAGACCACAAGGGACTTTGCCAAGCTGTGTAGTGCCACCGGAACCAAGCTCAGGCTGTCAGGGGCCATGCTGGAACATAGTGCTGTTCCCATCTACTATGCCGCTGACTGGAGGCAGGGTGGAGGTTGACAGAGTTGCAGTTGGTGTTGGGGAATTTAGCCTGCCCCTCGCCCACATTCCCTTTCTTCCGAGCCACTACTTGTGGATGCAGGCAGGTGATGGTGGAAGTGGGTGGGAGCGATCACCCAAATTAAAAATCTCCCAAATTAAAGCTCCATCAAGGCAGCACTACGTACATATTTTGTTTTTACAGGAGATGTTTTTGGCCATGTAAGAAACAGTTAAAAGATTCAATAGTGGGGAGGAATGCCAGCACCTTCGATGACAGACCCCAAACATGCGTGTGAATGGCTGCGAGCCAGGAGTCGAGGGTAGGGACAGTGGCAGACGCGTGTGCTCCTGTGTGCAGAAACCACTGCAGATACAAGGGTTCCCAGTGAAGTGTCCACTTCCTGAGAGGGGGAGGGATCAGGGAAAGCTTTTTGTATTGTATTCCTGGGGAAAAAACCCACAAACAAAGCAATGCACCCCACAAAAAAACAGCCAACCAACCAAATGAACAACCAAAGAGTGATTGATATATGCCTGGCCAAGCTCTGCATGGATATGTAAATAGGCTGAGAGCTGGGTGGGGAAGGGTTGCCGTGGTTACTGACCAGGAGGGGCTGTCACTGGCAGGGGGCAGGCCAGCACCTGCATCCCAACTTATCCCCGTGACACTACCGGCTCGTCCTGCCATGGTAAGGCTCCCTGGGACGGGTTGCCCACCCCGTCCCCACCAAGGCCACAGCGTCCCTGCTGCCATGTTTATCCAGTTGGATTGATGTTAAAGACACCTTTCTGCTGGACATTGGGGGGCTAACAAAGCCTCTGACATGATGTAGCTTCTCTCCTGAAAACCTTGATCCCACCTCGCTGCTGAAATTGCTAGTCTGCTTCTGCTCCAGTGGAAATGGCTTGGTATGGCAGAGGTTTCTCCTTCTGACCTCCATTTCAAGGCTGGCAGAATGGCAGCATCACATGACATCACAGCAGGGGCAAGCAGTGAAACTGCTAATCATGTGTACTTCAGGGAAAATGAGTGCTGTTACAAGGAAAGGGAGGTCAGAGCTATCAGCAATGCCAGGGGGCAACCAGCACTGCTTGCACATGCAAGGTGAAGGTCGCTGTAGTTCTCGCATCTGTGAACATGGCTGTGTGTCCTGTTGCTAGGCAATGAACTGCAGCGATCCTAACTCTGCACCCCAGCTCAGCTCTCCCTGCACCTCTGCTCCTGCCACAAATTAATAACGAAATTTATTATATTAAAGAGAAATCAAAAAACAGTAAAGCTTCCGTTTGGCACTGTTGCATTCCCAGAAAAAGAAAACTCAAACAAAACACCTGCCTCACAAAGCAGCGGCAACTGTGTGCTCTGGATCAACGTGTTTCACAGTCTTGCATATGTCACAGTCCTCTCTTGAGCATTGGCTGGTTGCATCACAGGTTGTTTGATGGCAGCAACTCTATCAGCCTGCTCAGATTAGTGAGTGCATCCCAGCACACACAGCTGTGGCTCCTGTCACAGAGCACCATGGTACCCACACCAATGACACACCTAGCACCGATCCCATTACCCAAGCCTCCCCAGGATCCCACTCCAGAGCAACATGGGACAGTGGTTCAGGGCAAGCTGCCCCGGGTTTGTCAGAGTGGTGCAGCGTGATTCCTTCACCATATTTGAATCCAAGAGACCCACAACAGCAACCCTGCTAAGCCTCAGCATAGACACAAGAAGGAATAAACAGTGACAGGATGTTCCCTACCCAATAGACTCTGCTGGGGGGTTAGTTGCTGGCTCCAGGGCTCCCAGCAGTGCCAGCTTCTGTGGGGTTTCTGTACTCAGAAAAGTGGCTCTAGTCCCGAAGCCAGAATTTTGCAGCTGGGAAGCTGCAAAAAGTATTTCCTTTGCTTTACCAAGGGCATGCAGCACTTCCAGGACAACCCTTTAGAGCTAATTAGTGGTGAGGGTGGGGGCTATGGGTAGGGTTTAATTGAATATTCATGAGCTCACTCTCTTTGTGATTCGCTGGGTTTGTGGAGGCTGCCTGGACCCGTTCACCTGCGAAAAGTGGGGGCTGACTTAGTATCTTCCTCTGCTTTGGATTTTGATGGCTGGTCCTTCGAAAAGAAGATTAATGGGGGAGTTAAAAATGTTAAAATAATGATGTCTCAATGTTTTACTCCTTGTTTATCATTAAATGACACGTATGAGGACAACAAGGTTTTAGAGAAGTTTAAGACTGTTAAAGCACCTTTGTTTTTGTATGGGATGACAGAACTTGAAGTCAACTAATATTTTCTGAAATTTAGCATTGGGGAATTATATAAATCTCAGAGATAACTGTGTGCCTTTTAATTGATTTCTGGTGATTATGGTTGGTTTGACTGAAGCCTTGACGTGTAGGTATAACAAGACATTGTTTATCTTATCTTCCTTTACCTTAAATACTCTAAAGCATTACAAAGATGAGATGAGATTTTTTTTTTAGACTAATGTTCTTTTGAAAAGTTCTAGTTTGTGTACATTCGGAAGTCACAGTATCAGAGTGTCACAGTGTTGATAAGGTTGGAAAGACCTTGAAGATCATCAAGTCCAACCTATAATCCAACTAAATCCGACTAAAACCTAACATCTATAGCATTTGTATCATCCAATCTACACTTAAACACCTCCAGGGATGGCAATTTAACCACCTCTGTGGGCAACGCATTCCAATGCCAGATCACTCTTTCAGTGAAAAAGTTTTTCCTAATGCTCCAGCACCTTTATCATCCTAGTTGCCCTTCCCAGAACTCATTCCAGCACCTCAACATCTTTCTTAAATTGAGGAGCCCAGAACTGGATACAATACTCAAGATGTGGTCTATCCAGTGCCAAGTACACTGGAAAGACAACTTCCCTTGCCCTGCTAACCACACAATTCTTGATGCAGGCCAGGATGTCATTGGCCCTTTTGGCTGCCTGGGCACACTGCTGGCTTATGTTGAGTCATATTTGACTTGGACTAATACCCCCAAGTCCCTTTCCACCTGATCACTCTCTAAGCACTCTATCCTCAGCCTATAGTTCTTCTTGGGGTTCTTATAACCAAAGTGCAGAACCCGACATTTAGACTTATTAAATTTCATTCTATTGGAGTCTGCCCATCTCTCCAGTCTGTCCAAATCCCTCTGCAGGGCCCACCTACCCTCTAACAGGTCAACACATTCTCCAAGCTTGGTGTCATCTGCAAATTTGCTCATGATGGACTCAATCCCATCATCAATGTCATCAACGAATATATTAAACAGAATCGTGCCCAAGACTGGCCGCTGGGGGACACAACTGGTAACTGGTCGCCAGTTACCGGAAAGAAAAAGATCTATAATGGTTTCCTCTGCAAAAACGAACAGCATGTATACATTATATTAAACTTAAAAGAAATAATGGATGTGAAAGAAAATTATATTTTCCTGTACCTGTCCTAGCTGATGAGACAAGACTTTCACAAAGGCTCTGAAGTCCTGTAAAACTATTTGACATTTGGTAAATATAGTTTAATGACAGTGACATTTTAGTCTAATTTGTTTTTTAATAGTTTTCATTAAAAATGCTTCATTTACTTTAATTTTCCATCTACCTCTCTTTCCTTTTAATGCATTTTCCATTTGCTACTTTTGAGAGAGTAGTCTAGTACAAACTTTTTAGATTTTGCAGAGTATAACTTAAAATCACAAACATTGTAAGTTTACCTAGATATGGGATAATGACCTCTAAGAATTTTGTGCGATTATTTTTTTCATTTATTACAATGACAGTAAGTCATTAGGTCTAAGATAACTGTTTCTGTTAATCCGTATATATATGCCAAGGGTTATCCCTGGAATCAGATTCATATATTATTATGAAACTACAATTCATAATACATTTTCTTTCCTAAGTAAAATCTTTAATAATGATCTCCTGTAATGAATATGATAAATTCAAGATTCAGAGTAGGAATTTCTTGGCTCAAGATCTTCCTACAAAAGCAATTGGAACTCATTGAATGCAATAAGGAGGTTGATACATTAAAATGCTATGGGCTGAATATAACCTAACTTGGGGGAAAGAAAAGATTGAATGTTGATGTGAATCTAAAACTCTGAGCAGGAACTCAATAAGCTCATATTCTACATCACAGTATTGCCACCCCATTCTTTGTGTCTCTGAATCTACTATAAAATATTTCTGTGCCTATGTGCCAGTATATGTAGCTTTGGGGAATTCATTGAATCAAATTCATTCTTCACCTAGTTTAAGGATTTTAATCCATGTCATTTCTGCTGGAAATAGTGGAAGTTTATCCAAGAATATAATAATTTATCCTACAATGATTAGTTTTCAGATTTCCAGTCTACACAAAATTGTTCCAATTCACATTTCTTTGTAGTTCTTCATCTTAAATTGCAGTTTATTCCCTTGGTGATAATCATCTGTCACATATTTACCACCCTATTACATACTTTTGGATATTTCTCCCTATAGATGATCTCTGCATACATTTCACTAGGATAAACAAATCAAAATTTCTGAGCCTACTCCAGGGTGCTTTCATATATTCAAATAGATTGTTTTGCATATCCTTTGCTGTTTCATCTCTTTTGAATCCATGTGTCTCACCAGACTGCTCAATGTCTTCAGTCCTTATCTTTGTTTAATAGTGGGTCTTTTGCCTTCAGCCAAACACACCACTGGGCAACATGCAATATTCTGACTATTGACAATAGAAGTTTATGTAGACTAAAGTCAGTCTGAGTTTTGTAGGCACAATTTCCCACTTAAAGTGCATTGAGTGCTTATCATTACTCTTTTAGTGACTAATACACAAAGTTATTTTTTGTAATTTCTGACTGATCAATTTCCAGATAACACTAAAGTGCTAAGTTACCAACCCCTATAAAATCTTGTTTTACTACTTCAGTTCTCAAGGTCTACTTATTCTTTTTCTGAGATACCTTGTGGCTTCTCTGTATGGACAATTGTACCATGAATGAGCATAATTCCCCAGGACAAGTGACTTTATGATAAAGTCTCTTATGAAAACATTAAATAAGGTCACATGTAAAAGTATTCATTGAAGGACCTTGGTAATAATTTCTAGCTCCCAAATTCTCCTTGGACACAATTTATTGTCATCTTCCATATAGACAGTTTCATATCCACTTCGCACATTTACAAATTGCAATCTTCTCTTCACTGAAAGTGAACAGGAATGCATGCATTTACCCTGCTACTTCAAGTTCCAAAATCCAATTGTTTCAGGGAAACTATTTCATCACTCAAATTTCCACTGGCCCCAGTCACTCATTCCACCAGACTGAACAATTTTTCTAAGAATTCTCAAAAATAGCTAGAAAAAAAATACTCACACTTTCATTAAAAAAAAACAAACAAAACAAACCACTTTTCACTTACAAGCCTAGCTGCAAGATACAGGACAAAAATCAGATACTACCAAAGGAGTTTTAGTCACGTTGACCATGTTGAAAAAAACTGCGGACTACAATTTCAAATTGTGTACAAAAAGCTTGCATTCAGGGATGCATGTATAATGATAATGAGAGGGATTTCATGATTAACTGACAGTGATAAAATAAGACCAAATTCAGTATTACATGTAATAGCTTCATAAAATTTTCTTTCTCACTAAATAGGGGGAATAAAGCATCAATTAAAATATTTTATTTATACTTTTATTTATGTAGAGCAAACCACGAATTTCCTTAGTTTAAGGGCATACAAATACGCTATCCATTAGAACAGCATGAACTATCAGCTGATCTGCAACTTTTATGTGGTATGTCTGGCACAATGAAGGTGGCTTTCATTCTTAAAAATAAAAAACTTTTTTGTTTACTATATTTTAATGACGGGGGGATGAGTGGCTTGAGAGTAGTGAAATGGAGAGGAATTTAGGAGTAATGATTGACAGAAAACTCAGTATGAGCCAGCAGTGTGCCCAGGTGG
>WEKX01022745.1:121030-148104 GCA_013390025.1 Pitta sordida | reverse complement strand
CTACCTGAGGGGACGTTGCAGCCAGGTGGGTGTGGATCTCTTCTCTCAGGCTGACGACACCAGAATGGGAGGACATAACCTTAAGCTACGCCAGGGGAGGTTTAGACTGAATGTTAGGAAGAGGTTTCTCACAGGGAGAGTGATCGCTCATTGGAATGGTCTGCCCAGGGAGGTGGTAGAGTTGCCATCTCTGGACGTGTTTAAGAAAAGACTCCATGAGTAGCTCAGTGACATGGTCTAGTTGGTGGGGAGTTGGACTAGACGATCCTGTGGGTCCTTTTGAACTCAGAATAACCTGTGAACCTGTGAACAGTAGTTGTTATTCCATCTGCTTCTCTGAACCATGTTGGTGTAGCATTTGTCTTGCCCTCTTCTGTTTTGTAATATCAATACAGCTACTTCTCCTGATCTGGACAAAGGTGGAATGCTTTCCCTCTTAATTTCTCCTGTAATAGTCTTTTCTGATACTAGTAGAGTCATGGAAGATAAGAAAAGGTGCTACCTCATAGGTTTTCCATAGAGTGAGGGGTATAATAACTTGGGCAGAGAGAGACCTCTACCTTTTCGTCAGTCCTGAATTGATGCTGGTGAGCCCGTTACAGCCGTCAAACACTGCTTGCAATAGAGAAGCTTTAGTTAAAAATGAGTGTATAAGAAAAACCCTGTAACATAGAACAATCTCTGCAGCTGGACTCTACTAGTATATAACATTGCACAAAAAACACAGCAGTACTGAAGATCTGGTTGTCTTCAGTCACTGGCACTTTTAGGTAAAGCTTTCAAGATGAAACTCAAATTCAATGTTTGTTGTAATTTTGTAATTTTTTGTCATTTTTTTTCAAATTTAGTGGGAGGTAGGAAATTAAAAGTTCCTGTTTATAAGCCTTTAGGATCTGCTCAGCTTTCTGATTCTGGTAGCTGGATTTTAATATAGTCATATAAATTTTGCTTTTCTGAGATGTAGAAACTAGTCTCATTTCTACAAAAATCCACGTTTCTAAAAGCAGAATCCATGCCTGATGTCTGTATGGCACAGCAATTGTAACACAACCCCTATTTTGCTGGGTACATAATTAATACCTTTATCTTCCTTTTTCATTAAACTTGGTGCAGCTTCAGATGGTAGAAGCTCTGTCACATATACAGTGGCCCAGAAGATATTTGTGGTTGATTGACAAGCAAAATGGTTCTGTAGATCTTCTCTTAAAAAACTGGACTTGGACTAATAAAATGACATAGAAATACAATGATCCTTTGCATAGTCGCGGTCCGTAATTTGCGGGATCCCATACTCACTGTTGATTTTCCAGCAACTTGCGGGATCTGGTGCATGTGCAGAAACTACCGCGACCTCAGTCTGATTGGCCCCCCGAACCCCTTCGCTCGCAGCGCTGGCTCTGCCGCTCCCCCGCCTTCCTGCTTGCACAGCTAGCCCCATCCCCGCTTCCCCCACCCGCAGGGCTTGCGGCACACCCTTGCCCCGATCCCATCCCGGTCGCTTGCTTGCTGTGCTGTGTCAGCGCTCAACCCCTCTGCCTTGATCCTGTCCCCGTCCCACTCGCTCACTTGCTGCGGTGCGCCGTGCCAGCACTCACCCCCCCTCCCCCGCCTTGATCCCCTCCCCATCCTCAGCGATCGTCCCCCCTACCCTGGTGCTCGCCCACCCCAGCGGTCACCTGCCTCGGCAGAGCACAGCCAGACATCTGAAACAAGCCCCGCTCTCAGGACACCCCCTCCTCCAGACCTTATATGGGGAGGGAGTGTGGCTACGGGCATGGAGTACTTGACTACGTAGTGGGTTCGCTATCTTTGCCGATTTCACTATTTACCTGAGGCAGANTCCCATACTCACTGTTGATTTTCCAGCAACTTGCGGGATCTGGTGCATGTGCAGAAACTACCGCGACCTCAGTCTGATTGGCCCCCCGAACCCCTTCGCTCACAGCGCTGGCTCTGCCGCTCCCCCGCCTTCCTGCTTGCACAGCTAGCCCCATCCCCGCTTCCCCCACCCGCAGGGCTTGCGGCACACCCTTGCCCCGATCCCATCCCGGTCGCTTGCTTGCTGTGCCATGTCAGCGCTCAACCCCTCTGCCTTGATCCTGTCCCCGTCCCACTCGCTCACTTGCTGCGGTGCGCCGTGCCAGCACTCACCCCCCCTCCCCCGCCTTGATCCCCTCCCCATCCTCAGCGATCGTCCCCCCTACCCTGGTGCTCGCCCACCCCAGCGGTCACCTGCCTCGGCAGAGCACAGCCAGACATCTGAAACAAGCCCCGCTCTCAGGACACCCCCTCCTCCAGACCTTATATGGGGAGGGAGCGTGGCTACGGGTGTGGCGTACTCGACTACGTAGTGGGTTCGCTATCTTTGCGGATTTCACGTCTCGCATGAGGCAGGCCAGACCCAACACCCCGCGAGTAACAGGGGTTCGCTGTATAAGTTGTGTTTTCTTAAAAAATATCTTTAAATTTATGAAAACCAGGGATGCATATTTAAATATAGGAAACCAGAAAAACTAGTTACAGGTTTACAATTGAGAAAAAATGGAGAACAACTTCACTGTCTTAGGTGTAACTGAGCTGGATAAAAAATTATTGAATCGAATTATTTTAAATTTTGTTAGAAAGAAATTCAAGGAGGATGTCACCTTTCTTCAAAAAAAGTTCATTTGAGCAGCTTCCATATAAGGCCATGTCAGATAATTATAGAACAATTTCTTTCTATTCTCAATGCATACCATTTTTAATTCCTTTTTAGCCATGTTATCCAGCTGACAAACCTGAATGCATCTTGAATAAGGGTCAGTGCTGAGACTGAGGTCTCTGAATATACACGCCCAGTCATAGCTGTCTGTGCTATAGCAGTAGATGGCAAAGTTTCAATTTGTAGTGAACGGACCTCCCACTTAAATTAATACAATGTCTGGATAGTGATTTTGCTTGCACCTTAAGTAAGTGTCTCCAGGGAGATATCTTTGCCTAAACAAATACTTCTGGTGTCACTAGAGATGCCTCTAGATATCTGGGATGTCCACAGAGTGTTAGCAGATCTAATGGGAGACCTCTGTCCTCCTGGACTGACAGCTAAAATTGTGCCTGATGTCCTAGGTCACCTAAAATAATACCAGCTAACATTTAGTCAACTAAGAACTCTTCTGAATGGGCAGTTTAATTTCTCTCTAGGCTCCTTGAGCTGTAAAGACTGTAGTAAAAAGTACAATTTTTTCATAATAAATTATTAGAAACTGAACATTGATATTAGCACCTAAATCTTAATGCTTTAATGTGAAGCTAAATCCTGCCTATGTGCTTCTCTTTGGAAATAGGAAGTCTAAACCAGGGAGGGTTTTCCCCCACCCCCGGTATATAAGAGTATTTTAAATCTAAATTAATTACTGCAAAATTGTCAAAACACCTTAGAGATGTTTTTCGGTGATGCAAGACTAAGGTTTATCTGTGACAAATAGATCAAAAAGATGCAACTCAAGTATCAATTTTCATTGTGGTGAAGTTAAGAAATGTTAAGAAATGGTGCACTGTCATTTTTTTGTTCTAGTTGTAATGGAAAGTGGTGCAATCTCAGATTGAATTTTTAGGTAACTGCTGAGAAATACTAAGTTTTAAAGACAATCCCTGGTCTTTGCTTACCTTTGGTAGGGTCAAATACCACTTTCTGATGAAGTCTTTTAAAAGCAGCATGAAAAAGCTTCTCTATCACCTCATCCAGACTTTTTCTTAGATAAGTTCCCGACCTTTCTCTCCCATCTAAAGGAGTTGAGATGATCATGTGTGTTTTTAATCTCAACGGCCAGCTTTAATACATTGTCTTATACAGTAGGAAAAAGGGGTATGTTTCCTGTTCTCTTTTGATTTTGCAAGATTTTATTTGCCTCTTCCTATTACAAAATATATATATTGTAAGCAATTTAAGTTATTTCAGAATCTGTGCGAGAAGTAAATAAATAATGGTAGGGAGAGTGAAAGGAAACATGAGAATGACTTCTAGAATTGCAGGCAGTGTGAGACAAAAGAAAATGAATTCTAGGATCAACAAACAATCAGGTATGTATAAACAAAATTCTAATAGAAGTAAAACTAGAGGTAATGAAGTAAATCAGTAGAACTATTAAAGGTTAACATGAGGCAGAGTTTCTCATTTGTGTACCATAGATTGCACAGAATCAGACATACCTGGTTTAGAATTGTGTAACTTGGTAGTCTGCCATTGCTCTCATGACAAGGTCAAAATAGGTGGATGTTCCTGGGCAAGCAGCTGGTTTTGCAAATTATTTTCCAGGGTGGCAGGTAATCCCTTCCAGTCTTAATATCAGGGCATTTATTCTTGCCTCACCAAAGCACTTCTCAGCTTTTGACAAACTACAGTAACAGTTACAGTATTTGATACGTGATTTTTTGAAAGAGCATATTAGCTTTGAAGTAGCATCTAGTGGATTGATGGCCTGGTGGAATTTTTCCTCTCTATGTTCTATATCGTCAGTTAGAGTTTGAATGTCATGCAAGATTCAGCTAAAGGGTCTAATTAAAACATTATGAATATTTGTGGAATGTAATGCAGTGGCATGTATCAATATTCTAACAATAAATGTAAACCAAGCACATAGGATTTTTTGAGAATAACATTCCTTAAGAATTCATACATCGGGCTCATCCAGCCTTACCTTCCATGAATCACTTCTTCCTTCAAGATTCATCTTTCCCTTCTCTTCAGTCCTGAAGTGGGTAAGCAGTGTTTCCCTAAGCATTTCTGTTCCACTGTGTGGGAAACACACAGTAACATTCCCAAAGCATTCACAGGGAGAATCAGTCAGGGAGGCAGGTGATATTCAGGATTCAAGTTTCTGTTCTGTCTTTGTAAAAAAACAAGGGACCAAGAAGGCTTAGACATATGATGGAACACGCATTTGTAAATTCCACATGGGTGGGCATTGTTAGTTTATAAATCCCTTCCGTTTTGAGCTGAACAACCCCAGACCTGCCAGCTCTTCTTTTATGGTAGAGGAGAGAATTTTGCTGATGAGAAGAAATGACATGACTTGATATGATTTAAGAATAGGAGAAGACTTAGTTAAGAATAATAGATAAGGAAATATTTGTTGTAAGACATGCTGCAAAAATGTGAAAATTAGGGAAAGGATAAAATTCCTCTAAACTATCCCACAAGATATCTTTGATCAGGTTATGAGTTCTTCGGTAGTGGTGTTTCTTGCTGTGGTTATAGAGTGCCTCTATCAGTGGGGCCTCTCAGCTGATGCTTCCAGTCATTTGTAGTAAAAATACTAGTAAGACTAAAAATAATAACATCCTGTTTGTTCTCATCCATATTTACTAGTAAAATGAATAAGCTGTTAGGTCAGTGTATCTGATGATGTATTTACATAGCTGTCAGTGCTGTCTGACAAGTTACTTTCTCAATGATGCCTAACTAATCTTAACTAATCCATTGGTAGTTTTTCTAACAAGCAAGGACAACTCTTTCTACCTCCTCATTTCCTGTATTATCTGTAACTTTAATTAATTTAAATTTAAATCTTAATTTAAAAGTTATTTTCTTCATGGTGTTGACCATGGAAAGATCAAATCAGTTTTTTCCCTCTTAGTGAATGAAAAAGTGCACGCTCACCTCACAGAATCACAGAATCACAGAAAGTTATGAGTTGGAAGGGACCCACAAGGATCATCTAGTCCAACTCACCATCTAATACCCGTACAGTGACCAAGAGCGTAATACCAACCTAGATGCCTCACAGTCTAGCAGGCCGCACCTCCAAAATTTCATTCTGAGATCATATATAATTTTCAGTTTAATGAGACTGGTAGTGCCGTTTCATCTTTTTCATGTTCTTATGCCTTCAGCACAAAATACTCTCCAGTGTTATCTGGTATGGACTAAGAAGACAGTTACAGAGTGGAGCCAATGCTCTATTCTGATGCATGCTGATGGTATTCTGACTGTGAGAAATATCTCGGAGGAAGTTCTTCACTGCTGAGTTTCACACAAACGGGAGATTCTATTCACTTTAGTTAACCCAGTGCAGGTGTGAATAAAAAGTCATATCTGAACTTCCATGTCCTTATAAGTTCTGATTGTATTGCTAAGGCACTGGAAAATGTACCTCAGTGTTCTTTATACTACAGTAAGCTTAGTTGTTCTCAGTGAACTGTAGGAGAGCCTTTGTGTACTTCTGAGCATACACATGAGACTGTTCCTTGATCGATGCTGTAAGATTGTTTGAAATGGCCAAGAGATTTGCCTTGCTTTTTCACAGGAAGTGAACTATTCTTTTTTTTTTTAAAGATAAGATCGAACTAGTATTTAAAGTGGGGGATAAAACTTACCCTACATCATAATGGTCATCATGTAATTTATTTATCTCATCCCCATCCTTAATTTTGCTTGTCTTTTAATGGCAACTTTTCTAGAGCAGAGATGTTTCATTCCATCTAAGACCATATGTAAGGACTTTTCATACCCCGTTATTCTACAACCGCTTCTGTGCCTTTTTCAGTTGTTCAGATTCCCCCTGTACAGGTGATGCTCTCTGGCACCTTGTCATTTATAGCTGTGTCATACTAAAGCAGTCTAGTGTTTTTTCTAGGGCTGACACAGCACTCATCACTTAGCACCTCTATGTAGTGGTATTTTGATGCAACAGCTTTAGTTTTGAGAATAAAGTTTAAAGGTGATTGCACTTACCTAGATGGAGGCATGGGTCCTTCCCCTTGGAAGGAGCTACTTGAAAGGTCTACTGTCAGCAAATGACCAAAGAGAACAAATGCCTAAGCATCTCTTACTTTGGGGTTGTATGTATTTGCCTTCCTGCCATTCTTATAGCATTTGGGGTGTTTTAAAGCCATGAAAATAATGACACAATTCCTCATTGAGGTAGACAACCATCACCCAAGTCCTGTGGGTGAACATTTAAATCTGTGAGGTGAATGGGCCATGCTTGGCAACCATGACTGGTAATCATCTCCAAAAATCAAATTCAAGGGTTTTTCTTTTTGTCAGTGACCAACATTATGACTCTTACATCCCAATCCAGTGTTGTATCCTCAGGCTGAGCATTAGTGCAAGAAGTTGGGGGATTTCTGGGAGTGGCAGTAAAGAACAAAGACTCTCACTTTGCCTGAGAAAGACCCAGAGGAAGTGAGTTGCTTGCTACTTGTATGCACCCAAATATATTTTTGCTCCTTTCTCCACTTCCTCTCAATCTATCCCTTTCTCAAATTGCTAAAATTCTAGCTAAAAATAGCTAAAAATCCAAAAGCATTGTGTGTGCTAAAAATAAACTCCAAATACTAGTCAGTGAGCAGAGTCTTTCAAGCAGTCTACAAGGATCTACTTTCAGGGCTGGAGTTTTTGCAGTTAAAACATGTCTAACTTGTCTCTTAGGAGAAATTTGCCTGTTTATTAAAGTGGGGGGGCCAGTGACGGGTGGGTTGTTGTGGTTTTTTATTTTCCTTCCCCTTCCCCCCTCCCTCTTTCATTTTTGTTTTGTTTTTAACTTAGGAACACAAAGAAAATTTGATAGAAGTGTGAGGAACAGATTGTGCTACCGCTGCCTGCACAGGGGGGAGAAAACCCGGGAAATATACAGTCATACCTTGATAAGTCACAATCCCACTTTCGCTTTTTCAGATCCTCACAGGGATTTTTTCAATGAAAACTCCTTGATTCCTCACGGGGTTTTCCCATCTACGCATGCACATAATGTCCCTGCCACCCCATGGGGTGAGACTGGCCCACACCAGGGGGCAGGACAGCCATGCCCTGCAAGGCAGGGCAGCTCGCTTGAGAACTGCCCAGAGTCCCTCCCTTATGTGTGTTGTAAATGTTATACGGTGTCAGTGCTTTATGACGGCCGCTTGTCATGGGGCCGTGGCAGATCTCCTGTCGCTGGGCACAGCTCATCTTGGGGCCTCTGGCTGCACCACGACCAGGGCTCACACTGGTTCTGTGGTTCTTGCCCACCCCCTGCTGCTGTCCTGTCCCCTTGTACTCCCAGGCACTGCCCATCCACACTCCCACCCTCCTGGTTCCTCATTCCCCACCTGCCTGCCCGCAGCCACGTCCCCAAAGGCAGCAGGGGGAAGCCATGGCATGGGGCTACAGCTGCCAGGGCAATCCCAAGATGGCTGGAGGTGGCAGGGGCTGGCTTGGGGGGCTGTGTTTGACTGGGGTTTACACCACCAGGGAAAAAGAGAAGGAAAAAAGCTTTCTTGCCTGCTTTGAGATTGTGAGGTCTTGCATGGGAGAGCTCAGTCATTCAAAGCAAACTCAAGCACAGCATGCAGAGGGCATGGGCCACAGAGCCACAACCCCTGTCCCCGGGCACACCTTGGCAGAGATGGGATGGGGAGGGAGGGGGTACATGTGTGTGTGTCCTGGAGGCACTCTTTCCATAGGAACATGCAGGGGGAGGTGGTGGAGCTGCCCCCTCTCCCTGCTTTCCCCTCAGCCCCCCATCATACCCTCAATGCCACACACACACCTACACTCATCCTGTCCCTTGGCAAGGTGCATGCTTCTTTCTGTTCCAGGCATATGCGGCTGTGAGCACAGCTCCGTTCTGCCTCGAATGGATAGGGGATGTGAGTGGGACACTGGCAAGAGCTTGGCTGAAACATTTTCCAGTCCATCCATGAGAGAAACTTCTGAGAAAGGGACTCGCTGCTCACCTCTTCTGACAGCGGCTGGTGGGGAACTGCCCCTGCCTCATGGGTTAGGGTGTGTTTAGGGTTAGTGACGGCCCCAGCTCCGCACCCAGGGAGCCCTGCCTCAGCCCCAGCAACTGGCAGGATGCCTTCTCTGCCACACACCATGCCATGTCCCAAAGAGGACTGAGCAGTGGCTAGAGGTGGGACATGCATGGAACAGGATGAAAGGTCCCTGCTGTACCAGCACAAAGTGCTTGGAAAAGTTCTGGCAGTGGGAGGGATGTGGCATCCGCACGGCCACCGTGCGGGATGGTCCCGTGCAGACTTCCTAGGTGGGGAAGGGGCAGGGAAGATTCCCTTCACTCCCCTGTGCCATGAGATGGCGTGAGGAGGTGGTGGGAATGCCCTCCAGAGCTTCGGCGCTGAGGGGGCCAGGGCAATGGGTGTGGCTTATTTGCATATTCATTATGTGCCTGTCCTCGTGGAACAGGGGATTTGCAGCAGGGGAAGAGACTCTAACCCCCATAAATTTCTGGGTATTACTGTATTTTATTCTTAATGACAAATGTAATCACTTTCAAACAAAATTAACATAGGGTATGGCATGCATTTTGAGAAAGATATGAAGTCACATTCTTACTTACAGACTTTGGTTTTTCTCCTTCAACTTTGTCAATTTTATTCAAATAGCTTATTTTTCTTTAAATGCTTTACAGTGTATTTGCAAAAGTTATTAGTCAGGTAATGCAGTCTAATTAATTATTTAGTATCTGTAATGTTGTACTGAACCCATAATAATACTCAAGTATTATGTATTTCAAATGCAGAAAAAGAGAACTTAGAAAAGTGCTGAACTTAGAAAAATGATTCTTATAAACAAATTGTTAGAGGAACTAAGTTCCATATCTTCCATAAAATTATTCTGAAGTATAGCTTTACTTCAAAAGTATGAAAGGGATGACATTTCACTGACTAGAAAAGGAAAAAAATGCATATTCTAAAACTGTTCCCCCCATCTTTTCTTATGCAGAGGTTTTATCTGCTGTTTAATGGGTAAACTTACTGTGAAGTATAGTTGCTTGTTTAACTTTAGCCCTATTCAAGTCTTTGATTTTGGCAGGTTAGTTAATTCAAATAAAATTTGTGAAGTTAAGCACTTTCAAGAAAAGGCATAGGAGAACCTAATTTAACCTAGAGTGTCTCTTTTATTCTTCTGTTATTCATTTGAAGTGCCCTATCAGCTTGAACTGGCCAACTTCAGTCATTTTTACCCTTTTATTTTTTTCTCTAATGTAAACTGAAATTCCCTGCTGTTCGTGGTATTTTAGTGTTTAGCATCATTTAATGAGCAGGTATCATTAAACTTAAAAGGTCTTTTTCTGTATATCTCTGATTAGTTAGTGAAAGAACCAAAGAATTCCTCTAATTTATCTTTGCTTCCTTGTTATATTTTGATGTTGGCCCATTTTACGTTTCAGTGCCCTTTTATGAAATATGAAATTGTAATTTTGGTGTGAAAGTAGGACAGAAAGTGAAAAAAAAATCTTTGGCACTGCTAAGATGTTTAAAATACTATATCTTGTTTATCAATGAACTAAGAGAATGTGGTTTATTTTAAACTTTTACTCAGATAAATATGTGTGTGTATCTGTGCGGGAACATATGCGTGTGTCTATACATCCAAATATATATATAACAGATACAGTTTCTAATGTAAGTATGCGTTATCTGTACTTTGCCAATATACTTACTAACCTTTACCAGTAACCTTTGCATCTGGGTACACATATTTGGCATAAAATTCTTCCTCTGTTGTACATCTAAAAATCACATTGATCTCAGTATTGAATTTTAATTTTTTGCAAATGCAAGATTTGGGTCCAATTAGTTGATGATAAAATTTTTTCGAAATGGAAAAACTTAAAATTACCAGTTATGAAGAGATTATTGATGTTTGTATATCTAGACTTGGCCATTTTCAAAATAGCAGTAAGAACAGGTTACTTGATTTGTAACATTTATTTGTCTGGAATTTTACACTTTAAATCCTTCTTGAGAAGAAAGTCAGATTCAAGATACAGTTGTCATAACTGAAGGCTCACATGATACTCATTTGAACAAGGGTTTGCTCGATCAGGTCCTCTATTCTAACAGTTTCTTCTTTTAAGATGTTAAAGGTTTAAATGATTTTATTAATACCAAAATGAATAATTTCTGTTACTGAGATACTTGCCTAAGGTAATTCATCATTTGATATAGATATTGCCATGTTTTTAACAGTGATAATTATAGTAATTGATTAATGCAATCCACCACACCATTCCAGTAGCCATTTCCCATTTTTGATGTGCTAAAAAATATTCCAGCATTTTGATTTTCTTATTATTTTCTTTCATGAAATAAAATCTAGGCGATAGAAACACTGCGTGAAGAAAAAATAATGAGGGTTGAATGGAAGTAAAGGTCAGATATTATGTAGAAAGTTGCAGATGGCACTGTGTGTCATTAACATTGGTAACGTCTAAAAAGATGTAACAGTGCTGCCTACTGGTAAAATGTAGTAGTATTAAAGCATTAAAGTCAGTGTAGTGAAATCGTGTGTGTGCTACAACCTTCCCAGGTTCACAGGTTATTCCAAGTTGGAAGGGACCCATAAGGATCATCTAGTCCAACTCCCAAGTTTTCTGAGCCCTAGTAAGTATTGACAAGATCCATGGTTTTACAGCAGGATTAATAATTCATTCTTATATGCATCACTTGAATGGAAACTGGATGTGCAAAATAAAAAGTGTAATTATTTTTCATGGATTCTTGTAAAATTCTGTCCTAACATAATTGCATGTATTCTGAAATTATTGTGGTAAAATTATCTATATTATCTATAAAAAGTGTTCTTATTAATAATAACATCTTGCTTAGAAATAAGATGCTAAATGAAACAATAGGCTTTCACTTGTAAGGACTTATCTTGTAAAATGCAAAACGGACAACCTTTCTAATATTACTAGTAAATAAGAATACATAGCAGATGCAGAACTTGTTATTCAAGAAAATAAAATCACTTTCTAAAAAATTCAGTAGTTTTACTTTTAACGATGGAAAAACTTAGACAATGGATTACTGAGATTAAAATTTTAAACTTATCCAAAATTAAATTCCTGAATTTATATTTATGTGTTATTTTCAAAATGAAAGAACTGTTTGATCCCCTTGAGAATTAGAACCTTTTGTTGAGATATCTAGGGTAATTGTGAACTTGCCTCTAGGTATGCATTTTCAAAATGGGGATTGATATCTACATTACAGTGAAATTGGGGTATAAACCTGATGGCAAACCTCTGATTTTCATCTCCAATGCAACACTCTGTCTACAGATGTTATTAATTACAAATGTAGGCTGTAGGCCAATAATTTGCTTACATTGATATGAGGAGCATTTTCTTCTTTTTTTTTTTCTTTTTCTTTCTTTTTCCCCCTTTTTTTCTTTTTTTTTCCCTTAAAAAAAAATTACACAATTATTCCAGAGTTAATAAATGGATGCCTTTGTGAACAGTGTTCCCGTTGGAAAACATTCCCAAAAGCAAAAGACAGAGGCCAAAGAAACAATCTGATATCCCTGTGGTAAACTGCTTTACTCCAGCAATGAGGAACTGGAAATACTGAGGAGTTCGCATATCAGAGGGCAAGATGTAGTCATTCATATGCATAGCTCCTTCTTCCCTGAAGTAGGGCCTCTTGCTTGTGTTGAAATACCTTCCCTGGGAGTTGCAGACCGTAAGCCACCGCTGCCTGCAGAAGCTCAGTATCAGTTATGGAGATGATTCAGGGAGCTAATGATACTTGTGGCTAATTATCTTGTGCCACCTTGTCCTTGATAATCTTTGAAATAAGGAAGAGATGCTACAAGGAACTAATTCTAGCATCTTCTACCAGACTTCCACTTGAGGCATCTGTTGAGGTGATAACTTAAAAAGAACTAATTCTAGCAAAGCTGCTCCTTCTACTCTTAAAATAAACTTCAGTTTATAATAATGACAGGTTAATAATTTAGTTAATAATGACAGGTTATTTAAAATATGTAAATCAAAGATGTATAAGGCTGATAGTGATGCACAACCAGTGAAATATGAATGCATAATTTTTAGAACAGGGATGGTTGATCAAATATTAGTAACCTTCAGGAGGCAATTTTTTTTAATAAAAAAAGGTCATTATAGTGTTATACTATGCAGAGTACCAGTTCTAGTTCACTTGCAGATGTTTTATGCATCCCATACCTGGCTAATAAAGACACTGCTGTATCCCATATGATACATGTCATATCAGAAATACAGTTTTACATGAAAATATCTATATTATCACTCAGAGGCAATACTTCTTTAATTTTTTTAATAATGTCACCCATACAAAGAAAATAGTTTCAACAGCACTCCCTGTCCAAATTTTTAACTTCTACTTACAGCAGAAGGAACATGTCTTTTTCACTCACTGCAACCACTTTTACACTTCTCTCCTCTCGGTGAGATTCCAGCCCTTATGGGTAACATTTGTTAAATACAGTAAATAAAAATTCAAGATCCTATTTATGTTTGATTAGCTTTGGTCTTTTATTTCTTATCATTTCTTCTGATTGCTAAATTTAAGCGATTGAGCCCAATGACACAAGGAATTCAGTAATCATAACATATTGACTTAGAATGCATTAATAAATAGTGTATAATGTTATTATCCTTGTGTGCGAAGCAGGCATGATAGGAAAACTGCATTTGCGTTGTTGTACCCATTTTTGCATTGTTCTTCCAGGATGAAAGCAGCAAGAAAAATGTCATTATAGATTATGTAATAAAATGTCTGAAACTGTAATGCAGCCATGTAAAAATGCAGTTTACTGTGATGTGCTGTAGCATGATGCACAGCAAGTGGATAAATTAGTTAAAAATAGATTAAAAATCCATTCCAATGTATGTTTAGCTCACAGAGGGAAATTCTCTTCCCTCATGCCTTAAAACTCAAAGTGAAAGCTGTCAGTCTCATTTGCTTTCCATTGTGAATATTGAGATGAAGTTCGACTCAAACTTTAAAACTTCTCCTCCTCATGTACTACATTCAAGGAGGTTCAAGAAAGAGTTTCTACCTGCTCCTCTTCTGTAAGAAACTGAGATATCCAAAATCAGAAAAGTATAGGTAGCCCCAAACTACTTTTTTATCCTCACCTCAATGATATTTTCTTTAATTATTCTTAATCATATCTTCCAGTTGGATACTTTAATTGGATGAGGTTTTGTGGGTGTGAATCTTTCTTGTATCTTCCAATGCAAGGCTAAGCCCGTGATCTACATACTGGATAAACATCAATTTGTGTGAAGTTCTGTGGCCATGGCAGGATAACTGATCAGGCAAGTACATTTAAGGATTAAGTGATGGTTAAGCCAGATCAGGCTTATCAGAAGGAAATGACTTGATTTAATGGGCAATCACTTTCAGAAAAGAAAGATAATGGAGAGTTGGAGAGCTCTAGGATGGTCTAGAACCCAAGAATTGCTCAGGAACATTGCAAAATATTAAGGGAAGAAAGGTGTGCAAGTGTTTTTCATTTTGCTGGAAGCTATGTGTTTCTAGTGTTTGGTGCTTTTTTGAGTGAAGTAACAAAGGCTTATCACAAGGATAAACCTTGGTTTCACTGCAACTGCATTTTTACACTAGGTCTGAACTATTAAATAATATGTATCCAGGATCCATCCCCATGTGCTGAGTCACAGTGCACAGACAGCTGATGTCTAGGGAGTAATTTATCTGAGCTTTCAAAGCAATTTGTGGCAAGACCCACCTGCTTATTTGGAATGGTTCCTGCAATGTTCTGTCTTCTCAACTGTGCCTGCAAATTGTCCTGGATAGTACTAGCTGGCATGAGTGAAAAGCATTTCAAGTGCAATTTTAACAATTTAAAATGTAGGTGTTCATATTCTAGTGCTTAGGAGTGTCTCTGGAAAGTATTTGATTCACTAGTACAGATCAGGCTGCCAAGAGTCTGAAAGTGGCAGCAAATGGTGACTTTGGAATTACGATCCTTACTAACCCCAGAGGAGTTGAAAAATTTGATAGGGGTAAACGTGATAAGCATTCAGATGAGGGACATGACCCTAGGCTTTCAGCTGTTACTAAACTTCATCAAACTTCAAAAAGAAAGAATTCATGTTGTCAAATTCCTATTCCATGTGTGAGGCATCTTTTTTAATCTCTCTTGGAGATGTCCCATTTTTCATGAGTAATTAAGACAAGGAACTTCAAGATATATTAGTAATGAAAATTCTCATATGTTACTGTGAGATAGATGGGGTGTTTCTTATGATCTCCTATTAAAAGAACTCCAAACTTGATTTAAAATTCAAACTTGTTTTCGTCCCATAGCAAAGAAATAATTTACAATTGCAAAATGTTTCCAGATTGTAAAAATAACTCCCTGTCAATATGTAATGTGCAGTGTATCTTTCCTTTAGGAATTGATAAGAAAGAGAAGAATCACTGCAACGTTTACATATATATGTTGGAAGTTTTAAATAAGTAGTGTTTGATGTTTCAATTAAGTGTAAGGATGTGTGTCAAATGTCCTCAGTACAGTATTGTGAGAAACTTGAGCAGACAAACTTTCTGGTGAGACTGGTGGTAATATGTGGAAATTTTAGTTGTGGATGAGCTTTGACTACCTTGCTGAATCAGATCATGTCAGGCAAGTAGATGTAACATGAGCTACCAGGAGCTGTGTAATTACTTATATATTCAGTAACACTTTTAAATTTGCCATGTCAAAAGTGACATTTTGCAGAACTGCACAGCACTTGTTCTAGGGCTTGCAGCTTTGGCACCACTTGCCCCTCCTCTTCGTGTTGCACTTTTGAAGAAGAGTACTGATGCAGCTGTGCTCAATATGCCGTTCTCCTTGGCTTCTAGGCGTAATCCCCATGAGCTTTGAGCTCTGAAGGGTCCTGTGTGCAAATTTGTGAATCACTAACTGCCTCCTGTGTGTGGGGCTATCACAGTTGTGCCTTTTGGTATATGCAGTAGCAGACCTTCTAGCACTTAGATGATGTCCTTTCATCCAGGGAGGNGTGTCAAAGGCTTTACTAAAATCCAGGTACATCACATCAACAGCTCTTCCCTCATCAACCAGGCAGGTCACCTGATCATAGAAGGAAATTAGATTGGGATTATTTGGATTAATTTGGATTACTTTCACAAACTTAGAGCCTTCAGTGTCACCTTGTATTTCAGGCACTTAATTGCTGGTTTGCAACTTGTCTGTGGGAAGTGAGACTGTCTTTCAAAGATGCTTTCAATGTATCTGTGTTGTACAATAGAAAGTGCTGTAGTATATACCCATTCTACCTGAGCTAGTACTGATCCACATGAGTACTTCTACATAGCTCAGCTGCATGGCCATGCAGAGACTGTCATTTTGGTGTTAATGCTGAAAAGCTTTGCTGAGTTTCTGAGCTCTATTCTGCAGTGTTTGAATGCTGATGGTTTGTGTTATATTTAACTGCAGCGTGTAGTCATGCCTTTAGACTTCCTAGTGAGACACTATGGATTCTAAGGAGCTTCAGTGTTCAAAAAATTTGTCATGTCTTCTATCAAATAAATACAATTATTTTCTTGATAGAATTACTGATTTGTTGAGCAAAGTGAGAAAAAAATTAAACTAACCATTTTCTTACCGCTTTTGGGAAAATGAGTAATGGGGACTAATCCTAAATCAATTAGAATCCAAAGCTGGTTAGAGAGACATAAATAACAATGAGGTAAAATAACAACTGGTGAATCCCAGATCCTTCTGCTCTTAATTAATTATCCAGAGTACTTCTAAACACTGTGTTAGTACAGTTCAAAAAAGATACTAATTGGTTAGAGTTGTCAACACTAACAGCACTAAAAGAGTAAGAAAAGCTTTCAGCACATGTTAACTATCTGTACAGGGACAAGGAAATCAAAATTCTGTCACCATTAAATTAATATTAGAAAATGTATAGATCATATAATTTGACATATCTTTTATTTCATATTTTAATCATATAGAAAGGTACCTACAAATATCACAATAGAGGAAGCAGTCACACAACCTAAAAATTAGAATTTTTTTTTCCTCAAAGTAAGTTAATACACTCGAGAGAGGGTAAATTGAAATGCAGGAACCCAGACAAAAGAGACATTGGGGTGAGGAAATGACAGTGAGGCACATTGCACTAGGTCTTAGGCCACCTTGTTTTTATTCCTGTCTCTGCTGCTAGCTTGCTATCTGACCTTGATCCAATCAGTTCCTTATTTTATGCCTCAGTTTTTTCATCTGTTAAAAAATGGGGATAATGATACTGATTTGCTGATGAAAAACGCTTTTTAAAATGTGGGTGCCATTATAAGCAGGGTATCAGATCACCCAGTCGGTAGCTAATGGTTCCTGTATTTGTAACTATAATGTAAAACTACGTCATTTGTAACTATGATTTACTACACATAAAATATTCTATTTAACTCTGAGCCTTAGATAACCAAAACAAACATTAAGGACTTCAGTGAAAAAGAGATTTTTGGGGGGTTCAAATGTCTTAACATATATGTATGGTATGACTATTAGATTTTTAGATGAGGTAGATCACATGGGTTTTTAAACCATGTCTGTTTGGAACAGATTCTCCAATGTGTTGTGATAGGTACAGTGTAAGAATGAGAAGGACTTCTCAGAACAAGAAGCTGGAGCAGTCTCAATGCAGAGTTCACTTAGAGCAGACTGACCAGCGTCTTTCCTAGTTGATATTGAGTCTGAGAGTGGGGACCTGTTGCAGTGTTAGACTACTTCACTGTGAATTACATTTTCCTCTCATCAGATATTTTTGTACTGCAATTTGTGTCCTTTGCCTTTTTCTTGTCACTGTGCACCTCTGATTTCACCCCTCCACACCTTACCATTGAGGGTCCTTGAAGACAGTAAAGGCATCTTACGTAGCCTTCCCTTCTGAAGCTTGAACAAACCTACTATTCTCAAAATCTCCCCATTCATTGTGTCCTTGCTCTCTTAGCACCTTCGTGGCATTCCGATGGACTCGTCATAGTATGTTAGTGTCTTAAACAGAAAGAATCCTATAGCACGGTACTTCACATGCATTGCCACAAGTGACAGAGAGTAAGCCATTTCCCTTGACTTGGTGCCTACATTTTTGCAAATACAGCATACAACTGGCCTTTCTAATTGCAAAGGAACACGCAGGGTCATGTTCAACTCTCCTTCAGGACTCCTCAGACCTTAGGCTGAAAAGATGCTTTGCATCCTGGTGACTCCTCACCTCCACTATGGAGTTCTTTCTGCCCAGTTCCAGTACTTTGCGCTTGCTTTTGGTGAGGTTTTGCATGAAGTTCATTGTCTCACTCCTCTGGCCTATTGAGCTCCCTCTGAATAGCAGTCTATTAGTGCTTACATATATCCTCCAAACTCCCACTTTGAGATCACGCATAGAGCTACTGAGGGTGCACTCCATTCTGTTGCCCAGACTTTTGACAAAGATTTTGAACAGTATTGGTCCCAGTACTGATCCCTAGGAAGCATCACTAGTATCTGGCTGCCAGTTGGTTTTCATGTACCTAATCTCAACAAATAGAAAAAAGCTGTGTTAAGAGTAAGAGGGTCTCAGCTGCATGTGGAGTGATGAACAAAGCAGAGCTTCCATGGTGAATCTTCTGTTTCTGGCCCCAGAGAGAGCTCTTCTGCATATCAGACATTATGGATCTCTCCACAGTGTGATACAGTCTTACTTCTAAGAGGCTGCAGTACAAAAACAGGGTGATTATCTAAAAATGTCTGCATGCATAGACCTCAAAGATGCAAGAACAGGAGAAGTATACAGTATGTAAACAGAGGAAATCACAACAATTTTTGCCTGAATGTCAATTGGAAATTATTAATGAGAAACACGTGACTAAACAACAGTGTCTTCTACAAGGTTTGTCTGGGTGCTAGCTACTCAAAAATTTATTTTTGCTCTCGTTTGATGAGAAAGAGGAGATGAATCTTTATATATCATTGTGTTTTCTAAAACTTTATATGTTTGGTATTTCTGATGTCTATGGCTGTTAAATAAATTCTTAGCTGCATTGTTACATTCTGGTTTTGTGGGCTTCATACCTGGACTCCTGGCCAGAATAAACTAAGGCTGAAATACCAGGAAAGCTGGGATCAGAGGTGAGCTGCTAAATACAGATATGTATTTCAATTTAATGTTATTATGTATTTTTGTTTATGAAATAAGTTTTCTCTCATCTATATTCTTATCACTGTGTAATCTGAATAGCTTTTTCCAAGATTATATGTAATCTCTAAATTCTATTTTTTCCCCCTAATGTGAAAAGGAAAAAGAAACTCCTATTAGCTTGAAAAAGGAGGTTCCTTTTTAATGACTGGACTTGAAATGTCAAAGAAATACACATTTCTGTCTTAATCCTGTATGAAATCCCATTAGATAGTGGCTCCAGTGAAACTTAGAGCTCATTTAGCTCATAGGTGTGCAGATCTGATGCTACTTGGGATAGAAATCTCTATTTGTGATTTTAAAACTGTGTACACTCCGAATACTCTATACCACTAAATCAGTATAAGTCTGATACAGTGGCATAATCTGCTTTATTAGTTAAAGTAAAAAGTTAACCTTTTACATATATTCACCTCCTGTTCTGTCTTGATGACACTGATTTCTCCTAATGCTTTCCCTAAGTACTAGCTCTTATAGTTAGTTACCATTATTTATTTAAGTTGCCATCCAAATTAACACAAAATTAGCCAAACCCACTTCGAAGCTCTCTTTCACTGTGGTCCAGTGCACCTGGTTACACTGGACCACAACTTTCTCCAAATATTTGATTCAAGAAAAACATAAATGATAATTTCAACTACTCTTATGCCAAATTCTGTCAAAACGTCTTTGTTTCTGCACAACGTCATTATTCGTTTATGATTCCGTGGCCAAGGGAAAAGCTTTTCTTAGTTAATTACAGACAAGGAGCCTGCAGAGGGAGCTCAAATCCTTGTTTATGTAGACCTCACTAAAACAGCAATTTTTTTCCTACAGACAGTGGAGAAACTTGTAATTTAAATACCAGAAATTTGTCCTTCAATGTGTAAGGCTTTTGTATGTGGAACTTAGTGAATTTGGAGATATACATGAGAGTAAAAGCCTTTCCAAGATCACTGGAAAAAGTGTGGATTTCTGGGACTTGGTAGGTGGCACTGTTTGACATTTCCACAGCTGTAACACCCAGATCTCCAAGCCTTCCTTTTCAGTCCTCATTCTGGATGGGAAATAGCTTCAGTAGGTCACTGCTCTGCCGGATCACAGCCAAAACAGTGCAGAAGACCAGTGTTGCAGTTCAGAACAGGAATGTGGAGCTGTAACAAATGAGGCCAGGAGCAGATAAGCTGCTGCAGAAGTTCATCAAGGAAGGACAGAGAATGGCTTAGTTTGGGTGGAAGCAGATGACAAAACTTCTGGCAGAAGGAGATTTAAAAAAAAGGTGGATTACTTTGCTGACTGTGATGCATTTCGTCCTGAATGTCATGAGAGGAGGAAGGTACATAAATGCCATTAGAATGAACCACTAACATTGCAATCTACTAAAAGAAAAAAACCCCCGACATATGTAAATCTAGTAAAGAGATAAATTAAAGTGATGGTGACTTTGGAAGGACAACACTGCTCCTTAATATTCCCCTTAGGAGGTGCAGGCAAGAGCTGGGATTGGCCAACACCATGTCCCTGTGCTTTCCCAGGGGATCTCCAGTTGAAGAAGGCCCTTGCCTTGCAGTGGTGAATGACCTGTCCTTGTTCTTGGAGATGAAATGAGAACTACATTGTTTTCTATCCCATCATACATTTTGGCTTTGCAAGAAACAAGGAGTGTCTATGTAGCTAGAGTCTGGGAACTTGCCAAACTTGGCTGCTGTGAAGGCAAGAAATATCTGCAAGTTTGTTCTCTTTTGAGAGTCCTTTAATAATTATGGATGGATAAATCATTTTAGTGGTACCATTTGGGGAGCATTGATGAAAACAGGTTTTCCTTGTGATTGTTTGTTATGCCTATTGGCAGCAGGCTCTGGAATGCACTTGGAAAAGCCTGAAATAAAGACTGGTGTTGGTAGCTGCCTGCTAATTGCAACAGTCTGATAGAAGCAGAAGGGAACTGCCTCGTTTTTGGGTTTGTTTGGTTTTTTTTTCTCTCTGGTAAAATTCTAAATGCATATTACCAGAATCAATGAGGCAGGCGATGTATCTGTTTATGCCAAACTGTGTTTTCAGGGGAAGCGTTGCACCAATCATTCCAGCTTCATTCATATCTTGTGTATATGTGTCTTGGCTGCAGCCAGGACATAGTTAATTTTTTGCAGTAGCTGGGAGGGGGTCATTGCTGGGGGTGGGGGAAAGGGAGTGTCTTCCAGGGAGAAAAGATCCCCTCCAGTCAAGTAAACTTGGCAGATGGAGAAATCTGGTATTTTTTTATTGCACATGGGGGCTTTCTGTGTAAATAATTTCTTTTATACCTTTAGTTATTAATATAGTTGCTGTTAATTTTCTTATCTCATTGCTGTTTCCAGTAAATTGTTCTTATCTCAATCTGTGATCTATGCCTTTGGTGCCTCCAGTTGGAGGACGGAGAGAAGTGCATGGTTTTAGTAGGAATATTATATTGGAGAATACCATTCCTAAACCAAAATATGATAGAGGATTTTTGAATTCTGTCTTCAGGATGGTAGAGAATATTTGCATGTTGTTATCTAAAATGCAAATGGCATCTTTCAAGATGACTTTGTTTTTTCCAAGTCCTATTCATGTCTTCTTTAATTTGCTGGAATAAATCTTGAAAGTTCCAAATGCTTATTTTACTTAGAGATGGCTTGGTATACTAACAGGATTTTTGTGAATGAAATACTGTTGACAAATGTTTATGATCAAGAATAATCAATGCACTGTAAATAGTGAATTGAAACTTGCCTGTCTTCTTCCTTATATCTCTAGATCTACAGTCATCATAAGCTCCTCCTGGTAAACACACACTGATCTCTAGTACTGTGTGGGTATCCAAAGCAGAGATACAGACACCTCTCTCCTTCCAACCTGTTCTAGTTTGTTTTATTGCCAAAACCTCTCAGAGGTCCATAAATACCTTATATCAAGAACATATTTGTAGTTTATTACAAACAGAGCCTTTAAGGAATATATTTGGCCTCCTTGCTGTTTTTAATCTATTATGCTTTGAGACATGCTGTAAGTAAAACTTTTATTAACCAGTTGGTGCCTGACCATCTGTTTGTTTTGGTGTGATGGCAACTTACTGTTTGCAACAAAATGTGATCTCTCTTGGATTCACACGGGTAGAGAGATTTGTATCCAAAAAATTAATTATAGAGTGGTCAACCAATTAACCATTATTACTGGCTCAATTTGTTAAAAATAATAATAAATTGATGTAGAATAAATATTAAACTCTTAATAAGTTGTTAAATTTTTCCCCAAAGAAACTTGTAACACAGTTTGTTAATTTTCCGAGGAAGTAAAAGAGGAAAGTGTCGACATGGTGTCAACAATGAAGGACTTTAGGGTTTCAGTGGAGTGAACCATAACCATCACTGGAAACCTGGGACTATTTTTTAAGTATTCATGATGTAAAACATTTTTTGAGTAAAACCCGTGTGTGTGAACTGTATGTGTGATACACATCAACTGCCTGGTTTATTCTCTGTTCCCTGGGGTAGTCCCGGTCGTCCTCACTATATCTGTGTCAGTTTCCATCCAGGCTTTCTCCTGAAGCTTTCGTCTCCAGGAAGGAGAGCCTGAAAGCAGATAGGATTGTTCATCCTTGGAATCATTCCAGCTAGACTGACTCCCTTTACCCAGGACAATTCTTCAAGAGAAGTCTTGTGCCCTTGCTTGCCCTCACATGTCCCTGTGCCGTGCTGAGGGACACACAACTCACACCACTGCCAAGACCCCATGCTGCTGATCTGTGGCCCAATCCTCTCAATATTTAGGATACACTTCAAACTGAAAAATGAATGAAAAATAATGATTGTAATTTGTATCTCATGGTCATCTAGGGTGCAAAGAGTTTCAGGCTTAATTGTATGAATTGTGAAGGTGGTGGCTCACCCGTTGAGAGAGTCCCTGCCCTGAGCAATGTGTACGTGCATCACTCCTCACCAGTGCTGTTGGGCAGGGTTTGCTTCTCCATAGTGTCTTCACAAGCATTGTAGCTGTAGGCCTCAGTCACTGTACATTTTCCCAAGTGTATTCCTAGGCTGCCTCAGTGGGATGGCAGCAGCAGTGAAACTCTTCAGTACAGAGTGAGCTTGGGTTTCCTCAGTGCCTTTATACCGCTGTTCTCTAATAAACCCTTGGAATGTGAAAACCCACCTACAACAAGCCTTCAAGAGTTTTTTGTGTTATTCACTTCATATCTGCACATATGTTACAATAGACGTTGTTGTTGTTGGAAAACTGGGAAACTGGAAACTTGGAGGGTTAACAGTCAATCCTTCCTCTTCCTGTGTGTGCTTATAATTGCTACCAGTGTTAATCACTGTTAATTGAGTAAGTTGGGGGGAAAAAAAGCCTGCTAAGCAAGCTTAACTTTAAAGACTAGAAATTTGGAGGGCCTGCTTTAAAGTGGTTTGTTATATCTTCTTTAATCATACCATCCTTGTTCTGTTCTCATTATGAAAATGCAATTTGAATAGAAACAGTAAAATTCTGATATACAACTATTTAATGATAATATTGTAAATGTAGGGAGTAGCTTTTTTATATCAGGAAATTAGTGACAAAATTTTATTTTTGATTTTTTTAATGATAGAATATAATGTTGTGTATTCTGAGATCACATATAGAGTGTAATGTAAATGCATACAATTTAAATCTAGTCATTATTATATGAATCCATGATTGTGTCTCCTTCCAGTGAGTTGGAACTAGATGATCTTTAAGGTCCCTTCAAACCCAAACCATTCTATGATTTTATGGTTCCATGTCTTACTTATCCAAGTAGTCTGTCTGTCCTCTCTCTCGTAAAGGTTTTGCCAGGTTAAGCCTATGATTTCTAGTTACTAGTATTTAAATCATACAGGGATTCCCTAAATATTGACCATGCATCTTAGAATTTGTATTACTGAATGCTGATATCAACTTTTCACTTTCCTTCCTTTTAGTTTCTTCTGGTGCTCAGGATTATTACCAGTTCTTCGGCTTATCAGTGCAAGGCTTGCTTATAGATCGTGCGGGTACTAGAGATAGCATCCAACTGTTGCAAGAGCTGACAGTTGTCCAGAGGATTACAAGTGAGATCATATCGAGTTTGGGGGGATCCTGACCTGTTATATGTTCTTTTGCATAATTGTTGCTAGAGGCAAAAGGGCAGGAAGGGTGCAGAATTAGAGCAATGAATTTGACGGGAACTTGTCATCTGAAAAACAGTTTGCATTGGCTGTCATCTTTTGTTTGGTAGAAAACAGGTTGTGACATAATACCTGTCACTGCCAGCGGGTTTTTCTCTGCACCCAGGAGTGAAAAATCCCGTGCAGTAGCAGTCAGAGGTCTAGGCTACCTGTGTGACTGCACAGGACCCAGTTATTTCAGTGGTCTCTTTAATTAGTTAAAGAGGGAAGGAGATATAGGGAGATTTAAAAGAATTTTAAAAAAAATAATCTAATGACAGCCTTGATCCTGGGAGAGGATTTTAAGAGATGTCTGCAAGGTTTGTTGTTGGGCCAGAAGAATTCAGTAGAGAAGGGTGAACGGTAAATGAAACCATGCACCTCTAGGTTGTTTATAGGCAGATGGACCAAAAGCTGGCAGCAAGGAGGGGAAGTTTAGAATTGGAAACTTAGTTTCTGGTGAAAAGACAGCAAGTGAGAAGAGAGAAAATACATAATTCTGTGATACTTGAAAAGATGATCGTGGTTGTTTTTTATTTAATTACAGAATACTACCCAGTGTTGTGACATCTTTGGAAAATTCAAGCCTGAAATTAATTCTAATCTGCATAATAGAGTAGGTGTGTTGACTGTTTTACTTAAGAGGCGAGGGGGGGGGAGTGTTTTAGGAGATCATGATGGTGATGATGGGAACACTAAAGATTAAAAGGTTTTTGACAAATGCCGTGGTATCATAGCCAGTGAGAAGCAATTCCTCCCCTTCTATGTTTCTTTTTTTTCCCCTTTTCTGTGCTACATATGGTTTTGAAATTGATGTTTGCTAGTTTATTTCTGACTCAGGCTTTGGTCAGTATTTTGTTGTCTTTGTAAATACCTCTGATATAAAATATTTCGGGCTGAACTCAAGGTTAATGTAATTTTAACCAGCCAAACTTGACGTACCTCTGATACAGCTTTGTGGAAGAGGCACCTATCGCTTGATAGCTGTGCGAAACTGTTGCCTACAGAGATGGGCTCTTGACACTGTCTGCCAGCCTCAGGCTGTCCGCTTTGTGTCTGCTTTAATTGAAAATTAATAGTTAGGGGGTTGCTATGGAAATGATACCATTGCTTGCAGACAGCAAACCCAGCTTTTTGCAAAGAGACACTAGTGGTATTGTTTGTCCTTGTTGACCTCAGAAGTTCAAAAGCCTGGAGGAGGAAAGGAGATGCAAATATTTTACTTTAAAAAAAAATTTACATATTTATAGCATTATTTTTGAATGTCAGAGTTATCGAGTTTTTTTAACAAACTTCTGTGGGTAAATTGAGAGTGTAGGTTTTAAATGTTATGTTAATTGTTATTACACCGCTTTGCAAGTTGATAAGGCAGTATTGCTGAAGAGCATATTATGTTATCATTGTAGTGAATGTAAACAGATTTGTGTGAAAATGTTATTTGACTGATGTGATAATGGAAACTATCATTTATTTCTTCTGCAGTACATAAAGTCATTTGTATCCTTATATACATGATCCACAATTTCTCTCAAATGTGTGGGCAGTTTGGAAAAATACAAATTAAAAAAAAAAAAGTAGATTGGGAAACCTTATTCTCCAAAGGCAGAGAGCTGAAAACTAAACCAAATGGAACACTCACCCTGAACAAGAAGAGAAGAATTTAAACTCTTCCTTTTTTTTTTTTTTTTAATGTTATTTCCTAAATCATAGTTGTATATAGACCACGTCATGTGGATGTAGGCTTTTTCGTGCTTTGTTCATTCCTGTGATAAGGCATGTGTCCATATCTGCGTGTGTACAGACACCCCCACAGCCACCCCCCGCCCACCGGGTGAGTGCTATCGATTTTTTTTTTGAGAGGGCTTTCTGTACCTGTTTCACTGTGCAAAAGCACTATCAACACGCTATTTAACGAGTAAATTCTCTAGTAGAAAGTGAAGAAAAATAGCTAAACCGCAGAATATTAAACTGTTCTCTATCAGAGTGCGACAGAATAAGTGCTTTCAGTTCGTTTCAGAGGAGGTGGAGAAATAGTGTAGCCTCAGGGGTTGAAGGTGAAATGTGAAATTTGCTGTAATTACTTACCCAAAATGTCTGTATTAAAGGCTATTAGAAGCAGTTATTTTAAGTACTTCTTTATACATCTTTCCCTCCTCTGTTTAGTATTTAAACGTACTACAAAAGTAGAGGCAGATGTTATTCCTCTGAAGGCACTACTGCGGGATAGACACCACAGGGCAGTGGCAGGAGCGCCGCCTGGTCCCGGCGCGCCCCGGAGCGCATTGTTCGGCCGCGCCGGGCTCGGGCTCGGGCTCCCCCCTCTCCGCCGGCCCCGGCTCTGCCTCGCCTCGCTTCCCCTCCCCTCCCCTCCCCTCCTCTCGTCTTCTCTTCTCTTCCCTCCCCTCCCTCCGCTCCGCGCGGGCAGCGTCCCGGTGCCGGTAGCCCGCTCCTGCCGGCCGCCGGCGGTGGGGAGCTTCGACTCAAGTAATCTTTCGCCGAAGTTAGAGGCCATAAAACTCAAGCTGTACTATGCCCGTTCGGGAGGTAACTGTCAGCAAACTCGCCGTTCTTGCAACGCGGGGGGAGCCACTGCAAACAAAGCTGGGGTTTGCTGCTTAGAGTCAGACAGGGAGTGCGAGCGAGGAGCTGTATGTTTTACCTTTCACACTTCGAGGTTGCCATTTCCCCTCCTTTTATTCTGATGGTGTCTACACAAACACTGCTATGCTACCTACAGTATGAAATCTTAAAACTCCATGTGGTGTTGCGAGCTGGTAGCAGATGGACTTTCTTTTGCATCTGCTATGTACAGAATTGGCTTTGTACTCTTTTCCTGGGGGAGAGAAAGTCTTTCTTCTCTGCTAGTTGATTCCTGTTTTTGTGAAGCAGCTAAGAAAACATCTGTGGCAGGCAGAAAAATTGACAAAGGATTGACAAA
>WEKX01022745.1:103530-116030 GCA_013390025.1 Pitta sordida | reverse complement strand
TTTTGGCGCGGCTCTTGTTTGCTCAGTGTGTGGTTCTGTTTATTACCTGGTACCATCTACTTTACTGGACATGATTTTAGTAAGTGTTCAGTTTTATCAGCATGTGTCTGTAAGCTAATGTAAGAAACTTATACATAGAAAATAAGGAAGAGCAAAACTTAGAAACACCAAATATCAGTCATGAGGCTTTTCAGACATTACTGTGTATGTAGAAGAAAATTTGCGATCAGCCCATTTATACTCAACGAAAGCTACAGATGCAGATATGAGGGGGTTTTGAAAGTGAGTGTGTGAACTTCTGAGGACTCATCTTAGAAATATGGGGTTTCCATCTTGTTCTTCTTTAAGGCTTATTACAGCTTTTGGTAAGTTGGTTCCCATAAAATGAATTTCTTCTGTTGTATCACCTTTCCTATGGACCATCCAGTGGAAAGGGAAGGGTGGATCTGGTGAGAAGATTTGAAGACATATTTTGCACCAAAAAGGGATAACGTTGCAAGTAGAAAATGCTGAAAACTCTAGAAAGGATCTGTGAAAAAATTAGTTTATGGATAGAGAAAGAAAAACCCCTCAAGGGATACCGAAGGGAGTGAGCAGGAGCCTGGGTGAAAAGTCAAATAATTGTGAGGGTTAAAGAAGTAAAGAAGTATGAAGTAAAGAAGTATGTCTTATGAAGGAAGGTACTATCACGATATTCAAAGATTATGAATGATAGTTGTTGCAAGCACCTCACAAAAAAAAAGTATAAAAAGTTGGCCCTGGGTTTGCAGTTTGTAAGCCCTACAGACCCTGTAAGAAGCTTGAAGCTTTTTTTTTAAAGGGAATTTGCCTGCTAGGCAGGTCTTCCCTAGCTCTCACAGTTCTAATTATTTCCTACTGCCCTGATGCTTTCTCACTACTAAATTCTCCATTGACTGTAATAAAGAATAAAGTCTCCCTACTCTCAAGAGCTTGGAGAGCTGCCTTTTTTTTTCCCTCCTCCTTTTTTTTTTTCCCCTGAGGGCTAGGAAAGAGAGGGGGTGAGAGGAGTGTGCTTACCAAGGTGGGGTTTCCCAAGCTGTCGTTGCTCAAGTAAGAACCTTGGCCTGAATTGGGCTGCATATGCTGTAGGTAATGCACTCTAACAGGCTTTTACTACTATTCTGTGTGTAAGGGATGCATCTTATGATACTGTACAGGCTATTCATACAGAGAACACTGGCCTTCATAGGCTTTTTTTTTCTAGCAAGTGAAAATAAATAGCAGGTGGAAATTAGTTAGACCTTCCTTGCTGTTTTGGGAGGTGAACTCACTGTTGTTTAATAATCAGATGAGTGTGACAACATGCTCCTGAATTCTAGAAAGCAGATAAATTCTGTGCCTCAAACTGACGCAGTGCTTTTATTACTCCAGAAGAATTGAGATGGTATGAAAGGAAAAGGTATAGCCCTTAAAATGCAGGATAGCTTTTAGTTAAGATTGAATATGATATTCTACCTTCAATACCTTTATTTGACTGTTGGTGCAGCCAGTTAAAACAGTCAGTTTGAACACTGCACCTGTTAAGATAATGCTGCAGGAAGGATGTATGTTTTCTTTACCTGGCGCTGTGTGTGGGTGAAGATGGGAGGGATGCTGAACTGCTGGTTATTGTCTCAAGTAAATAAATCTCACCTGTTCTAATTTTCAAAAGCCCAGTTGTCAATTTTATTGTAAACCTCTGTTCAAAAATGGCCTTCAGAGGCCAACCATATGAGTGCCCACTTAAAAGTTTCTTACTACAGCTTGAATTCTTCAGAGTATCAGTGTCTTCTGTATTGTGATCGAGACACTCTTGTCCCATTACTGCCTTTTTTATCCATTTTTGAGCTATTACTTTACTCACAACTACTTTCTTCACTAGTGAGCATATTCTAAATAGTAAATTGATTATCTGGCTTCAAATAGATGATTTTTTTACCATGAAAACTTAGTTTTTCTCATAAAAGATGCCAACTTTGCTTACTGATGTGGATGATCTGTATTCTTTCTGGTTATGCTGTGTTCTCTAACGGACAACTGGAACCTCTGTGTTCCTGACAGACCTTTCAGCACAAAGTTGCTTAAGCATACTTTACATTTTTACAGGGAAAACATATTGGAGTAGATATAATGTGCGAAACCTACTAATATACTTTATTTTATAGCTCCTAATATAGGTACTTTATCTTACAGTATTTCAATAGCATTTGACCTCATTGGTGTTTTAAACATAATTATATTTATTATTTATATATAGTGCGGTTATATATTTATTAAACATCTTAATTTATGTTCATATTTGAAATTATGCAGGGATTTATGTCTCTGCTTAACTCAAGATTTGAAAGCTATATGTTTTATATAAAATGAAAACCCCAAACCTTTACAAATATTCTTAGCTTTCCCATTTTTTTGTTCTCACACACTCAGCTATGTCCTTCATATTTGGCATTTTGATTTATTAAGCAATCTTAAGTATTTAAGACTTTTAGTGTACCAGCAAGACTTCAGACGCATTGTGCTTTGTGTCAATGATGAATTATTTCCAGCAGGGCACAAAAGTTACGATTATTTCCGCCTACCTCCTCACCTTTGCTTTTACATCATACTCCAGTTTCAAAAGGCTGCAGGTTAGGCTGTGTCTTACGGAGGGAAGCAAGGCAAATGCATGCCAGCTCCGGGCAATCGGAGTTTTGTGGTATTGAGCGCGGTGTACTGCTGGTCTGTCTTGCCTTGGATCACACAACATGGGCATCCTAACGCTAGTGCAAGGTTATAGGGGATTGCCGTGGTCTGGAGGGCTCACCCTGGAGCAGGGTTGCCGCTCTGGCGTCTTGGTGGGTTGCAGGGCTGCCCATCCCCATCCGCGGGGCACAGCCGTGTCACCGCTCCCGGAGGGCTCCGGGGCATGGGCCCAGTGGGGCAGCACAGAGCCGCGGGCCCGGTGTGCCATACACCCTGTCATAAAGTGAGGAGGGCAAATTGTGCTACGGCGCGCTATCCTGCTATTTGTACAAATAAAAGGCCCCGTCTTGATGCAAAATAAACACAAAAGCACTGTTGTGACTATAACAGGGAGTCATATACTAATTTATATAATAAGTGGTTGTGCACGCTTTATTCAAGATTATGGCTGCAAGAAATGGCATGAATTGCTGGGTGTGTTTAATGCTGGATTATAGCAATTTGAAACATGTCAAACACATGGCTAATGCCTCATGCTTCACTCATTCTTGCGTAAACCTGCATAGCCACCATCCATTATACCCTTGGTAACAACACAATTCTGCAAGTAAATATTGTTACACTAAGTAACCTTTCAATTCAAGTTGTTTAGGAAAAGAAAATGCAATCTTGTGCAGTCAGTTCCAGTGTCAGTTTAATGTTTCAAAAAGGAAGTGGTGTAGAGAATAAGTATCTGTACAGTGACTTGCTGGCTTAAAACATACAAGTGTGCATGTGCATGCACACAGAGAAAATGTCCAGTTCACTGCAGGGAGAAAAGCAAAACTCTGGCTTCTAACTTAACAGGAGGAATATTTCTTCATTTGGTATGGGTTGGTTACCCTGGCAGGATTAGTCATTTAACCCGTTGTGTAACAACACACTAATATAGTCTACAATTTCACTCTTTCATGCAGAGAACAGCAAATACCTTCTCCATACCTTTGTTTAAAATATCAGATAGCAGAGCTTATATCTTGCCTTTGGAGCCCAGAGTTACAGAATCACAGCAGAAGTAGGTGCTGGTGAATGTTTGTGTCTGAATGTGGGTGCGTGTGTGCATGAGTGCCTGTGTAGGCACGATCATGAATGACAGCAAGTGTGACAGCAAGAGAAAAAGAGAAGCGTAGAGAAGCATGGAAAGTATGAATGTGTATAAATGTATGTAAACAGGGATCTGTATATTTTTTTCTTGTCCTATTTGAATTACTACTAAACTTTCACCCTTAGTATCTGGCAGTCATCATATTTCCTTTGTATTTATTTATGATTATTATGCTAACAACCTGTACTACTGATGCAAAAGCAAGAAAAATGGTACATTAGTTTGCTTAGTGAGATGATGCAGGTTCAAATTATTTTGCTACTAATAACTCAAATTCCTGATACACAGATATCGGAAAGGATCCTGGTTTAGTGCTTCAATTTTGAGGGTTTAGAGTTGACAGTATGTACACACATACATGCATAGATTCATGTGTATATATGCAAGAGAAAAGAAGGTAAAAGAAGAAGAATCTGTGAATCTGTGAGTCTATGCTCTTACTTCTCCAGTAGCCCTTTTTCAGTGCAGTGAGAAGGAAGCTGTGGACAACCAACACAGAGCATTTCTCAAGCCAAAGTTTCAGTGTTGTTTTTAAAAAGACCCTTTTGCAACCTGAAAAAACTCCACACACTTTAACACTGAATACTTCAGTATTTCTTCACTTTGAAACAAATTACCCTTTTTAGAATTGTTACTCTATAGTTTCCTTCTGTCTGTGCACAGCTGTTGGGTCGGATTTGCTGTTTTCTATTGCCAGAGTAGCGTTACTGGTCGTGTTACATTATAGTCGATTCTGCTGGCTCACACTTTAAGTTAAAATGCAGAGAGCTTGAACTATACTCTGGGGCTGTGCAAGGATACAAAATCCACAAGACATAAACCCCTTTGGTTAACATGAACTGAAAGATGTTTAACCCTTCTCTGCTAATTGCAGTGAAAGAGTCAGAAATTTATGAAATTTTTGGGTGGTTTTTAATGTTTTGATTATCTAATATTTACACCCCTTTGCCCTTTTAATGGGCTTGGCTAAATGTACCACTGTTATTGTCTAACGTTGGAATTTGTAAAAGATGAACCTGTCTGTTGGTTAAATCTTTGTTTGACTAAAAGGGGATTAATGTTTGAGTTCCCCAAATTTCCAAATCCTTGTAACCATACAGTTGATGAAGTGTTTTAAATAAATTTCCACTCTGATATACATGTCTTTTTATTGAGAGTAAATATTGTAAAAATCGGAAAGGGCTGTCTGCTTTCACAGTTGTGGCATAGCCGCATTAGAATTTTCATATAACTACTAAGGGCAATCAGACCCTTTTCTCTGAATATTTTAAACATTGTACATGTAAAATTTATGCCTAATTTGAATACTTATTAGCTGCCTAATCTCAGAAAAGAGTATTAGCTTTGTTTTTGCCTTGTAAAATTCATCACTGCGTGTATCACATTTTCCATTTCTATTATTTTTCATCGCTGATGTTCCTAAGTGTTTAAGAAGGGCTGTTTGTTCATAAACACATCTGGTGCTGCTGTTGTTTACTGGACTATAACAGCTGCCCTCCTTTATGTTAACTGTGTTTAGGGTTTTTTTGCGTCCTGTTTATTTCTTGCCAGATCATTCTTAAATAACTCATCTTTTGCTATTTCAATTTCTTCACATAATATATACTTTCACTTTATCTTGTAGGTGCTTGTTTGTGGTAACTCATACTGCATTTTAATTAATATCCCATGCACAATGTTGAAGTTGTAATGACCCCTTTCCTGCCTTCTTTTTTTTGTTGTTGTTGGTTTTTTTTTTTTTTTCCCAGGGAAAGGCAATTGCTCATACTTTCCAAGGGAACAAATAAGTAAGTTAAATAATTAGGCTAAGCAGCAAGCTTTGTTTCCTTTCCTGAGTTTGCTTACACATCCCTCTCCCTTCAGAGGTGTCTTTTAAAATCACAGCTCAGCCAGGTTGTTATGAGGACTCTTGTCAGTACATGGGGAGTGAGGATGAAGGAAAGTGAGGTCCATTCTGACCCTGCGAGAGCAGTAGAGGATCTCGGTGGCGCTGAGAAGAGATGCTGACCTTTCCATATTACAGATACAAAATGCGCCTTGAAATTGTGGTTTGTAAGGGCATGTTGGTTCTTTATTTACTGCAAAGATTTCAACTGATCTTGGCAGGACATCTCATTGCTATCCTGAAAGTACAGTATATTTATGCAGTGAAAATGATAAAACATTTATTACTGTAGAGAAGGTAATATGCATAATTTATGCTGTTTTTAGCACAATCATTAGTGATATTCTTGATAGATTTTATTTCCAGCTTTCATATCTAATACATGCCTGGAAAATTAATTTTATATCTTTCATTTATTTGCCTATGTTAAAATTGAGTTTTAAGTCATCTTCAAGTGAGCAGTTTGATTGCTGCTCATGCATAAGCTTAATTACTTCCCAGGAAGGACAGTATTAAATGTTTTAAATGTCAGAAAAATAAATGAATATCAGCCGTTTGATTAAAAAAATAGGCAATATCTGACGTGTTTGCAGCAGGAGCTTTTTCTTAAAATGCCTCCAAGGCAAAATTTTATTTAGTCACAAAAAAGGAGAAGCCCATTATACTATTTATCATTGGTTGATACCATATGATTTGTAACACCCTTACAAAATTTTAATTTTGTATGATTAGCTGTGCATCATTAAACAACAGCCTTGCATAAGATATGCTGTAAAATTCTGACAGAATCAAGATAGTGAATATTTTAAATAAGGCTGTATAGTCATCCATGGTTGTCAAAGCTAGATAATAGGAAATATAGAGCAGTGTGTGAAATCGTGCCTTCACTTAAACTGGTTTTATAGGTAGACTTTAAAATGTAGTCGTTCATAAATGCTATTGACTATGCCGTGTGCATGGTGTGTTATTTTGGCCGTTAAATGTAAGCATACAAAGCTTGCTTATAGAAACCATAATTCCGGCGATTAGTAGCTGTATGAAAGCAGAGTTTGCATCGCATTTCTTGGTAAACGGCTCCGTGAGGCTTTTTTCTTCTTCTAAAGATGCTGTCTGCGTAATTGGCAGAGAGGGACATCTTGATAATGGAAGTGTGAAGGTGTAACGCGTGTGTTAATTGATACTTCTTAATCACTTTTAGGTATTAAGTCATGATGCAGGAATCTGCGACAGAGACAATAAGCAACAGTTCAATGAATCAAAATGGAATGAGCACTCTAAGCAGCCAATTAGATGCTGGCAGCAGAGATGGAAGATCAAGTGGTGACACGAGCACTGAAGTAAGCACAGTAGAACTGCTGCATCTGCAACAACAGCAGGTAAGTTTGTTTTGTTTCGTGTTTGTTTTTAAACAAATAAAAGGGCTGTTTTCAGAGGGGCACCCTTTTGCAGACCCTCAGTGTGTGTTGAATGTGAAGTGTGTGGAAGTGAACAGTTTGGGGCATTATTTGTTGTTGTTTTAGTGCATGTTAATGCTGAAATGCAAGGGTCTTGTTCTCGTGATGGCAATATCTTGATGATACGACTGCACGCCACCGCACTAGCCCGGTGATTAAAATCTCACAGCGTGTTTGTAAAAGTTGTTGCGAAGCCTTGCAGTGCATGTTTTCAGGAACTGTTAGTTACTCTGTGATTACGGAGCGCAGGACATGGTGCAGGGCTTTCCACCAGAGGGCCACATTACTTGATAGTTCGCTGTGCTTGCAATGAATTGTGCCAAAGTCAGAGCTGGGCAGTGAAGGGACCCTAGTGAACGGACGAGAGTGACTTCTGACAATAAAGATGCTCTGCTGTTGTAGGTGTAAATAATGCTGGTAGAGCAGAAGCACTGAAATAAAAAAGAGCATTTGTTGTCTGTGTGTGTGAATGTAACAAGGATGTGTGATTTTGAAAATACTGGAAAAGAGAGAAATAGCATTTCTGTAGGTGTGTTTCCATTCTCACTTTTTAAACAATTTTTTTTTTAAGTTTGTCTGTTTGTGTTCTCAACAAGTTAATAGAGAACTGCTGTTATGTTCAAAATAGTAAAATTACATCAACCTCTGGCTGCTGACGACATCTAATTATGAGATGAAATCCATTAATTTTTGTCACTGTAAGATTTCTGTTCCTTTTAAAACCTGTGCAAACATAACTTCTACTTTTTCTACCTAAGGAGTTGCCTCCTCGTCAGGGTACATAGATTATACTAATGCAGTGAAGCCCAAACAGTTTGTTTTGCAAATAATTGGAGTCTTATTCTGAAGAGTGCCCAGTAACAGCTTCAAACTCCTGAAAGTCTTTGGTCTCTTGTCCTCTCCTCTTCTGAGGCCACTCAGCACCTTTGGAGTTCAAACCATTTATTATAAATACTGAGATTTTTCTTTACAATGTCAGGTATTGTATTAATGGAAGGAAAGTTATCTCCTCTAAGATAGAATATTATAAAAGCCCCGTTTTACAGAAACATGTTTTAAGATGATAGATAAATTGTGTATGTACGGGCCTCTGAAATAACAGGTCATAATAGCTCTTAAAATTGAATCATTCTTAGTGCTGAATTAAGCAGTGTACACTAGGTGCATTTATAGTTAAATATTTTAAATGGTGACAGAAAATGTGGAAGAATGAAATAGTTGTAAGTTGAAATATGAGAAGTTAAGGCTTAAATCTGTGCCTTGCTTCAAATTCAAGTGTATTCTGTTTTAACAATTGAGCACTTACAGTACGTGTTACAGCCTGAAGAAATACAGGTTTCGATGACTCCATTAAGTTCTTAGGAGGTTTCTACTGCACTATGATCTATATATGTACCTTGTGTTCTTATACTATTTTCATATAAATTGTATGCATACACATATAGATATAAAAATTTAATACTATTTTTACTGAAAATCATGCCTTCATTTTTATTCAGCATTTAAAAATCTTTATTGACAAAGAGTGTATTTAATTGGTGAAAATGTTTAGAAAACTAATTGCAAGTGAAACACTTTAAAACACAAAAATACTAACAGATTAATGTGCCACTTACATGTTTTTCAAAGTAGCAGTCCTTAGCATGTGTAGCCAATTTGTTACAGATTCCAGCAGATAGCATTTGCAAAGACCACAGAGAATTATAACTGAAGATGAAAATACATAGTTGAGTACTAATAACAGAAAGATTCTGAGGGGACAGGCTTAGAAGTGACAATCTTTTCTTCAAAATGGTGATTAGATCTTAAATAAGCAGACAGGCAAAGTAAAACCATGGGTACAGATAATAGGACTCAAGAGGCATTTTATGGTAGGGTCTGCACCATAAGATTTAAATACAACTTGAGTTAGGCGTATAAATCCTTCTATAAAATATGTTGATTTGAAATATAAACACTAGTAAACATGCAGTAGGATGTTCTTTAGACAATGGTCATAGCTCTGTGCTACTTTTGCCTTTATTTCTGTTTCTTTTTTTTCTTCCCTGTTTTTGACTAGATGCCTTTTGAAATATGAACAAAGAGGAAAATGATGGCTGGTTTTATTATTGTCACTGTAGTAACTCTTAAAAATGTTATTTTTAATATGTGACTTGTCTAACAAACTTTGACAAATAGAAAAACAGAAAATCCCATTGTACTTGCAGTTATTTTTCTTAAGTTTTATATTGTTTAAATGTGTGCAAAATATAATATACTCATCTCATAGTTTAACATTCTGGTTTTGGATTCTCTGAGTCATTTTATTGCGGGCCTTCAAATAAACAAATCAAGTTTGTTATAGATTTTTCTAAAGGTAGCAAATAAATGATCCCTGGATTTAATAATTTCCTTCAAATAAGCAGCTACGTAAAGCAATACTAATGCTTAAGAATAGGTGTATCAGCTAAGTAAAATCACAAAAAGAGTTTTCACTGTTGTATGAATGTTTCCTGGGGAGAGTTAAACATGAGAAATTTTACACCATATACAAAGAACAACTGGATAAGTTAAATTTTTAAAGTTACATAGCGGATTTATAGAAAGCAAATAAGCTAAAATAGACTTCTTTAGGTTTTTATGGAGTTTGGACCGTCCTGTTATTTGTTTCATGAACTATGTTGATGTGATCTTTATGTAGAAATCAGAAGTTTCACTTAGAGAGTTATTCCTCATCCATGTATCAAGAGAGAATTGACAGTATTCTATAATATATTTTAATATACAATTTGTGATAAATGGATTGGATGCTCAGTCGTCAGGTCAGTTTTGAAGGTGTATGACTAAAATATAAGCAACTTTTTATCTTACTGTTGATATTCATAAATTTATAAATATTGCTAAGATGAATGTAGAATTTTAGTATTAAAATATGATGCAAACTGTAATCTGCTCAGACTTGTTTCTTCTGGGTTTTTTTGCCTTACGGTGAGCATTCTCTCTTGTGTGTGTACATTTGTACACTTCTGAGGATTTTGCTTTCATTTTTTTCCTTGTGTGTTAAGATCAGTGTTTAATACTAGAATGTATAATATAATATATGGAAAAAACATATCCTTGATTAAATACATTGATAGATTATTCTGCATTAGATGTAGAATTTTATTTTTATATTAAGTTTGTAGAATTAATTGTTTGTGTCACTAAGGTCAAAATAGTTGCTAAAAAGACGTGATTGCTTTACAGGGTGGATTTGAGCTTGCATTTTGAGTATTCATTAAGTCAGTGCCACCAAGATAATATTTTAAAATGTTTTATGGGAATTTATTGCTTAAAAGCTTTTTCAGTTGACTATGTATAAAATTATTTTTCCAAAGCATTTTTTGTGGGTTTTTTTTTATGTCACCACTAGCATTGATATCACTTATCACTATACATTGATACAAAATACAAAAAGTATTTCCAAAAGTAAAATGCGATGCTAGCATTTAGATTTTCTTGATGTTACTAAAATAGAAGTTTTGCTTTCTTATTTATTTTTTCCTTGTTATTATTTAAAAAGGAGGAGGAAAATAACTGGAGGGTGAGGTCTTGAATTAGGTTGTAATGGACTTGTGTTTCTGTATGTTAGACAGTAGCACTATTTACTAAACGACTGGAAATTTGCATTTTGACTCCTTGAAAGACAAACTTTTTTTTTTCATACTGTAGAGTATGTTTGTATTTAAAAGTGACATAAAAATCTGCAGCTGCTACATCTGTGGCAAAAGTTGATTCCATAAAGAACACTGACGTTATGTAAGTTAAGTAGAAAACTTATTGCAACTAATGGCACTTATTGTTACTTGAATTGACTACAGCGTATTAGACAAAAATGCTCTTTTCTAGTGATGTAAAACAGAAGTTAAAATTATGGAAAATTGTGCAGGAATCTTACAGGCTTTTTTATCACAGGCTCAAAAGAAGCAAAATTCTGTTAGGTACATTCATGTGACTTTCACAACAGGTATTAGTAAATGAGCAGATGTTGAGGTAGTAAAGGAAAGTAAGTTCTCCTACTGCAGACACAAACATGCTCTAATCTTTAATTTATGATAGAATTGGGAATGTCCTAAAATACCAGAATGTAATAATGTCACTGAAGTCCTGATATGCCCCTCAAACTATTTCCTATTATTAGTCTTTATTTTTTTCATTCCTGTTCTGTGTTTCTGCAAACACACTTTTTTTTCCTCAGGTGAATGATTGGAGAAGGGCTAAACTCAAGTGCAGGCTGTCTGCCCACCTACTGGCACTACAGTTGGAGTAAAAAGAGCATATTTAATTTTCCACGTCTACTATCCCAATCTTTGATGACTGCCTTACTGTCTGATTTTGCAAAAATTTGAGCACATGGCTATTTAATATAACTACTAGGAGGTGGGTCTCATTGGGACCACGCCTCAGTATTTCCACCTGTGAAATGGGAATGATAATATGCATCTGACTTACATACTTGTTTCTGAAACAATTCGTAGGCTAGACTCCTGACTACATGAGCGGAACGATCTAATTAAATATTATCAAAACCCATGTCATATCTCAATGTGTTATTTTGATGTGAATAGAGATTTTCAGACATAAGGTTTATAAAATGTCTACTGCTTGTGCAGCTATATAATTTACCTTCAAACAGATGTGAACATAAATCACAATGTTCATCATAAGAATATGTATTAACACCTAATGTGTATATTAGGGCAAACTGCTGTCATATCTCAGAAAGATTTTTAGAAAAGCACATTGAAATTAACATGCATACTTTTTTTTTCCTAAGCACAAAGTAAGTTTAGTAGATTTAAACCTAAATTTGAAGGAAAACGTACCAATTTAGGGGGAAAATGTGATAAATCTAATCTCTATGGAGCTTGTGCAAGTGGTAAGTGATTACTCTAGACAGTGTAGATGAGCTGTTTTTTATTGTGGTTTGTTTTTTATGTTTTGGTAGTTCCTTTTTTGTTCCTTCTGTTATTGTAATGCAGCAAAATATGCCTACTGTGGCTTCACTGAATAGGGATCCTGATAAATACCATCAGGAAACATGTGATCAGCCCTTTGATAGTCTAAAAGCAGAGTTTCCCTTGTGCTCATATTTGATTTTCTTCTATAACCTCATGCTCACTTAATCTCAGTTGACATGCATCCACATAAATACTTGGTGTTTCTGGGTTAAGCATACATACAATATTTACCCTGACTTCTATTGAAAAGATCGGCAGCAAAATTGGAAACACCCATTTGGATAATTTTTCTTTTAAGAAATTGTTCCCATACTCTTGTTTCTATTAACATGTTTCCTTTTTTATTCCAAAAT
>WEKX01022745.1:84063-95646 GCA_013390025.1 Pitta sordida | reverse complement strand
GGATTTTACATTTCTGAGTGCGCATATTAGGCTTGAAATTACTTTGTAGTCACTTTGCATTACTTTGTGTAGAGCCTTTGCAGCCATGGGGCTGTTTAAGCTTGAACAGAACATTTATTATTATTATGATATTACATAGTATGAATTGTTTATATACTGCCATTTATAATAATTCAAGTTTAATATTGGATTTAGAGATAAATTAACAAAACTAATATGGCCTGTCATTTTGGGATAGTAGCAATAAAGCGTTGCTTTAAATAGGAGGCCGTGGGTACTTCTAGTACTGATCTCTAAATTACTACTTGTTTTATTAATTTGTGGATTTCTTTTATATCTGTAAACTGATTATCTCTTCTTATACCCAGTGAATCTTTCCACTCCTGGCTTTGGCTCTTCTGCCATGGGGTCTCCTTTCCCTCACTCGTTCTGCTGGCTTTGTGTCTCTTGTTGTTGGGCCAATTTCTTTTCACTGTGCTCCTTTCACCTTTACCCTTTCTCGTGTGTCTCTCTGGGCCACACAAACTTCTGCTTCTGTGTAACTTTTTTCACCAAGCTTGATGCCTGTGCATACAAATCTTTTAGTCTATTTTATTTAACAAAGTACATCTCTCTGTGGTTCTTGTAGTTTATATAGGAAATCTTTTGAGAATTTGGATGTTTTGATCCTAGAATAATATGTAATTATGTACAAAATACTTGGAAATGCACTTTCAAGAGATAGAATTGTCATGCAGTCCCAATCCCATTGAAGTTCTTACCGACTTAATTTCAAACATTTGTCTAGCTAAGTAGTAGATAGTTAGCAAACAATTTTGTAAAGACCAAACCTTTCCACTGGAGTCGTACTATTAAACTGTGCCTGAGAAATCTGGAGGTGAAAGGAATGATGAATGGCTACCCAAATCCAAGGAGTTCAGCAACATGTCATGTTCCATCAAAATGGGTATGTGTCTGCTCAAAATCTAAGACTGAATAAGGGTGCAATGGCAATATTAAGTCATTTTCAGTAGGAACTTGAACGTGAACACTCTGTATTTAGATTGAACTACGGATAAAATTTAAAAGTCTCCAAACTGTAAAGTTAATTTATTATCTGAGTACTCTTCCTTTGAAATTCTTTTATCAAAATGAAAAAACTGAAGGAAAGACTATGTTTCCCTTTATGTCATATATCCCATTATCCTGTAAGTAATATACTTTTAAAAAAAGCATATAACATAAAAAAACATGTCAGAGTTACTTTGAACCACTGCCTTGTGCAGACTACTATCTATCTATGTTGTGTACTTAGATAGGATTGGGAACACCAGTATGCTTGAGCTGTTATTTCAAACATTGGAGAGAAAGACAGTTTGAATGCAATTATCTAATGTAATGCAAAGATCTTACAAGTGATTGTGTGTATTTGTCCTGAATCATAACATCTCCCAGGTCTTTTCCGATGTGGAAGAACTAACACATTACTAAACAGAAATCTTTGGAAATAGGGATGTATTTCCTACCAGCACTTTTCATAACGGAGAAGTGTCTCTAACATCCTGAATACACACGTGTTCACTTTCTGTGTTTTGACATGACAGCAATTATGTTAGGAAATTGTAGAAATGTGAAATGTAGATTAGATCCTGTGCTCTTTACTATCTTCACAGCCTGGACTTTCAGGGGAGTGACTGGCAGTGCTTCAGAAGTGAGCGTAGCTCCAGCTGAGGAGATGAAACTCATCCTATTTTGTATCTTTGACATAACTGATATGCAGTAAATGTACCATTAATATTAATCATGTGCAACTTAAGTATTTTTTAAACCATATCTGTATTTGTAAAAAATCCCAGGAAAACAGGAACATTTATGGATTGAATGTAGTTTCAAGCAGTGTACACAAAAAATAGGTGAAACTTCATGAAACAGTTACTTTTGGGATTCATAAAATTTGGCAAACAGGTACAGTTCTACCATTGTAGGAACACGAGGAAGATGGTAGAATATCTCTAAATTATATGCAGTAATGAGACACACAGAAAATATTTTTCTCCTTTTAGAAATGTATTTCACATTAGCCTTTACCCATTTGGATTTTACAGGTTTCTCAAAATTTTGTTTTAAGATCATACATGAATTAGAAACATTCTGCCATAGTTACAGATGTCTTATAATGTTTCCAAGGTAGAACAAACCCTGAAATGTTAAATCTGTCCTGCAGAATATATTCTAAAGCACTTAACACAGAAAGCCAACTAAAATGGGTAAGTTGATGCATAATTTTATCCCTCTCTACTTGGTATGAATCATTAAAATTCTATTAAATCACTAAGACATTATAGTTACTGAAAGGTGTGCTCTGCATAACTGGTAAATATGAAAATGAAGAAGAAATACATCTACATTAAATGTCCTTATGGGTTTCAATGACGATCAGTACAAATGTTTCTTAAATTTGTTTTAGTGGGTAAATGCATCACGAAATGTCCAGATTTTAAATTGTTTTCTATAATTGACATATAGGAAAAGAATAGGGTTCCTGGATTCAGAAGCAAAATAGAAGGCAGCAGTGGGTTATTGGAAAGGATGAGGAGCTATGAGTTATATTGGAGGCTCAACTAGGCAAAGACCAGAGAAGGAATATACATTGTGGAGTGGGAACTGAAGGTTAAGAAGCTTTGGAGACCTTGGGACATAAGAAACACATATGTCCGCGCTTCTTGTGAGCAGAGGAGTTTTTGACGCCTGTGATGCTTCCAAGGCAGTTGCTTCTGCAGATGATGCACTGTCTCCATTCCATTTCTTGGATCTTTCCTACATTATGTGACATTCTCTCTCAAATGAATTTTCCCACTTCTTTACAGCTCCTGCTCATCCATCCCACTTGAACACATTGTTTTTACATCCCCAACTTCCCAATTCACAGCCCTAATGCCTGTTAATGCTTGCCCTGTTGTTTTGGCTCCCTCTGACCACAAACACCTGTCTTAGCTCAATGCAGCTGTGGGGCTCTTCACAGAATGAGAAGGCACCTTGTTTTCTGGTGTTGTATTGATCTTGCACTTACCAAATTATTTGGAAAAAGTGTGCTAACATGCCTGCCTTCCCTATTATTCTAAACTAACCAGAAGGAATCAAGTAAGTATAGAGACTGAGAGCAAAATTTTTACAAACCAAGTCAATCAATATTAACATCATAAAATATAGTTTAGAAAGCATGTTCTGTGTCATTTCTGTTGTAGTAGAACTCTGAGAAATGAAAGATAAAGAAAGCCAAATTTTATCAAGTCCAGAATTGTATACTAAATGCAGAATTTTAATTTTTGTGTTATTTAAGCTCTTTTAAGCTCTATAAAATAGATTATGTGAAATGCTTGTATTAAAAGAAAGTATGAATAGTGCTCTCAGATCTTAAAATTTTCAGTGTCCACTTTTAAAGAATTCAGGTATGGATAACATTGTACAAAATGAAAGTAAAATATATATTTAAGATGAATACCTTGGAAGTATGTAGTTCTTTTGCATTTGGCCAGTAATCTCTAAGATTAGAGGTGGGTAACTAATGTCAACTAACACTAAATATTATACATTTGGGAGTCTGCCACAGAGTAGAAACGGTAGGAGATGCATAGCAGTAGAAACAAGAAAAACATAAATTTAACACACTAAATTTGCATTGAAAGTGCTTTAGGGAGCAAGCCTACTTAATTGAAGAGGACATAAGTGCATGTTTAACTGCTGTGTTTAATAGAGAATGTGTAATATATTCCTAAAAATATGCATATACTTAGAGAGCTTAACTGACATAAAGGTAACTTAACAGGAGTCATGTAATAAAATCCTGTGTTTTTCTGCAATGTATAATTTAAGGATCCGTTTTTACAGGCATAAAAAGTGTGAGCTCATACTGAAGACAAATGTTATGTTTAGCATGCAGCATTGTTTCTTGAAATGTCTTAGCAGTACAGTTAACTTCTTTCAATTTTTTGCTCTCATCCTGGCATCCTCACTTACACAAATAGCTTATTTAAAGGTTACAAGACTTAGCAGTAAATAATTAAACTCATTGCTAAGATTTGTAGCTTTACATCGTTTACTTTTTCTGTGCTACGAAACAGTAGAATGATTAAAAATATCATCAATCAATGCCATGACATTATTTAAAGATATATCCTTCAACATATCTCAGGATTTAGATATCCAGAGTTCAAGATGAGTTAGATCCAAAGTCATATTAAGGGGGAAAAACTATACCTTTAAAATTCTGATTTAAATTATTTACATTGGAATGGATTTCTTTTTCAGAATACTCGAGCCTAAATTTAACATTTAAAGTGTGAAAATACTTATATAGACCTGAGTCCACTGCAGTCCGTTATAAGATTTGAAGCAGACATTCAGACCTGTTGCATCAGTGAATTATCTTCAAATTGCAATGAAACGAAGGCTTAAGCTATTTTAATTGCTGTCAGAATCAAGGGAAGACATGATAAATTTCTGAATTTAGTCGTTCTGTGTGAAAATGTTGCCATGTCTTCCATTTAAATGTCTATCATGAAAATATNACAACCTTGGCATTATTAGAACTGTGCTCTAACCAACTAAGCTACTCTCAGGGCTGGAGCTTTTTTCAGATTATTTTCCTGGCAGTCAGGTATCTACTTTGTTTTAGAAAATGGAAGAGGATGTTTCTATATGTGTCTGTATGTATCTTTAGCCACTTTATAGAAGATACCTCTGGTTACCAAAATCTATTTACCAGTTCGCTCAGAATAAAGAAGTCCTTGTATGGTAAATTACTAAACTTTAGACACTTTAATAAATACAAGGCAGTTTTAAAATACTATTTTGAATCTAATTCTACTTTCTATCTCAATGCAGTGTAGCAAGATAAAAAAATAAAGCAATGATATTTGCTAAACAAGAAATTATTTCAACTTAATGTGAAAAAAAGGAATTTAAATGTACATTGCATAATAGCAAAAATAAACAACTAATTTAGTGTAAAAGCTTGTGCTTTATGGAGCAGCAGCATAGCCTAATGGTTCATTGACTCAGTGACAATGAACTTCTGCTTAGGCAAATACAGAACAAACTTTAAAATCTCCTGTTTAAATCAAGGGTTCCTGCGTGCTGATTTAAATTGTCATTAAAACTGGTGATTTCAGAAATTTGATTGAAATCAATCCATCCTGTTAAATGCCAAATAAAAGAAAAATATAAACAACCTTTTTGGAGCTTCCTCCCTGTGCCCACTGGTTTTAATAAATATATCACAAAGCTCTAAAAGTATGTTATCTTTACCTGACACAAATATATTATGATAAACAAGAGCCAACTCTCCTCTCTACATTTTTCTGTGAATACAGGATCACAGAATCACAGAATATTATGAGTTGGAAGGGACCCACAAGGATCATCTAGTCCAACTCACCATCTAACACCCGTACAGAGACCGAAAGCACATCCCAGAGCGGTAACACAAACCTAGTTCCCTCACAGTCTAGCAGGCCACTCCGAGTCGGAAGGGGCCCAGAATCATCCAGCCCTACACCCCCCAGCTAGACCATGTCACTAAGCTCCTCATCGAGCCTTCTCTTAAACACCTCAAAAAACACAGAGTAAGTTGGACAGGTAACAGACTCATCTGGTAACTACTTCAACTCATCCTCAGAAATGTGATTCTGTTCACCTCATGGAAAAACTCCATCTGTTACTTTTTTGGGACAAGTGAGTCTTCATTTTTGAGATTTTCCTGGTGTCTGTATCATTACACACTGAAAAGTGAGATTTCAGATATTTTTAAAGGCAACTCTCAGGGAGAAATTTCAGAAGACCTTGTGTGCCTCAAGGAGCCAGCTCCCCTAGGTGCGCTCCTGGGTTACTGGAGAGAAGTAGACTTCCATGGTCTTGCATGCAGTTTGGAACATGGAGTGTATTGTGATTCTTTGGTTAGCCACAGAGCCAACAATCCTCAATGGATTTCTTTCTGGGAGAAAGAATTTTCAGTCTGAAGCTTTAGGAGAGGAGCACATGGCTTCTGCAAAGACCCCTTGTGATGGGAGTCCCTCCAGCTACCCAGCGTGGGGAAGCTAAAGGCAGTGAGCTGCCCTGGTGCGTCTCACCACCCTCATACTCTGCTCACGCAGCTACAACTCAGGGCTGTGAAGTGTCTGTGTCTCTCATCAATGACCTCAGTAGCTGTAAGGGGTCTGGGAAGTTAAAAGAAGACTAGGGAACAAGTGGTGGATTGGTGAGTGGTGACCTAAGGGGGAGAAGAGGTTAATGGGTTGGGCAAGGCCAGAAGGACTTGCAGGGAAGCAACTGCAATGTGGAGAGGCTAAAGGATCGAATAGGTTTGGGCAGTGAGCAGCAGGCCTGGAGGAACAGAAGTGTATAAGAGAGTGGAAAGGGAAGACATGTTGCCTGGATCATGTTTTCTGAAGTGCTTTTTCATTATTGCAACCTTGCAGTGTTTTCTCCATCCTCCCAGTGATAACTTTTTTTCCGCATGAAAATGCCTTCGGTTTAGTAAAAAATAGATATTAGTCCAGTAATGCATTTACCCAAATGCATTTAATGTAATATATTTGTAAAATTATTTACAGTCACAATATATGTGGGCTAGTGAATTAAGAATTTTTTTTTAAATTGTCATTCTTCAGCAGTGTACTGTTTATTACTGTGGTTCTTTGCCTGCGTGAGGTTAATACCTCTGTGGTAGAAGCTGTGAACATTGTCACAAGAGCTGTTCAAATCGTTGTAAAACTTCATGTCGTGCAGCTAGGATACCGTAATGCCTCTCAGATGTATGATCTCTCATAATTTGAACAACCTGTAGTAATTTGGATGGGATGGCTGTCCTCCATCCTTCCCATATGGAGGAATTACCAGGTGTTCAGTTGGAGCTCTTCATAGAGAGACAACATTGCAGCAACAAACCTGAGGTGATAAAATTCAGACTGAAATTATAGTATAGAAAGGCATATGTTACTGACATCCTAATTTATAGCAAGAGATGATCATATTTTATGTACTGTGGGCAAAATCTTGTTCTTGTTTAATATATGAGCTGTAAATCAAAAGAAATATTTGTAATACTGAAAAGGCGAACAAGGCAAACAAAGAAAATCCTTCATGTTTCAAGTATTTGAATAATTCAATAATTAAATAATTTTTTGTAGGTAATTTGTATTTATTATACATTTTGATTTTACAGGGGTTGAATAGTCATACATAAATACTGAGAAATCCTTCCACTACCAATGCCCTCCAATAACTGCTATCCTACCGTATGAAGTCATAGAGATCAATTACAAAGCAGTTTCAGCTACATGTGCATGTCAAATTTATAGAAGAGTTTCTCGTCAAATTGAAGCGACGTTTCTGGTCTGAACCTGCTCAAAAATAAGTGGATTTTAATACAATAGCTCTGCCATCTCTAAGAATTTGTAATAACAAGCCAAAATTAAAACAGATAGAAAGGGGGAAGGAGTTAAAAAATTATAGCTGCATGCATTACACTGCATTTCATTTCACCTGTTTCATCTCATACACCAAATAGAGATTTAAAAAAAAATATTCGTATTAATCTCTGAAAGTGACAGGTGTCAAGAGCTTTGTGTAATACACGTACAAAAAAGTTGCGGTCAAGAGGTCATATCACTGCAGTGTATTAGGCAGTAGCCTTCTCTCTTGTGGTATTTTCCTTGTTTGAAGTGTTTCCAATGAAAAATGCTTGCTGTAATGCACATTAGTAAAGTGGTCTATTTGGGAACAGCTTTACATGGTAAAGAAAGCTGTGAGAATACCCTGGTATCGTGTATATCTTCTCTCTTAACTTTTGCATGTTTAGAAATCTCTGGGATTCTGTAAAACACACCAGGATATATAGCTTATAGGAAGATATGTGTTATGGGATTGAGTTTTATAAATATTATTCTCATACTGAAGGCAATTTTTGAATATTATTCGCATAGTAAAAGCATTTTTTTCTTTTTTCTTTGCATTCTTTAAAGAGAGTTCTGATGCCCTGAACACAAAGTTCTGTATTTCACTAAGCTATTTCTCAGTATTTTCTTGGTGTTTTCTTCACTGACTTTGAGTATTGCAATCCATAGGAAAATAAATGCAGTGTGCAAAATACGATGTTTATACACACAGACAAGTTTTGGTTTACAGCATAGTATATGAGGTCATTTCCAGAGTCTTTCCTTGAGCTCTGTGAGCTGGATGGATGAATTCTTACAGTAGCACTTTGTGTTTGGACACTTCAGAGCTTTGGCACTATACCTACCCGGGGAGGTATTTTGAGACAAATTATTTTATATGCTACAAAGCATTATGAAAAAAAACCACAAAATGTTAGTGGTGAAAAGTTTGTTTACCTATAAAGTTCCATTTTGAAAATACATCTTTTTTTCACACTCCAGTGTCCAAAGCGTTTTGTCCCAGAACCTCCTGCATGAGTTGTTTGTGGTGATACTGCTAGAGCCAGTTTGTTTTCTGTTTCTGTTCAGTTGTTTTAGGTAGGAGTGGAAAAAGCTGATTAGTGACAAAATGACAATGATACATTTTAAACCACTTTAAACCCACATCAAAGTAAGGTCCCTAATTAAGGATTTAGGAAAAGTGGATTTTAAAAATGGAAGCCAGTTGATTGTTTCTAACATGCTCTTAGGGGAGGAGGAAGTGCTCACTCAGCTCTTCTGTCACAGCATCATGCAAGGGAAGTACTGGGAAACTGAAGGAGTGTTTGCTTTTAAAAAGGGAAGTGAGGTGCAAAGTGAGGGGGTTTTTCTGTCTCTGGCAGAATCAGTTTTATTGTGTTTCTTTGGGTCAGGATGAAGAGCAGTACTGCTTGCATCATGTAGGCTTTGATGTAGGAAAGTTCTGCAGAATTTACACTGCGTATTGGTAGGAAAATATATTTTGATTTTTAAAATAATGTTAATAATTTTGTTTTCACAGTATCACAGTATTAGCAAGGTTGGAAGAGACCTTGGAGATCATCAAGTCCAACTCCCCACCTACTAGACCATGTCACTGAGCTCCTCATTGAGTCTTCTCTTAAACACCTCCAGGGATGGTGACTCCACCACCTCCCTGGGCAGTCCATTCCAATGTGCAATCACTCTCTCTGTGATAAACCTCTTCCTAAGATTCAGTCTAAACCTCCCCTGGTGTAGCTTAAGGCCATGTGTAGGCAACTGAGGATTTATAAAATAATTATCTGCTAGTCTTTATTGAATTGAGAGAAGGGAATGGAGAAGACAAGTGGAGTCACAGATTCATAGAATATTCTGAGCTGGAAGGGACCCACAAGGATCATTGAGCCCAACTCTTAAACAACACCACTGCCTCCCTGGCGGGAATCGAATCCCTGGTCTCCCATATGAGAGGCAGGGACACTCACCGCTGTACTAAAGTGGATTTTTATGAGTCCAGGAAATAATTGTGAAAAGGTACAATTTTTAGTTTAGAAGTCCTAAAAAGCACAGAATTTTTTAATGAGCTTGATAGAACACTGCAGAAACAACATCAGTTACTGCATGTACAGGAGGAACAAGAGGGATGCTAAGAAAATAGGGGAGAGTAGTTACAAGGGAATAGGAAGGCAGGAAATACAGAAAGAATGGCAGAAATGTTATTGAGAATAGTGAAGTGTAGAGGAGTCTATATCCATATGAAACTTTACCAACAGTATTAAAAAAAAAAATAGTATTCTGCTTCCTCTCCACAATTTACTGAAAGTTCTATTTTCAGTAGTTTGAGCAACAAAGGCTAATAACAAATATGAAATGGAAAACCAGAGAAGACGATATCTGGGAATGAACATTTTAGGGATTCCACTGAGTTTCTGATTGCTGTATAAAGTGTATTTCTCACTGTTATCCCATTTTATAGTATTCCCCAGAATGCACGAAATGTTAGATGTCAAGATTATAGCAGTGAAATAGAGATGTTATGAACTTCTGTTCCTACTTAAACAGTCTATCTCTAACAGTCTGCTGAAAATTGTTATTTTGACGCATTTTTATGTATGGTTATTTTTAGGGTGTAAAACTAGGGGGCTAGCTGTTATAGCTAGGATGCGATGGGAATGAAAATGAGAGTTTATCTTTGTATTTCATGAGGATGAGCAATTTGGAGGATAGGCCAATTCTGAAATTCAAGTGTGATATCTTTGCCAGCATTAAGTGTGTGACCACCGCTTTGATAGCTGCAACAGGAAAAGGAGAGGTTAGACACTGAAATTATAGCTGCATTTTTTTTTTAGCATTAGCTGTTTTTAAACAGCAGGGTATCAGAACTTATGTGCAACAAGATATAAAAAGCCCCAAGCTGTAAGGACTGACTTTGAGAGCACTCACCGGAAAGGCAATGCAGAAAGAAGGACAAAGGAGTACACAGAAACAAAAAGGAAAGAGCAGAAAAAGCTTGCAGAAGATAGAATTAGAGGTGATCTTGGAAATGATAAAATTATCCAATCTGTGAAGGGCTAAATGTGGTAGTATGATACTGAACAACTAATGCAACAACTGCAAATGTATTAAATACATAGATACAGCCATTCTGAAACCTGCCCTCTGACATCATCTGTTTTAATACTAAGTTAATATAATAGTCTTGTACTAATTTTGTATTCTAGCCTTCAGATTTTTGTTGGTCTGTCAGCCTAGAAGTTTGTGCACAGCTTCTAATGTGAATAGCATTGAATAATTAAGGCCAAAGTTACTGTATTTTACCACATCCTGGAGAAGTATTTAATTATGTTTTATAAATAATGAAGATTGGCCTGGAAAGAGTTTCGTAGTCATGATTCTCTTAGTAACAGTGCATGAATAAAGGTTTACAGAATTATGATGAAGTATTTGATAGAAAAGCAATAATGTAAATAATTGTCGTTCTTTGATGTGTAACTAAAGTCTCAACCGCTTCTTATTTACTTATTTTCTCAAATGTTGGATGTAGAGCTTCTTGTCAGTATTAGATGAGTTAGAATAGGAAGTTGAAATAATCTTACCTAAGATAGACAAATAAAAATTTGAATAAGTGCATTATTAACACCGAGCAGCCTCGTGGGCGCACCTTTGCGTCCTGGGACTCAACGCACCAAGGGGCCATCACCAGCCGCTTGCAGCAGTGCCGGGGCCGTGCCGGGCACTGGAAGCCGGTATGAATTTGTGGGGTTTTTGGCCTGGGACACCAAGCAGCCTCGTGGGTGTACCTTTGCATCCTGGGACTCACCGTGCCAGGGGGCCATCACCGGCCACTTGCAGCAGTGCTGGGGCTGTGCTGGGCACTGGATGCCGGTTTGAACTTGTGGGGCTTTTGGCCTGGGGACACCTGGGCAGCCAAGACTTCCCACCTGTGGGTACTTAAATCATTAACTCTTCTGGGAGCGCAGCGATCAGGGGCTCAGTAAACAGGGGCAAGGCAAACAGGGACGTTAACCACGGGGGGCTCGTAAATAAGCAACTAAGAGGCAGTTTGCATGGCAGTTCGTGTGGGCAGGGCAAGTGGGCAGGGTAGCAGGTGCTCTCTTGGCAGGTGCTCTCTCTCCTTCCTCCCCCTGTCAGTCATGGCCAGAACCAGACG
>WEKX01022745.1:65826-83749 GCA_013390025.1 Pitta sordida | reverse complement strand
CCATGGGACCAGATGAGATCCATCCGAGGGTGATGAAAGAACTAGCAGATGAACTCGCCAAGCCACTCTGCATAATTTACCAACAGTCCTGGCTTACTGGTGATGTACCACAGGACTGGAAATTGACCAATGTGACACCCATCCACAAAAAGGGCAGGAAAGATGATCCGAGTAATTACAGGCCTTTCAGCCTGACCTCAGTCCCAGGCAAAGTCATGGAACAGATGGTCTTGTGTGCTATTACGCAGCAACTGCAAAACATCCATGACATTAGAACTAGTCAGCATGGATTTAGGAGAGGCAGGTCATGCCTGACCAACCTAATCTCCTTTTATGATCTGGTGACTCGCCTGGTTGATGATAAAAAGGCTGTGGATGTTGTGTACTTGGACCTTAGCGAAGCCTTTGACATGATTTCCCATAATAAGCTTCAGGAGAAACTCTCAGAGCATGGACTGGATAGACGCATTTTATGTTGGATTAGGAATTGGTTGGATGGACGAGCTCAGAGAGGTTTTTCACAGAGGGAGTGATCGCTCATTGGTATGGTCTGCCCAGGGAGGTGGTGGAGTCGCCATCCCTGGAGGTGTTTAAGGAAGACTCGTTGAGGAGCTCAGTGACATGGTCTAGTAGGTGGGGAGTTGGACTGGATGGTCCTGTGGGTAGTGCCATGGTTTAGACAACGGGTTGGTGTTGGGTTACAGGTTGGACTTGATGATCTCCAAGGTCTCTTCCAACCTTGCTAATACTGTGATACTCTGAAGTAAAATTTGTCTTCCTGAATATTGAAGCTCTGAACCCCCAAAATACCCTTGAAGATGTCGTGTTCAGTAGTTTGGTGGACAGCATCCTAGGCCATTAATGTGAGATGGGGAGATGAGCAGCTTTCTAAAAAGCTTGTTGGGGCACTACTGTCATCCAAGTAGTTTTTGGTTCTTGTCCCAACTGTGCTGTAACAGTTTTCAGTAACTATCATGTTCATTCATTAGTTTGGAGCTTTTGCAGAAAGTAGGAGACTGTTGCTGTTTACAAACCTGTTTATTGTGAATATTAATTCATATGCACTAGAAGTTTAACATGTCCATTGAATCAAACTTTTGAAATCATGACTCAATATTCTTGAGTTTTCCGGATTTCTTTTTAGAATCAATTTTCTGAAGGTTATAAAACAGTGATAAATTAATTTTACTTAAGTGGCTTATGTGAGAAGGCAAAGAGGAGGCAGGTAGGTTCAGTCTAGTATAACCTGAAGTGCAGTAAAGATAAAAAACTGGAAGATGATCTATTAATGTAACTTAAAAGAAGAAAAAAAGATAAATGCTCTCCTTTTTTATTTTTTTGCATCAGTTTAGGTAATGAGAGTTCTAATTTTATCATACTCCAAGCTAGTAATTTTTTCATGGATAAATATTCCCAAATTGTCATAAGCAGACTACTTCTTTTGGAAGAACCAATTATTACTATTTTACTGATGTGTTTTATTCCCCAATATTGATGAGTCAAGTTGAAAGTTGAAAGGACGCATGTTGCCCAATTTTAGAAAAAATATCCCCGCCTGAGAACTGTATCCACTTTATTTTTGTATTAAAGTTATCTGAAAATCCTTAGAAGGATGGCTTCATACTTTTTTTTTAACATTATGTCTAAAAAAACATATGAAAAGTGAACATTTTCTGTTACAGGTTTCCTTTCAAAGTAAAATGAACATTTCTGCCCTTTAACAGAATTGGAGGATTTTTTAAATAGTTGTGTAATGTTTCCTAAAAGAAAATTATACATCTAGTTGCTACAGCCTATACATATATTCCTGTAGGCTTTGCAAAAAAAATATCTAGCATTGCATTGTGATACTGTGATACTGTGAAGCATCACACTATCAAAGAAACAACACTGTAGGAAACATTCAAATAGAAAAGTAATTTACAATAAGTCAACTGCATAATATTTTTATGGTGCTGTGTTCATCTGCATGGTCCCACACCTTCCTGATTGTTGATCAGATAAATTGGTATCTGCTTGGACTTCTCTTCCTGGTATCCAGTTCTGTCTTACCAGAGGCTTCATTTTGTTGGGGAAATCTGTGGCTATCGGGGTAGGAAAGATTTATGCTTAATTTTTGCTACTGGGGCAATTTGAATCAATTGTGTTCAGGGATGAATACAGACCATTGATTTTAGAGGGCTTTGTATCTGCTCAGCACTTTTTAACAGTCTCTTATTTGGGTGTCTTAGATTTAGACACCCAAGTTTGAAAATACATAGTGTCTTAGACACATTTGCATAACGGGCTTGATGGTATTGTTTTTTCATTAATGCAAGGCAAAGATGAATTGTTGCTAAGCTTTTATATGCAGGCAAAACATGTAAAGTGGGTCTCCGCACTTAAGCATAACTACAGTGCAGGATCCCAAGAAGCTATCTCCTATGCTCTTATCGAAAGACTACATTTTGTCAAAATTTCTCTCAGGAAAGATGAACCCATGTCTTAGGAGTAACTCCGTGGGGGTTTTTTCCTAGCACTAAAACATGATCCAGACTTGGCAATCAGTTTAAGGTTTCCCTTTATATAATTCCTACAAGTAAGAACTTTTCTGGGAGTAATGATAAGTCATAAGTGATACATAAACTCCCATGGCCAATTATAATTTTTTACCATAATGTGCTGTGGCTCATTGATGGGGAGGACTGGAAACAAATTTGGTTTGCTTTTATTTATAAAGAAGTTATTACATCATGCTCAGTAGTTTGTTCCATTAAATTATACAGCACTTTCATTTAAGACTTGATACACAAAAGCAGTTCAGGGTAGGGCTGGGATTTGATTTCAGAAGTCAACTTAGTTTGTAGGTCAGTCTGCCTCTGGTTGATAGCAAAACTGAATCAGCATGTTATCTGAAGATACACAGACATGGTTTTATATTCAAGTCCAGGTGTGATTCCTGAGTTGTGCTTACTATGCTTATCCACATTTGATTAACACACCTATGGCTTAAATCTTGAAAACAGCAATGCTAGGTGTGTTCATAGTCCATGAGGTATCACAGTAAACCTAAATTAAATAAGCTTTTCAGAGGAAAAGTCATGCCAAGAAACTTCACCACGAGAGTATTTGTGCAAAATTCTATGTGTATTTATCCCAGACTATAGAAGTTGTGGTGAATGTTATTCATACTGAATGTGACCCAAGCATCTCTAAATTTCTGTTCTAATTGTCTCTAAAAGTCTTTGAAAAGTGATCTTGTTAAAATCCTGTAGTTAAAATCCTGTCATTTTTCTCAATCATAGGTTTCTAGAGAAATTAAGAAGACAAGCTCAACGTCATAGTTTTCCCTCCAAATACTTGTAATTTTCAGAAGTTTGTGTGCTGAGCTTTTGAATATTGTTGTGATTTGTACAGGGTTTTCTTTATTCGATCTGTTGATTCATAGCAGTTACCAAGCAGTGACCAGAAACAATGCAGCTGTAGTTATGTTTAAGTGACGAAATGACTTTGCCAGTGATATAGCAGCTCAGCAACAAATCATCTTTGTCTTGACTTAACTAAAAACCAATACCATCAAGCTCTTTCTGCAAATGTATCTAGAGCACTCTTTTCAGACTTAGGTGTCTAAACCTGCAGCTGTTGACTGCCTTGAAGGCAGGGAGGCCCTGCAGAGAGACCTAGACAACTAAAGGACTGGGCAATCACGAACCAGGGATAGTGCTGGATTCTGCACCTGGGTTGGGACAACCCTCGATGTATGTACAGACTGGGAATGAGATGCTGGAGAGCAGTGTCACAGAAAGGAACCTGGGGGTCCTGGTAAATGGCAAGTTGAATATGACTCAACAGTGCCCTGGCAGCCAGCTGGGGCAACCATGTCCTGGAGGGCATCACGCAAAGCATTGCCAGCTGGTCAAGGGAGGAAAGTGTCCTGATCTGCTCTGCTCCGCTCTGCCCCGGTGGAGTATATATCTGAAATATAATAAGCTATTGGAGAGAATCCAAAGGGGGGCAACAAAGATGGTGAAGGGCCTTGAGGGGAAGCCGTATGAGGAGCAGCTGAAGTGACTTGGTCTATTCAGCCTGGAGAAGAGACTGAGGGGAGACCTCATTGCAGTCTGCAACTTCCTCATGAGTGGAAGAGGAGGGGAAGACACTAATTTCTTCTCTGTGGTGATCAGCGACAGGACCCAAGGGAATGGCCTGAAGTTGTGTCAGTAAAAGCTCAGTTTGGGTATTAGAAAAAGGTTCTTCACCCAGAGGCTGGTTGGGCACTGGAACAGGCTCCCCAGAGAAGTGATCGCAGCACCAAGCCTGACAGAGTTCGAGAAGCTTTTGGATGATAATCTCAAGCGCATGATGTGACTCTTGGGGATGGCTCTGAGCAGAGCTAAGAGCTGGACTTGAGTCCCTTCCCTTGTGAGTCCCTTCCAACTCAGCATATTCTGTAATTCTATGATTACTAATACAAGGAGAATCTTTCAACTAAATAGTCACTAAATATTGAACTGCGCCAAAGAGATTATGGGAAATCAAATATTTAATTTTGCATAATATCTTCACAGAAATATTTCAACTGTTTTATATTTTGAAAGATACTAAAATATGTGATCTCAGTATTATATGAGCAAATAGCTTGACAAATGTCATGAATTCTATCTAAGACGTATAGGATCTCTATACTTTCCTGTATGAATATGCAATTAATAGGTCCCTAGTAATTTCACAGGTTCACAGGTTATTCTGAGTTGGAATAACCTGAGGGACCCTCAGGATCATCTAGTCCAACTCTCAAGCGAACGCCCACACAGGGATCAGGCCCACCATGGGCACCAAGCCTCCCACCAACTAAACCGTATCACTGAACTCATCACTGAGTCCTATGTCAAATACCTCCAGGGTGGCAGCTCCACCACCTCCCTTGGTAGAGCATTCCACTGAGAGATCACTCTCTCTGTGAAAAACCGCTTCCTAACATTCAGTCTAAACCTCTCCTGGCGTAGCTTAAGGCCATGTCCTCTTGTTCTGGTGTCATCAGCCTGAGAGAAGAGATCCACACCCACCTGGCTGCAACATCCCCTCAGGTAGTTATAAAGAGCAATTAGGTCGCCTCTGAGCCTCCTCTTCTCCAGGCTGAACAACCCCAGTTTCTGTAGCCACTCCCCATAGGGCTTGTCCCCCAGTCCTTTCACCATCCTTGTCACTCTTCTCTGGACCCTCTCAAGCAGCTCAACATCCTTCTTAAACTGGGGAGCCCAGAACTGCACACAGTACTCAAGATGTGGTCTGACCAGCGCCGAGTACAGGGGAAGGATAATTTCTCTAGTCCGACTGACCACACTGTTCCTAATACAGGCCAGGATGCCATTGGCCTTCTTAGCCACCTGGGCACACGGCTGGCTCATATTGAGTTTCCTGTCAATCATTACTTCTAAAGCCCTCTCCATTTCACCGCTCTCCAGCCACTCATCCCCCAGCCGATAGCGATGCATGGGGTTGTTATGTCCCCAATGGGAAGAACCCAGCACTTAGTCTTGTTAAATCTCATATTGTTGGAGGCTGCCCGTTTCTCTAGTCTGTCAAGGTCCCTCTGAAGGGCCCTCCTACCCTCTGGCAGTTCGACATTTGCCCCCAGCTTGATATCATCCGGGAACTTGCTGATGATGGATTCAATTCCCTCATCCATATCATCAATAAAGATGAAGAACAGTGCCGGGCCTAACACTGACCCCTGTGGGACTCCACTAGTGACTGGCTGCCAGCTGGATGTGGCACCATTCACCATCATTCTCTGAGCTCGTCCATCCAACCAGTTCCTAACCCAACACAAAATGCTTCTATCTAGTCCATGCTCTGAGAGTTTCTCCTGAAGCTTATTATGGGAAACGGTGTCAAAGGCGTTGCTTCATTCATTGTGAAGTCATCTTCTTGTAAATGGAAATGTCAGAAATTTATCAAACTCCACGTAAGTTTATCCGCATAATTTACTCCATGTAAGTTTATCTAGATGCGTGCATGCAGAGTTTATATTCTTACTGCTAACAAAACTAGTGAAGAGAGCAGGAAGTGAATAGGTAAAGTGGTAAGAGTGAACAAATTATTAGGAAATTAATTAAGAAGCTATTATAACCAATCTGAATAACTTATCCCAGGGAAAAAACAAAACCAAACAACCAAAAAACAAACCACATTATAATAATTAAACTACAAACAAAAAATCCTGAACAACCACAAGACTGTACACAAAACCCAGCGAAGCCCAAATTTCACCCCATAGTCTCACCACTAACAGATGAACCACACCAACAGCCAATATTTAACTAGACTAAGATCGGTCTCTTGTTTTCTATAAATCAAAGATGTTCACATAAACAATTACCAATTTGTGGCAGACTGCCAAGTGTGCATTTCTTACTGTAACTACCAGTGAGCATCATGGGGATTGTCGTGCTTTTCCCTCTTGGAATGCACATTCCTCTATAATTGTGCTAAGAGCTTATTCACAGCTTGTTAAATCATATTTGATTCAGGGAAATATTTTGGTAAAACAGGGTATCTCCAACATACTTAATGAACCAAGCAGACATAGTCTTCAATGCTATGGTAATAATTTTTTTCACCTTTATTTGGGAAAGTGACTTGGATTAAAGGCTATCTGTAGTTGAACCCTCATTAAAACAAATGGAAATAGTACATTGAATTGTAGAATCATAGAATAGCTTCAGTAGGAAGGGACCTTAAGTATCATGTAGTTCCAAACCCTCTGCCATGGACAGGGACACCTTACACTAAACCAGGCTGCTCAAAGCCCCTTCACACCTGGCCTTGAGTACTTTCAGGAATGGGGCATCTACAGGTTCTCTCTGGAACCTGTTCCAGTGCCTCACCTCCCTCCCAGTAAAGAATGACTAATCTAAACCTACTGTCTTTCAGTTTGAACCCATTCCCCCTTGTCTTGCTACTACATGCTCCTGTGTCTCTCCATCTTTCTTGTAGGCTTCCTTCAGGTACTAGAAGGTTGCAGTCAGGTCATCCCACAGACTTCTCCAGCATGAATAATCCCAATTCTCTCAACTTTCCCTCATAGGAGATGTGCTCCATCCCTCTAGTCATCTTGGTGGCCCTTGACTCAATGAAGTGATTGAGAAAAGAGCACATGTTTTATCTTCCTTGCCTTTAATAGCTTTAGGATCTTTCTCATCCCTTTCACCACTACAGATCCATTGATTTTTGTGAGACTTCAGTAATAGTATTGCAAATTAGTGTCAGTCACTTGAATTGTTTCCTTTTTTGTATTAATGACTATTATGATACAAATGTTCTGATACCTCAATTAGTATTTTAGATTGGATCCATAAGACCTGCTAAGTAACCATCATCTCTCTATCAAGGGAGAAGTGTAACATATGCATGAAGTTAACCCAATCAGTGGTGTTTGACCCATTGACTAAATTCTTCCTTACTGATCAGCTGTTGCCTAAAAAGTAAGCAGTCCTTTGGATTCGGGCTCCTGTGACATGTATACGTAAATCCCAAAATCTTAGATTGAATCTCTTTACTCATAATCCATTTTAAGTAGCTTTACGTGTGTTTTGCGCTTGTATAGCTCTTTTATTGGAAAATTCTTGTTGAAGGTAATAAATTTATTATCAGACACAAACTTGTCTTAATCTAAACTCAGACATCAAGCTAACATGTGAGAAGAAAAGTATCAATCAACTCTTTATTTCTAATTCTAAGAGGTACAGCAGTATTCAAACAAATCTACATTTTTAAAATTAGTAATCTTTCTTATACCTAGGACAGTATGATCATGTTTGAACTTCATGTTTTTGCCTGTTACTGGAAAACAGTTTTATATGCAATGCTCCCCCTTGAATTATAGTTGGAAGTTGATTTTTTTGCATAGAAAGGATTGTTAAAAATTTTGTTGAGATGTCTAATTTTTGTCATGGAAGGTGAATTATTTTTAAAAGGTACCTGAGAGCCTGGTTTGGTGCAATTAGTCATTTTATTATGATGCCGTTAATCTTGATCCCTCAATGCTCTTCTTCACCGTGTCTTTCCAAAAGACCTGCAGCACTTTGAAGGATCAAGCAATAGTAAGTGGTGATGCTAATAGCTCAGTGCAAAAGGCACTATCAGTAAAATGACGGAAGTGGAAATTTAGAGCCTTCTTTTGCATCATCTTTGGACCCAAAAACACCCACTGAAGTAAAAAACCAGGGACTGATGTAGGTCAGGATGCTCAGTTCACCATAAAACAAGCAGAGTAGATGTTCATCTCCTCTTGAATCAACAGAATCCTTTATTTTGGGGGAATTTTTCCTTTATATGTAAAGAAAACAACATAATTTCAAACCAGCTATCCAAATTAGAGCAGTCCAGGGCATGACTGTTCATTGATTTCCTGTTTGATTATGAGTGAACAAAAAAATGCCAAACACTTTTTTAAAAATAGGCTCTTTGAAACCCTATTGAAGAGGATCAAGAAATGGGAAGCATTAGGAATATAGCAGTGGTCCCTTGATCTGCCTCATTAGTTCAATGGGATTTCAAAAGTGCAGTTTTTAAAATATTGTTCCCACACGTTTTTTGAATTTTAAACAATAGGTAGATCGATCAGCAGTCATGTCTTGGATGTAAAGCCTGCAGTTTAAATGGCTAGCCAGAAATTGCCCATACTTTTCTTGATGTACCTTTAAAACAATTGCTGTATGATGAGATAGCAATCATTGCAAGGATAGGAGACCTGAAAGTATATTTCTTTCAGAGTCATAACAATAAAATACACTTTCATTTGTACTTTTTGGAAGCAAAACTGATTTAATATTAAAAATCCCTCAGAGTGGCTTCATCTTGGGTATTATTTTTGCTTAAGAAATCAAGTTGCAAATTGCACTTGGCAAAGTATTGACCGTCATCATTAACCAGTACCCATCACAGAAAATATTCTTTTGCACCACTATGTATTTTAGATAATACAAAGTCACATTAGTATACAAAAATTACTGACAAACACTTTATGCTGTAAATAAAAAATATGGGTTGGTGTGAAGCATATACACAATTTTTCAGAAGCATTTTAACAGGTCTAATGAGAACCATTAGACAACTTAGGTTATAAAGTAATTGTTTTAATTAGATAACTTTTATTTCATTAAAAAAGGATGATAATTTTTTAACTTTTTCTAAATTAATCTAGTCAAATAAAATCTAGTCAAATAAAAGACTCAGAGTGCATGTGAAAGCAAATATTCTGACCTAATTTTATCAAATAAATTTCTTAGACCACATAAATAATAGAAATGTTAGTATGGGATGCTGTTAAGAGTGACACAGTGTAACATCATTTCCTCTGATACTGAAGAATTTTATTAAAGACAACTTCTGGTTTTCTCACTTAAATTTTTTTCAAAGAGATACTTTGACTTTAAAATATGCTTTATATTAGAGTTAGTTCACTGATGATGTTAGAGGATCTAAACAATGATAAAGATAAGTGAATTCTGAACTGAAATACAGTATTATTGTCACCATCATAGCATGAATGGGTTGTGTTGGCAGCTTTTTGGTCAGAAGCACCGTATTACAGCCATCAGGAGAACTACCTCGATATTTCCTTACCTTTGCCCTTCACCTCCTAACCCTAACCTCCCCCTTCCCTTTTTCATTTCCCTTTCTTTTACTTCTCTTTCTTTCCCTTTCCATTTTTTATTTGCCTCAGAACTGTCATGCAATTCATACTTTGAAAACTAATTTTGTAATTTAAATCCTAGTAACTTGAGAAGGTAAAAAAACAACCAACAACAAAAAAACAAACAAACAACTCCCCCTCCCAACAAACAAAAAAAACCAGCACCATCAAAACACAAGAAGCAAACAAAAATGAAAAAATAACACCCCAAATAAAATCCCCAAGAAAATGCAGAAACTACTTTGTATGATACTAATTCTGCTTGGGATAAAAGACTAGGCTTTGCCGGCTTTTTATCAACCTCTCTCTATCCCTAGATATATGCCCCTGCAGTGTTTCTAACCACAATTTTGCAGGATTGTTCATTCAAGAGGTTAGAATATGTTTTAGCAGACATCTATGAAAAGGTTGATAATTCTGCTTATTGTGATGCCAGTTAGGATACTTATCACCTCAAAGGAAACCATACTAAAAAAAAAGTGAACGCTTAAAAATGCATATGTTTGTTGCTTTAAATTAGCTACCGAGGATGGGCATGCTTCTAGTTTCATATGTAGTAGGCTGTGTACTACCGAATTCCAACTCTTTCTTAGGAAGATATGTGAGAGATAGTTATCTTTTTAAAATACATATATATATGGATAGATTTACATGTTCAGGACCATATAAAAGAAAAATAAAAGCAATATCCTCTGTGTTATGAGAATTTTGAGAGTTCATATGTAACTGAGTATAATGTTGCAGCCCTTCTCAGATGTAGATACAAACAATACTTTAAAAAAATTGCTTGAATGTGATGTGCTATTGTAACTATTCGTATTATAGGGCCCTAAAAACTTATTCAAGTTCATGATCCCTATTGTGCAAGGTATTATGGCAGCACAATGAAAACCCAGTTTGTTTCCTAAAGAGGCATAAACGTTGTGTCTTTGAAGAGAAAAACCCCCAACTTTAAACATCCTCCAGACTAATTGAATAATTATCAGTGGCTGTAGTGTCATCTATGTTACAGCAGTATTCTCTGCACCACAGGTAATTTTTCTGGGATAAGTCAAAACCATGATATAAAACTCTAAAACTGGATCTGTTTTTAGTCAGCATAACCTTACAGTACTGCCTCCATTTGGATATGTTTTTATCACAACTGCAGTGCTGAAAGGCATTTTGTTGTTAGAACTTACGATGTTTTCAGTTTGTTCTTCTTCAGAAGGTTCCTCACTTGAACCTTAGATCACTCCGAGCATGCAGAAGAAAACTGCATAACTACACTTCTTATTTAGAGGACAACTTTTGGGGGATAATATTGACAACTCAGATTGTGTTTCCTTTTTGTCAACTCTTTCACCTGCTTCCTTTCACAGCAGGTTGAGGGACTGCATAAGAGGCCATGGTTGCTGTGCTGTCAGAGCTGTTAGGAGCTCTGTCTCTGTGCCTCACCTTGTAGGTTTGCTTTCGTGTCTACCTGTTTCTTTTTTTTTTTCATTTCTTCTGTTTTAAGGATCTCTATCCATTCTTCTTCCTGAAATGTTGGCCAGCTTCTGATGGCTCAGTCTTTATTTCTGCTTAAGGGAGAATTTTCTGCAATGCAGATGATAATAAAAACTTACATCCCCTTCCTTAGTCTGGCACTGAAAACTGGAAAAGTAGTTTACCTTTTTCTCCAGTGGTATATATAACACTTTCCAAACTGTACAGGAAAAAAAGATATGTCCCTTCTTATCTGCCACATGGGAAATGCAGTTTATGCTTCTATTTTGGTTATGCTCTCTTCCATCTTTTGAACAGCACAAAAGAGGCTCTTGCAAATGGAAAAAAGAGAGAGGTATTCCTTTTTCCATCTTAGATTTGTAGAGAAATCCTTGTCTTCAAAATTGCTTGTACATATGCTTTTTTCCTTTTTTTTTAAACTGATACAATGAAACCCAACTTCATGGCATTTGGGGACATAGTTTAGTGGGCACATAGGCAGTGCTATGTGGATTTGTTTATCCTAAAGGTCTTTTATAACCTTTATGATTCTATAATTCATTGACTTCTGAAGATTGTTGTGTTTTTTTTCAGCAGGTAGATGGGTATATTACCTTTGATCAAAAATTTAATTTAAAATTGATCACTTGTGTTTTGTATTCAGAAATAATTTTTAATTGGAATTAGTTTAATAAGGACATAACAATGAAGTTTTCTCCAGTGTCAAGAGATTTAGAAGTTGTAAGTTTTCATCCTTCCTGTTTGTTCCTGCCATTTGTCCCTGTTGGTTATACGTATAAGGATTTTTTATTTTTAAATGACAGTATATTCTCTTAATATTCCAAAAGAATTACAGTCATCTTCTGCAAATTTAAGGAAGCACATTATGTATCTGATAAACTCTGTACTTCTTTTCTGAACTAACAAAACACCTGTGATTACTCATGGTTTATGTATGTTTGACTGCAGAATTGCGCAGCATTGAAGCTTGAAGGGATTTTTTTTCACCTGAAAATGGAAACAGTGTCAAAAAAATTCCTAGTTCTCTCACAGTTGCCTATAAATAGTGTTTCTAAATACCACACCTATGGTCCCAGTTAACCAGTGATTGAGTAGCTCGTACTTCCACCCCTTGCTATTTGAAGTTTGTAGTACAGTCGAGTCGCCTATACCATGGTACCGCGGGTCTTCCCCCCATATGCAAAGCCCGCCTTCTGCATTGATTGGCAGGTCATTAATATGCAAATTTGCCCTGCACCCTTACTCAGCCCCCCGGTGCTCCAGCGCTGTTTTGGCACGGTCCTGCTGTGTGTCAGTGTTTGTTTCGGTGTTTCCCAGTGCCCGCAGCCACCCCACACCAGGAAAGACCCCTTTTACACTCGGCCAAGGACTCTGGTGTGGGGAGCCACCTGTGCTGCTGTCCTGGTGTCTCTCAATGTGGGTAGACATGGTCTCTCCATATGTGGGGTAGACGAGTATGTCTTGGAGAGTCATTCGAGAAAGTCTCGGACACCATGTGTAACCTGGAAGTGTGTAAATCTTTCATAACTGCATGCAGCCACTTTGCTCCGAGAGGAGTGGGGTGGGCGCTGCTCGGGATAGGGCTGGCGCAGCGCAGGTGCGCTAGCAGGGAGACCCACTGTAGCCTTCTCACTCACAGCGTAGGGGAGTGGGTTGGTTTGATTATTCATGACTGCCTAATTGAATATTCATGCGTGTCAGGTCGCGCATGCACAGTTGCGAAAAGGGGCCTCCTTAATCGCTGAAAAATCACACCGCTAAGATGTGAAGCTGCAACATGAAGGGCGCGAAGTGGAAGAGGGCTAACTGTATAAGCAATCCTTAAAGCAGCATTTGCGTTTGCTGAGTGCTCCAGCACGCTGATGACTTCATTAATTTCTGTCTGAGGCTGAGGAAAGATAAGGGTGTTTTGTTTTAATTTTAACAGACTTAATGATTTTTATTATCTCTGTGTTGAGTTTGGGTATGCCATTGTTTGAAATGCACATACTGTGTTAAAATGCACTCAGACTAATATGCATAAAACCAAGATGGCTGATTGCTGGTGGAAGATACAGATTAATATATTAAAAAAGGTTATATACCTTCAAAAAACCTAAATCTCACACCTGTAGTTAATGCTTCATTACATGCATAGTGTTAACCCTCACCCATGTTCCTGGATATTTTTTCTCCTAACTTTGAAGAATTCAAACTATTTCTTATCTCTGAAACACTTTGTTCTTCAAGGGGAGTTTTGGTCACTTCTATATCTTTTTCAAGGTTTTCTTGTTACTGGGGATACAGGAGTTTCAGGTGATTTTTCAAATAGAGTTACATAAGGCTAGTCAGGGTAGCAAGGTATATGGCTTGTGGCTCAAGGGAGGAAATTGCTTCATTAGAGCACCAGTGCTTCTTGCAAGTACTACTAAAGGGAAGGGAACATAGTGAGAGCTATCTCAACTATGCCTTGACAAGCCCAGTTGTGCTTGTCCAGGAAAATCCTCTTTTCAGGGAGTATCTCTCGTCCAGCCACCAAAGGGTTACCAAATTCTTTACAAGTCACTTCAAGGCAAGGCAACCACATACTGCTTCTGCTCAGGATATAACATCACAGGCCAACCAGGAGCAAATAAATTTCAAAGACATTTTCAAGCCCTACTAACTGCTAAAATGGTGTTTCAGATATTATTCATATTTGTTCAGATGCTATTAAGTTTTGTTTGAAAAATCACTTCTGTAACACAGCTGCCTATTTTACTTTTTTAAATGATGACTGGCAGGTTTTAGAAACTGGGTTCAGAGGAAAAGGGAACAAATTGCATAGCTTGCTCACTGGGCATTCAGCTTGTAAATTATGTTTATTTTAAAATCAATACCAAAAAGTATACACAACTTGATTAAATAATAGTATATGTGCATTAATACTGGTTTCTGTAGCTGAAAGCCTTCCTACTGGAGTTCACAACAAAATTATTTGTTTGAATCCTGAGCATTTTGTGATTCTTCTCGCATTTCTAATTAATGAAATCAATTATTGTTGTGATGTCGTGTTATATTTCATAGTAGATAAATTATTCTAGTTCGACTGAATTACTTGTGCTCTCACAGCAGTACTTGCAGTTTCTCCTTTGTTGCTTCTTATTTAAGCTAAAAAGTTTTAGTCCCTTAGTCTTTCAACCATATTATATGATTTAAAAGGCCAGTCGCAAAATACAAATTTCTAATAAATTATCTGGGAAACAATTCAGCAAATGCTCTGTAGAGTGCAATTTGTTTTCTTAAATTATCTGGAAAATTTTTGGTAATCAGGTTTTAATTGGTGGACTAGACAAGTAGTTTTTGGTCATCCGATAGCATTAGTCATAAATAACTGTACAGATATAACACAGATTCGTCAAACAACCAGAAATTCCTAGAGAGTGTTATAATTATTTATCTCTGATCTTTATAATTAATTAAAAGTAGAAATATCAAAATAGGTATACATTGCCAGCAGGCCTACCAATTCTTAACAAATGTTTTCTGAAAACAAAACTGCCTTGTTTTAAGTCAGTGTGTGCAGCAGTAATGTGTATTCACTCACATAACCTGTGTTTTATTCGCAAAATATAGAAAAGCAAAAGCACTCTTAGTGCAATGATTTTCTGGGTGACATTTCTCTGGGGCCTGATTTCTTCCAACAGCCTTGTGATGGTTATCACACCATTTTGGTGTTGGTGCTTCTAATGGGGTACAGGATATCAGAGATGTTGTTTATACATTGAACAAAAAGCAATATGGAAGCCATGCCTCAGATTTCATCTGCTGTTAAAGCTGAATTCAGCCGTTGGACAAGTTGTGACATACTGTACCTTTTGCGGAGGGTGTGGGGATTTGAGATGGACTGTTAATTATAGTCAACATAGGTAGTTAAATTGTCATTATGACCATGCATTTTCAATCTCATTTACAATGTCTCTTCTCCCCTCAGTCTTTTTTGTCATAATAATCTCTTAATTTATTTTATAGCCATTTAAGTCCACCTTCTCCCATACACTCATATCTTTCTTCATGTTTTTTTCTTTCTTTGTAGCATCAATGACCTTCATCTTGTGTGATAGCGATTAATGACAGTTTTGATAGTTGCTTCAGGAGCTCTGCTCTTTCCAGTCTTAGTGCTGTGCCGCTCACTTTGCATGTCTCTGTATATGGTTTTTAGTTTTTTTCTGAAGGGAAGGTTTCTTACATAATTCTGTGTTTCTTTGACTGTTTTTCACAATTGCTCTTTCACATGTACATTTATTGCAGTGGCCAAAGCCTCACATCCTAACCCTCCTGCCTTTGGAGGGCAGTTTATGATCTAGTTTGATATTTGTCTTCACTTTGGCCTGCTATACCTTGTGAAACATTGAATTTAAATCTTAAACCTTATTCATCACTTTTCCTCCTTTACATCTTCCTCCTATAGTTTCGTCCTATGGTTTTCTCCTATACACTTTCCATAGCTTTAGCCTTGGTGCCTTACCTTGATTTTCGTTAGTCAGTTCATTTTCAAGGAGAATTATTCCCAAACTTATCATTAAAACTTTTTGTATCAGATGCACACTGCTCTTCCTTCTTTATAAATATTTTCCTCTACGATCTGCAATTGTTAGTGCTTTTGATCATGCCAGTTTCATAGCAGCTCCACTTAAAATATTATGGGCCTAAAATCATGTGTACCTCAGTAGTATTACAACACTCTAACCACTGCTAAATTTGAGACATGGGGATCTGGAGTATTTAGAAGCTTCTGTTCTGTGTGACTGTTTCAGCTTTGTAATTTTTTTAAAAATTTCTTTTGTCATCCAAAAAAAATCAGAATTATGAAAAAAAATTGTTGCTGTTTGTACAGTTTCATACACATCTTAGAAGAAGCATAGAAGACATTCTCTGCTTTGGAAAGAAGAGGTTGNTTTAATGTGAATACTGGCCTGGTTGTATTTAGACTGCAAATGTAGATATGTTTCACACTTGGCAATGAACAATATAAGATCTGCTCATTTGTTTGTAACTGCATGTATGTAGGGTATGAACATTGTTTGCTAACACCTTTCCTGACAGCAGTGGTAAGCTGTTTAGGCTCGTGAGAGAGTTCACCTGGCAGAAGGTGAAAAGATGGAAGGTCGTTTTATGAAATGCAAACTGAGAAGCTATAACATTAACAGAACTGCTCTTGAAGAAATACTGGTTCCTGCCTATGTCTACACAGCTTCATACTTTTAGGCTGCGGCCCACACTTTGCAAAAATTATCACTCGCTTTCAATCTGAGGTACTTGAGTCCTGATCTCCCGGAGATTCATTCTGCCCAATAATTAGGTCACCTTTGGGTCATCTTTTATCTTTGTTATATGAGAAGTTAGCCCTGATTTAGGGTGTCTGATAAAAGACTGTGGGATTTTCAGTAATGGATATTCCATAGTTTTCAGCTGTGAGGCACCCAGTAAAATGTGTATCTCTATTTGACTGGTGTTGGACTGCATTTAGGAAATAGTGAACAGCAATTGCTGTGATCCCAAATAGTAAAAAAGTAAATGTTTTAAGCATTAATTCATTAGATGCTATCATTTTTAGGTTCTGAATGAGAAAAACATTTCAGATCTTCACCGCTGAGAAAGAATCATGATTTCGAACATTCAGGAGGTAAAAATCGTGGTGAACCTTGAAAGTTTCTACCATATTGGTGGTTGTTACTATTTCCAAAAAGTAAACAGTTTATTTCAGATCTATACAAAAATAACAAGGGAGTGAAATCTCTTTCAATTCAACTATCTTAATGTTTCACTTTTTTTTCCCGGTCTGTAAAGAAAATTCTTTTTTCTTGATGAGTATTTCGCTGAAAGATCTGGTAGGAGAACTGTAACCTTGATTGAAACTGATGAAGAGGTCTGACAATCAGTATTACTGTCCTAGATCTGATTTTTCCTTTTCTCTCCTCTCTCCAATATTCTTTCCATTTCCTTCTAATCATGAGTCTCGTGCTGCATAACTATCCAATACATAGTCATTGCTTTTTTGTTCCTATTATCTACGGTGTTCCTGATTTCCAAAAGACCGCAATAACCCAAGCACCCTTCGTCTCACCTCTGCTTTGGTTTCTTTTATGATTCTGTCACTTCTTGTGTGTCTTGAGTCTTTTCATTCTCATGCATTTACTCCTTGTCAGTATTAGGGCAGGATTTTGGACTTCTTATAGGTTCCCAGTACTTCCATGTCTTCTCTTCTCCCTTTCTCCTACAATTCTTTCTCCTTGATAGTTTTACCAAACCCACAACTTTAATTTCCACTCTGCCATCAATGCCTTCATTGCTGATTAGTCCATTTTTTGTTCAGCCACCTGCATGCTTCCTCCAGTGCTGCCCCAGAAAAAACCCAAAATCCACAATGGCTTTTGCTGTCTCTGAAGTTCACATCCATGTGGTATGTACAGCAAGCTCAGCACTGGCTAATCTGTGGGTGGACTGAAACTTGCATTTATAGTAACCAGGAACACTTTGTTTGTCCTTGGCTTTTGCTCTTTCCTGCTGTGTGTTTGCCTGATCTTTTTATGTCACCCATGTGCAGTGTCAAATCTAATGGGGCCCTAATTTAGGCATCTACATGTTACTGTAATTAATTGAGAACTCCATCCTTTGTTAATTTTGACAACTGCTAAGAGGCTGAAGGGCAATTGTACTAGAAACCATCTGTATAAATGCAAAAAAGCAAGAGGCTGAAGATGGTCCATGGAAGGCAGGTTCTACAGGCTTGTGTAT
>WEKX01022745.1:61730-64181 GCA_013390025.1 Pitta sordida | reverse complement strand
AACATAGGTTCTGTCTTGGAGACAAAAAAAAAAAACATGTTTCTGATTATCAGCTAAAGAATTTTGAAGCAGGAGAGCGTACTCAGTCCTCAGGGTGTATAGTGGGAGAGCTTCTTCTGTATTGAGTAAGAAGGAGGGGAGAGCATATCTGAGCCTTGCTCTGTGTACAAGGGGAAGGGGAATGGACCGTGGACGTTAGTAACAGGCTCCCTTATCCTCTAGCTATATGTTTGTACTTAGGAGCTTTCTGTATTCGTTCTATGGAATGAGGAGTTTTCTTACTAAAACAAAGTAGAAGAACATACATTTCTTCCTGTCTTCTAAATAAGCTTTTTGTTTTTTCAGTTTGATTACCCAATTTAGATTAGTTTGGATTAATCCAGTGAATTGATAGAGAGTGGCATTCACATATTGAACCAAACTGATGTAATACCTTCTTAACCAAAAAGAGTTGACTAATTTTTCTGACACAGATGAAAATGCACAGCTTTTGTAATTAGAGACATTAGAAAATGTTAAATGTCAGATAGCTAATACAGAAAATGTTGTTGGATTTAAGTGTAAGTGAGGGATTTAGCAGAGCAAATGTGAGTTGTGAAGTAATCTTACTTAATTTTGTTTATAGCTTAACAATGTATTTCCTGTTTGTTAAACCACATAAAAACCTCTGTAGTTCATCTTACATTGGTTTATGCCCGTAATTATCCATTGGTGTTTTTTAAGAACTTAAATAACTCTGTAAAAGTTTGCCATTTAAAAACATTTTTCATAGTAACCTGGTTCCAATGGCTTGATTGAGTATATCAGTAGCATCTTAATTCTTCCTGTCAGAGACATATTTAGTTAAAGACAATGGTTAGGATGGTATACAAAGATCACTGACTGTTATGCTGACAATGTTACTTGATTGTCTCTTTGTAATTTTCCTTTTCTGTTCTGTATCTATTCATGTATTTCACTTGTCTTGTCCTTGCCGAGCAACCTTCAAGGGGCAGAGATTGCCAATTTGTTCAGTATTTGCACAGTTACTGCACAGTAGTTTTCTAGTCTATGGCTCAGGCGTTCTGCCCATAAAAAAGCAACAGAATTGTTTGGAATCTTAGTTACAAAATCTAAACAAAATTTAGTTGTGTTATCTGAGGAACTTATACCAGAAATCATGCTAGAAATGCAATTAGAATATAAAAGTTTTAAATTTAGATATTTTTATGCAAGACAAAAATAAATGAAACCTTCTTTTCACCATGGTAAGGTGGCAGAAAGTTCTCTTACTTAATATGTGAGATAAAAGGTCCATGGAACTGGACTTGCATCTCCAAAATGCATAAGGTGGCTTCTGCAGAGCTTAAAACATAAATAATAACTTTAAGATACTTTATTCATATACTTAGACTTTGACTTCATTATATGTAGTTAAATTTTAGAGTGAACAAAAGCTTCAAATTCTAGTGGCTAAAAATAAGTGTATGATAATAAGACAACTTTGTTTCTTTTTCCAAAGGAAAGACTTATTTCAGAATAAACAAATCAGTCTTAGTGAAAAATAAGCCACATTCTGTCAGAGATGAGGATTATCACATAGATGATGCAATGATTTTACATTTCCTTGTTTGGTAAGAGTCATTTAATTGTGTTTGCCTTGCCTTGAATTAGTTAAAGGGGCCATTCCTTTGCCACATTTATCAATCCTTTTATTCTTTCACTTCCATAAATGCATATGGCAACTCACTACATGAGGCACTGAGTGAGCTTACAGTGATAAATTTTTCTTGTTAGGAGAAATTACGTTCACTAACTTGAGCTACTTCAGCATGAAATTGAAAAAGAATCATTTTGTCTTAATTTACATTCTTGATTCAATGAGAAAAATGTAGATTAGACCAAGAAAACTATGTAGGCAATGCTTTAAAAACCAAAGGTAAACTGAACTGCTGACATTAGAAGTTCATCAAATAAAACATCTCCCATATTTATGATACTAGATTGTATTAATTCTTGTGAATCACTTTAAAATATATACATTTTGGTCTTTCAGATCCGTTTACTATTTCAGTTACATCTTTATCAGCAGTGGTATGCATTTTTCATTTCCCACCTAAGCTGTCCACATGGTTCCTTAATCAAAATCACTGGGATAGTGCTGCGGTTCACTAGCCTTAGGAGCTGCTATTTGCCTTGAATAAATTACGTGAAAACATGTTGATTGATAGATGTTGCATGTCAGAAAAGAAGATAACTGTATCTTCTTCAGCTTACTAAAAGGTCATGCACACAGCATAATAGGAACAGCCACAGACAACTCTGAGATAAAGTGTATCATGAAAAGGTGTGCAATCTCATAACCAATGAAACATGGAGTACAAGCTATTGTCTTCTGAAACACAAGTGATTTATCCACTTAAATTCAAGTTGAAAATGAAAAACAATTTACCTTTAATGTATTTGAATTCT
>WEKX01022745.1:51730-59230 GCA_013390025.1 Pitta sordida | reverse complement strand
CCTCAGCAGAAGGTCAGTTGATCCTAAAGCTGATGGTGATAGGGAAGGGCCTGAAGGGTGGTGAAGTACAGGTGCATGGAAATCAGAGAGTGGAAAGAAAGATGAAAAAAATGACAGACAGATTATTATAGGAGTGGTACATACAGTTCTTCACCTGAAATGTGTTGGAGTTTTTGTACATTATAGCTAGGATTTAACTATAGCATATTCTTCCCTGCATTAACTGCATGGACGTAGAATTAATTACTTGAGAATTTAGAACATTAATTGACTCCTGTTTCTAATTTAAAAATTCATTTCAAATTAATGCTTTTGATAATCCTGTCAAGAATTCTAGTCCTGTGTGATTTTGCAGTAGTAGCAGCGCATTTTCTGCTACTTTTTTTAGTTTTGAAACTTACTGGAAAGTAGTGTCTGTACTACAGCTGGAGGCATTCAAAAACATGTGTCTTCTGGCTGTGACTCATTTTTCCTCACTCAGCCATGAGGTTTTTGTTTTCCTAGCCATGGCTAACACAATATAGTCCATCAAGGAAATTTCCATATCTAAAGGCTATCTTGCAAAATGGATGATGTTTCATTATTCTAGGTGGAACTGAAGTAATAATTTAGGTAATATTTTCTCCCTGGTATGCAAGCCATGTTGGGAGGCAGGAGCTCTCCTGTTACCTCTCAGATCTCAGGCCCTTCTTAAAGATGACAGCTGACTCCCTGTGCATGGTGTAGGGGCTATTTTCAGAGCACCTTTGCCTGCTTTAGATGATGGTCTCTGTAATACAAGAGAAATGAACTATATGCATTTTTTTTATTAGAAGAATTTGAAAGAAGGAACAAAAGACAAGGAGTATAGGAGGGAGAAAAAGCTTCATGTTTCTGTATGTACAGGAGTAAATAGAGCATTAAAGGACAGAGGAGTAACTGAGATGAGAGGATTGAGGAGGAAGTCATGGGGTTTCAAGGATATGTGTTTGAGAGCAAAAAGAATTCCACAGTCTAGAAAAAAAAATCAATAAAAATTATCTTGTATTGCAGAAAGATCTGAGTGACCAATATCCTTTTTTTACTTCTTCAGAGCAATTCTAATTACATGACTGGTGTTTGATGCCGTGGCTGTTGTATGACATTACTGGAGATAATGAAAGATGTTTGGCTGTCCTCTTTCTTTCCATTCATTACCACACTTATAATCCTACTTAAGTAAAGCCATATCTTTCTTTTTTTTCCGCTGACAAATCTTACTTAAGGAAAATAAAATAAAAAAAAATACTGCCATTTATATTTTCCTAACTTGCTACTTTGCATTCTTAACTTAAATTCATGTAATTTTTATTTGGGTAGGCACGTGGAACAGTTTGCTCAGAAGTCAGTCTCCTGTGCTGCTTGGGGAAAAAAACAAAATGAAAAGAAAAAACACGTATATATTGATAATAACCTTCAGAAGTATTAATCTGAGGGGGAAAAAAATGCGTACTCAAAATCTATACCTGAGCTTGTGAGCATTTTTGAAATACTGTATATCAGCCTACACTAACCCCATTTTGCTGGTGATTGTAATGTACAGACCCATATACCTGTCCTGGTAGTAATCCTCTTAGATGCTAAAGCATCCCAGAATGTAAATTAGCAAGTATCTGCATACAACAAAGTGGCTAGTGCATTCCAGCTTTGCTGCTGTGTGGATTCTTGCTTCTAAGACCTTCTCCTCACACCATATTGTGTTACTTTTGGGCTGCTTTTCATATCTTTTAAAGAGAGACCAAGAATCTGTCCTTATACCATTTATGTGAATAGATAGTATAAAATATTCTTTAACTTTTTGGTTTTATATTGTTGAATCACAATGTATGCATGAGAAACTTTACACTACAAAACTTAATTATAGGTACTATCATCCAGTGGCCTGTAACCTTCATGAACATGTTTTCCAAACTATAGCAAGGTCTGTCTGTGCACTGTATTTACTGAACGCCTAACACTATATGCTGTAATTTCTTGTTGGAGTTTTTCTTCCTCTTTAATGGTTTTGCTAATAATTAAAATCTTTTAGCAAGGCCTAATAGTCCCTAATAGTTTCTGTATAATGCAATGAGAAAATAGCTTTTTTCTTCCTTTTTAGAATTAACTGTGATAAGTATCCTAAGGGCTCTTCTTATCCTTCCTGATCTTATAGACCATGCTACCTGAGGCTTAATGGCGATAAAGAAGAGCTTTTTATTGCAATATAACAGAAGAATGTCCCAAAATTTCAAGTATTTTTTACACATAGACCAATGATCAGGCAAGTGCTGTAAGGACTAACTGTAACTTCCAACAGTCCTGTGATGTGAATGAGATGTGAAAGAGTCCTCAAGGCAATAAGTGCCTTTTTTTAACTTCTCCTTTCCCAAGGATGACCATTAATTTCTGTATCTCCTCCTACTACAGGTTAAAAATACTTACTTAATGATAATAAAATCCATTTCTGTCCATAACTTTGTTGTTCTCAATCAATCTGCCCCCTACTTCATAAGATGGACTCCAAAATTTCCTCGGAACCTCAGACAGTATCCTCTTTCTTCGCATTTTTCAAAATGTGCAGGGTTCATCAAGGATACAATATCAGTCTCTGACTCACCATTTTGTGCCAGGATATTGTGTCTCTTTGTCAGTGCAGTTGGTGACTTCCTAGATGGAAGCCAAAGCCTTTGGTGCACTGCAAGTGCACAACCAGGGTTAAGTGCCTGGAGCTAGCCAAGCTCTTCAGAAATATTTCTTAAAACCAAAAACCAGCTTTAAAAGATGAAAACTGCTCTGAGAGGCCACATGTTAAATCTAAAATGCCCAGCATGTCCAAGAATATCCTCAGTTCCTCCTCAGAGAATGGTAACCTCTCTTACTGAAGATACAGGCAGTCCTTTCAGCAGATCTGAATTATTGTAATTTATCAGCACTGTTATCCAGTATTGGTACATGCATGAAGAGTATGAAGGAACAATTGTATATAAAATTTGAGAGAAATTTGTGGATTCTATATAGCTTAAAGAAGCCCAACAGGTAGAACCTGATAGATATGATGCAGAAATGTCAGATAAAATGTAGAAAATCAAAGTAGAAAACTTCTTTTAGGGTTAAATTCAAATGTTTTTCTTAAAAGGTGTGGAAAGCAGAGCAATCCACTTATATGCAATGCTTCCAATATAGTAAGAGACAAATGATAGAACTTGGCTTAACATGTGGGAATTGCAGGTTACATTACATTATTTCATTTTTACTACTTTACAGTTTAGCATTTAGCTTATTGTTTTAGCAGTTTAGACTTGAAAGGTAATTTCATAGGAATTTGAAGCATTTTATGCATGCTAAATGCTTTTCTTAAAATTGAGAGTATTATTTTGAACAAAAACTGTTTCAAGACTCAGATGACATAGTTATGGGCCAACTTTCAGAACATGAGCCGAATGGCAGAATGGGGTGGGGGTGCAGTTCTAGTCAAAGCTATTAATATTTATCATTAATCTGACAATAAGTTATTGAAATCTAATCATCCTATACTCCTGTTATTTTTGCTTATTAAAGAAAACCAGGTGAGGAAGAGTGTTCTATGTGGTTTTGTTCCTTGCTGATTTGGACAGAGTTAGCCATGGTCACTACCTTGAAATCTTACTAAAATGTGTATTATTTCCTTTTCCCACAGAACATCTCTTGATATCTTTGATGAGACTTTAAATAATTTGGTACATTTTAGCCTCTTTGGTTCCATTGACCAGAAAATAAAAAAAATTAATGAAACTTTCTTTTCAGAAGTTTTAAAATACAAATAGTCTTTTCATTTGACATTACTTCCTTGTAACAGTTACTTAACTTCCATATATGACAGGCCAGTATCAAATAATTTTCCAGACTGAAGAACAACTCTATGATCCCAACTACCTCTCTATTTATTCAATGTGATCAGGTCTCCACCTCGCATAACTATGAGATCCATGCTATGACACTCCAGTTAATATTTCTTTAATTCTTCAGTAATATTTTTTTCTTTTCTTGTTTCTTTTCCCTTTTTCTTTAATATGGGTATGAGTTCTTATCTAAGAAGTGAACCCCTGACTTACTCACCAAACTTCTATATTTGGCATATTCTTTGGAAAATTGATATAGCTGTGATTTTTTTCTACAACTCAAATCACACACACACACACAGAGAATATTATGAGTTGGAAGGGACCCACAAGGATCATCTAGTCCAACTCACCATCTAACACCCGTACAGAGACCGAGAGCACATCCCGGAGCGTAACACCAACCTAGATAAGTTCAAGTTCAGTCTATTCAGCTAGTTTATTTCAGACAACTCCTTTGATACTGAGATCTTGCCTGATCTTGCTATTGATGCTTTGCAACTGTTGACGCTGTTGTGGCATCTCTGTTTGTTGGTCTGATGGAGGCTTAGTGCCCTCAAGTAATGCAGTCTTGTATACATCTTTATTGTTTTATTGACCCAGTACCCACAAATAGGAACATTTCTGTATTCATCTCATCTCTATTTCTCACCTCTTTTCTGAACTGGATAGAAGTTAAAAGACTTTGACATGGTTTCCCATAATAGGCTTCAAGAGAAACTCTTAGACCATGGACTGAATAGAGACATTTTATGTTGGGTTAGGAACTGGTTGGATGGACGAGCTCAGAGGGTGTTGGTGAATGGTGCCACATCCAGCTGGCAGCCAGTCTCTAGTGGCATCCCACAGGGGTCAGTGTTGGGCCCGGCACTGTTCAACATCTTTATTGACGATATGGATGAGGGAATCGAGTCAATCATCAGCAAGTTTGTAGACGATACCAAGCTGGGGGCAAATGTCAACCTGTCGGAGGGTAGGAGGGCCCTTCAGAGGGACCTTGACAGACTAGAGAAATGGGCAGACTTCAACAGTATGAGAATTAACGNGGAGCTTAGTGACATGGTCTGGCTGGGGGGTGTTTGGCTGGATGGTCCTGTGGGTCCCTTCTGGCTCGGAGTGGCCTGTGTGCCTGTGAGGGAACTAGGTTTATGTTCACCAGTCTGGGGTGTGCGTTCGGTCTCTGTACGGGCGTTAGATGGTGAGTTGGACTAGATGATCCTTTTGGGTCCCTTCCAACTCATAGTATTCTGTGATTCTGTGTGACTTCCTATCTGTACTGCATGCTGAGTCTAGTTGCGCCTCCACACATTTCCATTTTTCCCCCCACATTGCCTAAAATCTATAGAATGTGTTAGAGCACGCCCTGCTTACTGATACTTCTCTGACCACTGCATCTTTCAAGGTCTTCTGGCAGAATAAATTGAAATGTGAGCTCTTGTATTGAATGAATAGATTACAAGAGCTGGTGCTGTTAGCTCTCACCTGCCATCGGAGACAAATTTCAGGTCAGTGAGTACTTCTCCTTTACTGTATAAAGTGGTAAAGTAAAAACTGACCACTGAGATCACTGTTTTGGGTTTCAACTGAACAGAGTAAGGAAAAGATCCTTGCAGCAGTCTTGGCTAGTAGATCATAGCTAAGCACCCCTGCTGTGAGCAAAAAAGTGGCATGCTGACACACTTGTCTTCCTTTTGGATTACTGCTCCAATCTTCATCTACGAGCTGCTAATTTCTTAATATGTACACCAGGCAAAATATGATTGCAGGCAGAAGTTTGCTGAGCACTAGAGATTTTTCAAATGCATTGGGTTGCCACTTCTCTCTAATTTAACTCTCATTTTTTCCCCCTCATTCATTTGTTGGTTCAGTTTATCACTTGTTTTGAAAACAAGTTGTTTTGAGTATGTGGGAATAAATCACGTATTACTTCCTACTAAGAAAATTTGTGGGTGTATAGATGAACTGCTGAAAGATAAGGTTGTCATTTTTTTTTCTCTTGTTTCCTGTGGGCAAAACATTTTTTGCATGGTAAGAATCATCATAGATTATCCACTAAAATTTCCACGTAGCATTTACAGTGCTCGATACAGGAAATAAGAGGAGATACAAGTCTCTGTTATTGGGACTTCAGATTAAGTAATCATAATCCTTCCTTTTTTTTTTCCTGATCAGTCATTATAAAGCCTAACTAAAAACATTTCTGAAGAGTGGGCAGTACTTAGCAATCAATAACAGTGAATTGAGAGTTATCCTTGCAGCATAAACAGAGCAGTCAGACATAACAGGGAATGTGATTTTCACAAATAAAAAGATATGTTTCAACTATAAAACTGGAAACCAGAAACTTCTAGCTGTTATATTGCCTTGCTGAGCAATAAAGTTTAATATGTAATAATATAAGTAAGTAAACTTGAATTTAGGAGGCAATTAAGAGATTGAAGAGATTTGAAGGTCATGCATTGAATTGTCACACGTACTTTTTTTTTTTTTTTAGCAAAAACACTAGCTGCTAACCAGGTTTCTCACAAAGGTTTGTATTTATACAAAATTATTACACTAAGGCTTTGTTTCTTATACCGTCTACTTTTGCAGAGCTCTTGAGTTGTACATTATGTGTCAAAACATATTCTGTTATTTCAGAGTTCTTAGGGAGGCAATATGATGTAATTCATTATGCCCCAAAGATAAACAGTACCTCTTGACCTTTTCAAGAAAAGTTGCAATATTTTCTTATTCCAGAATGTAATATTGTACTGAGCCGATATCAATGTGATAAGATAAATGTTTCCTTTTCTAATGTAAACCAGAGTGCACTACATTTATATAAAAGTCTTGGGGGATACCCAAAGCCTCCAGATAAAAAGGGGCAGCTTGGCTATTGTAGGTCTGCATTTTTGAATTCTCAGTCTCAAAGCACAAAAGGCAAACCACAGCGAGTCTTGAAGATGATGGCCAGGATTTTCAGAATGAATAGATTTTCATGCAAATTGAAAAAAGCATAGAAATTGTCACTGTTAAAAAAACAACCAAACAAAACCCCGCATAAACTGAGATTTAAAACACCTTTCCTCTCAGAATTGGGATCTTTTCAGATATCCTGGTAGAAGTCTGTGAGTCAGTGCTATACCGTGTGTTGTTAATTTGCTTTCTACTATACTAAGTATTTCAGGAAATGAAAGATGAATGAGGATTAATTTTTCTCTTGATTCTTTTTCTGCATTCCTTAATGTTGCTCAGAGCACAGTGTCTTTTAGTCTCTTGGCTATTTTTTATTTCTCGGTTACATTGCACATGGCGTGCTTCTCATTAAGTTGGTTCTGCGCAAATGTGATCACCACTGTGGAGAGGACTCTGAATATGGTACTTTCAATTTCCTTTCTGCCTTCAAGACAATGCCCAGCTCCGAAGGAAAAAGTGTATTTGGCTTGATAGGCTGTGTCCAAGTGTTATTGCAGAGTCCTAGTCTCCTCTTTCCTGGCAATGGAAGAGACCCATGGCTTACTTTACCTCTGTATGTGAAATGTTTTCTTATGTGAGTCAGTAATCTGCTTTATATATGGCACGTACAAGCCTTCTGTTATTCACACAGGTTCACAGATTATTCTGAGTTGAAAGGGACCCACAG
>WEKX01022745.1:40533-51599 GCA_013390025.1 Pitta sordida | reverse complement strand
CCCTCTGGCAGTTCGATATTTGCCCCCAGCTTGGTATCATCTGCAAACTTGCTGATGATGGATTCAATTCCCTCATCCATATCATCAATAAAGTTATTAAACAGTGCCGGGCCTAACACTGACCCCTGTGGGACTCCACTAGTGACTGGCTGCCAGCTGGATGTGGCACCATTCACCAACACTCTTTGAGCTCGTCCATCCAACCAGTTCCTAAGCCAACATAAAACGCTTCTATCCAGTCCATGCTCTGAGAGTTTCTCCTGAAGCTTATTATGGGAAACCGTGTCAAAGGCTTTGCTAAGGTCCAAGTACACAGCATCCACAGCCTTTTTATCATCAACCAGGCGATTCACCAGATCATAAAAGGAGATTAGTTTGGTCAGGCAGGACCTGCCTTTCCGAAATCCATGCTGACTAATTCTAATGTCATGGTTGTTTTGCAGTTGCTGCATAATAGCACACAAGACTATCTGTTCCATGACTTTCATGTATATTCTACTCACAGAAAGAAGTGGCTTTAGCGGTAGCTATTATTACATATAAAATAACATGGTGTATTTTAAAATTAGTCCATTGTTATTCTGCTGAATTTGGAACTTTTTAGATATTCTGAACACTTACTGTAAGCAAAATAATACTATTGCACTATAAGCAACATATTTCAGCCCTTCAGATTGAATGTAAGACTATTCTAAACATCCCAATCACAACATATAAATTAGATTCAGCAAGAATTAAAATACAGGGAAGGAGAAAAGTAAAGAACAAGACTAAGAGGAAATGAAGTTTCATTAAATCAGTCTATTTTACACGTGTATTGTGTGTGTCTTTTTAAAAACTTTATGCTTATTAATTTTATAATTTATTTGATCTTAACTGTTTTAAAATGTAGAATAGGAAATATTGGGGGTTTTATTAGGAAGTAAACTGAAAAAAACAGGTTTTGAGAGAAGCTTTTAAGTTCTTCAGTGAAACAGAAAAATGAGGGAAGTTAAGGCTACTATGTAGGGCTACGTGAGGAAGTTCTTAGAGTCACCCAGGGAAACAGATGTCTATAAGCAAACAAGGAAAGCTGGCATGTTAGGAAAAGAAAAAAAAAGATTAGGTTATTTAGAGGTCAAATTGACTAGGACTTTGAGACTAAAGAGCTTGAATTTGATTTGAAAACAGATTGTGTGTTCACCCAGGAACCAATGTATGAATTAGACATTCTCTGTACTGGAAAAGAAAAAAAATCATAAACTAATGAGTTTTAAAGGCAAAGAACTTAGATTCTGTATTAGCAGATATGCAGTCACGCATCTTATTTAGTTCCCATTCTCTCTTCGATCCCCCCATTTAAGACAGTTATACATATCTGCAGTAAAGACTGTCCAAAATTTCTTCCAGCTTAAAGACAGTTTCTAGAATACGTATATATTTTCTATGTGTTCATATATATATTTAAGTATATGCAGTCTGTATCCCATAGTAAAGGGGCACACTAAGTTAGAAATGGTATAAATGACTCAGCAGAGTGTTTACCACTCAGTCTGTAGCTTATCTCCTTGATCATCATTGGGGAGAGTTAAATGATCTGTGTCAAATTCATTCCACAGTTCTCAGTACCTGCAAGCATATAAACAAGCAGGTAAGATTTCTAAGAGGCAGATGGCCCCACCACTAAAAGGACTGCTCTAACTGGTGTAATCAGTACATGAAATTAAGACTGAAAGCGCATGGAAATAGAATCCCTTTTCTGTCCCTTGAAAGGAGGCAGTAATGGGCTGTATTCATTTACAGTGAATCCCCGGTACATTGCGTTTTCTGCATTATGACCCCACCGATTTGTGAAACAGAGGTCCCTGGCCCAATGCATGTGCAGTGACTCTGCTCTGCGGAGGGGTGGTGCCGCAGTACCTGTGGGGTGGGACTCACTCTGCCCTGCGGGGAGGGGGCTCGCAATGGTGGCACCGTGCCCCCATCCCTGACCCGGGAAACTGCCCCACAAAAGTAAGGCAAGTGAGGGGGGGCAAGCCCTGTGTGCTGGGAGGGGGCTTCTGTTCCCCCGCACTCTGGGACCGTATGGGCAGTGCTCCCGGGAACAGTGGATGTTAAAGGGAAAGAACCAACCTGAGACCCCCATCTACCCCACCCTCTGGGCTGCAGCAAGCACGCTCCCACAGCCCAAGTCCCACGCCGCTTCCCCCTGCTCCCTCCCTGACCCCAGTGATTGGGCCCATGCCAGGCAGCCTCCGCGGACACCATACTGGGGTCGGGGTGGGGAGGGCGTGCAGCGCGGGGCACGCAATTTCTACAGGTCTCAATGGCATTTAGAGCCATGTGGCACCATGCCCCGGTCTCTGACCTGCTCCTGTCTGTCTCCTGTGTGCTCTGCTGAGATCCAGCACAGCACTGCCACAAGACATGCCATCCTTGTTACTCAAAGCCCAGTCAAAGCCCAGGCAGCGCTGCCTCTACGGGGACTGGTGGATGTTAAAGGGAAAGAAACTCCGATACCAACACACCCCCCGACCCACCTACAACCATAATCGGCACAGGGTGTCACAGTGCTGCAAAGTTAAGGTTTTTCCAGACTCCAGGAATGCTGACCAGAGCTCGGGGACACCCCTTCCTCGCCGCGGAGGCAGGGCGAGCACGTGCAGGGCGGCACGCAGCCCCTGGAGCCAGCATGAGCACCGGGACTGGGCCTGGCCAGGGGGCTAGGCTTGTGGGGGGTTTGGGCTGTGAGCACACACAGTCCCAGCATCCCCTCAGAAATGGTTCCTTTTGCTCGTCTGTGCCGAGAGAGACCATGGGAAGGAGTGGGAAATTGTCCGCAGCACTCCGAAGTGCTGGGGTGTAGAGCAGTGGGTGTTGCCTGCATGCATATTAACAACCTGCACTTCTTTGCAAGTTTAGTGTTTTGCGAGGGCTGTGGCCTGTCCCATTCCTCACGATCGACGGGGTATAACTCTAGTTGCTCCTGCAGCTGACTATGCTTAACTTCCCTTGAACATAGAAAAAGGGCGTTGTATTCTCCAAACCCATCCATCTGGCATCTTCCATTAATATTAAACAGGTTAAAAAAAAGGAAAAAAAAAAAAAAGACAAGGAGCATAGTTGTAGTCCAGAAATATTTATATCTGGTTTAAGACATGTTAACAGAAATGTTATCCTCTGGTGGAAGGTGCCTCTCCATTCTTGTGACTTGTGGCAAAATGGAGTTTGTCTGTGCCTTGAATTTCGCTGTCGTTTTATGTTTTTTCTTGACTAGACTGAAGTGATTAAATCTGTTTCATATCCTTTGCATATTACTTGAAATGAGCTACAGTGTCAGTAGACATGAGAGATTGACAGTTGAATACATATAGTAATCAGCAAGGGCAGGATTTAATTGCAACTAATTTGTACTTGTTGAACACCTCTCTGTATAAAAAATTTTATACTCAATTATATTTATAATGTTTTGTACAATCAACATATGGTAAAACTTTACACTATAACCATTTAATCTAACACAGATTTGACTTGTCCCTTCTTTCCTTGCTTGTCAGAAGCCTTTATTCCTTTCTGTATGGAAAACAGTTTCAAAAATGCAAACCTGGATGCAAGTGCAGCTATCCTCCTATCTTTTGTCCTATTAATTATTGGATTTTGAAGATGCATTAAAGGCCACCATGTGAACTATTGAATTCCCTCTGTTCACAAAACCTTAATTCTAGTTGAGAAATTCAGGAAACTGTGTTACAGTGTGGGTGAATACATATGGCTTTTGACAGGTTAAATACAATACAATATTTTATGACTGTGTGAATGTACTTTGCTGAATTCCCCTTCTGTGCTCTCAGGTATAAATTTCCTTCTCCTTATCATTCATTTTCAATTTTTATAAAACTATGTTGTTGAAGCTTTAGCTGTAATTGTTTTGTCTTCTTGTGACACCTAGGGGAAAAAAAAGAAACAAAATAAAACAAAACCAGAATTGTACTGTGCTAGAAATAATATGGGCTAATATATTTGCAAAACTTTAAAGATATGTCCTAGAACAAAGACTGTGCCTCAATAAAGAGTTGCAACAGAGGCTTTTGTTGCCAAAAATGCAGAAATTTTAAGAAAACTTTGTCCGTAAAAATCTTACAACCTGAAAAGCAAAAGCTCAGGTTGGTATTCCTTGCACTTGGCAAAATTTCAGAAATCACTTCTTCCAACAATTATATTGATTGGTAAAGGTGAAAATTCCTGCAGGCATTGCTCTTAGTTTTTGAACTTTAGCTTTGCTGCTAGATGTGTACTTTGGAATACTATTAAGTCATGATGTAAATAAATTTAAGTGGGGTTCATGGTATATCTTGTGGTGCAAGATGATGTAAAACATGGAGTGAATTCCATGTGTCCAAATTTCAAAGAATCCCTCCTGTTAGGTCAATGAAAGGGCTCACTTTGTAGTTAAGGTGTATACTAATGCTTGTTACAAAAGAGAGACTATCTAAAGTACTTAAACTGTGTCAAACTAGTCAAAGAAGCACTTACCTTGAAGATTAAGGAAGTCAGCTAAAGTAAAATTAATTTATTTTCTAGAGTAGCATAATCATCTCTAGACACTAGAGTGTGTATTCTCAGAGATACTGTGCTGGCCTGATTGTTAAACTCTGATTATTATATGAGTCTTTTAAATGCCTTCTAGTAATCTAGTAATCTGTCTTCAACAATGCTTCATTTGTTTTTATCTTGGTGCCATTCTCTTTGCACTTGTAAAAAATGTTTAAAATTGCCTTTAATGTACAGTTTTACCCCTTGTAGTCTTTCTGTAATTCACCTTTCTCTGTCTTTTTTAGCAATGAAGGAATACTTCAGTTAGTTCTTCAGAAAGGAATAAAACCTCTAGCCAAAATATTACCAAATTATGATGCAGAAAAATCTAAAGAAAAATACGAGGGATAGTTAAATTATTTTTAAAGAATCACAAAATTACAGAACATTCTGAGAATATTACAGGATCACAAAATCACAGAATTAATAAGGTTGGAAAAGACCATAGAGGTAATCAAGTCCAACCTATCACCTATTACCTAACCTAGCCAAACCTGTTACCTAACCTGTTGCCATCCTGCTACCAACACACCATCCTACCTATAACACACTACCCTAATATCTGGGTCATGCCACCAAGTACATCATCCAACCTTTTCTTAAAGACCTCTAGGGACGGTGACTCCACCACCTCCTTGGGCAGCCCATTCCACTGAGAGATCACCCTCTCTGTGAAAAAGTTCCTTCTAATGTCCAGTCTAAAATGTTCCTTCTAATGTCCTCTCATTCTATCACTTGTAGCTAGAGAGAAGAGACCGACCCCCACCTGGCTACAACTCTCAGGCAGTTGTACAGAGCAATAAGGTCTCCCCTNTTTAATTTTATTATAAACCTAATTCGCTGTCCCATTGTCCCATTATCTAGTCCATGTCACTGAGTTTCTAATCCAGTCTTTTCTTAAACAGCTCCAGGGATAGCGACTCCACCACCCTAACATCCACTCTAAACATCCCCTGGCACAGCTTAAGACCATGTTCTCTTATTCTAGTGTCNTCAGTCACAGGTAAAGTCATGGAACAGATAATCCTGAGCACTATTATGCAGCATCTGCAAAATAACTACGAGATTAGATCTAGTCAACACGGATTCAGGAAAGGTAGGTCTAGACTGTGAGGGATCTAGGTTGGTGTTACGCTCTGGGATGTGCTCTCAGTCTCTGTACGGGTGTTAGATGGTGAGTTGGACTAGATGATCCTTGTGGGTCCCTTCCAACTCATAATATTCTGTGATTCTGTGAAGACTGCAACCTCCCTTCAGATAGTTGTAAACAGCAATGATGTCACCTCTGAGCCTCCTCTTCTCCAGACTGAACAATCCCAGCTTCCGCAGTCGCTCCCCCAGAGGTCTTGTCCTCCAGTCCGTTCACCCTCCTTGTCACTCTTCTCTGGACCCTCTCATGGAGTTCAACATCTTTCTTAAACTGGGGAGTCCAGAACTGGACACAGTACTCAAGATGTGGTCTGACCAGCGCCGAGTATAGGGGAAGAATAACTTCCCTAGTCTGATTGACCACACTGTTCCTGATACAGGCCAGGATGCCATTGGCCTTCTTAACCACCTGGGCACACTGCTGGCTCATATTAAGTTTTCTGTCAACCATTACTCCTAAATCCCTCTCCATTTCACCACTCTCCAGCCACTCATCCCCCAGCCGATAGTTATGCATGGAGTTGTTATGTGCAAAGTGGAGAACCCATCACTTGGACTTGTTAAATCTCATATTATTAGAATCTGCCCATTTCTCTAGTCTGTCAAGGTCCCTCTGAAGGGCCCTCCTACCCTCTGGCAGTTCAACATTTGATCCCAACTTGGTATCATCTCCACATTTGCAAATGGTGGACTCAATTCCCCCATCCATATCATCAATAAAGATATTAAACAGTGCAGGGTCAAGCACTGATCCATGTGGGACTCCACTGGTGACTGGCCACCAGCTGGATGTGGCACCATTTACCAACACCCTCTGGGCTCGTCCATCCAACCAATTCCTAACCCAACACAGAATGCTCCTATCCAATCCATGCTCTGAGAGTTTCTTCTGAAACCATACCATAGGAAATGATGTCAGAGGCATTGCTAAAGTCCAAGTACACAGTGTCCACCAATCTTCTATCGTCAACCAGGCAAGTCACCAGTTCATAAAAGGAGATCAGGTTGGTTAGTCACAGAATCACAGAATCACAGAATATTATGAGTTGGAAGGGACCCACAAGGATCATCTAGTCCAACTCACCATCTAACACCCGTACAGAGACTGAGAGCACATCCCAGAGCGTAACACCAACCTAGATCCCTCACAGTCTAGACCTACCTTTCCTGAATCCGTGTTGACTAGATGTAATCTCGTAGTTATTTTGCAGATGCTGCATAATAGTGCTCAGGATTATCTGTTCCATGACTTTACCTGTGACTGAGGTCAGGCTGAGAGGTCTATAATTACCTAGATCATCTTTCCTAGAGCTTTTCAGTTTCGTAGTATCTTTTTCCTGAAGATTTTCTATTTCATAATATCCTTAAAATAAACAAATAAAACTAGTTATAACTTTAAAAAAACCCCTTTGAGCTGGACCTTTTTACTCTCATTATTTTTTTCAGGGCAAATTACATTTTCTAGCCATGGGTGATACCCCAAAGCCTTTGCAATGCTCCCTTGGACTTGCCAGAGTCCAAGCCAACTTTGTTGAATAGCCTGCTTGCTTCTTTGCAGTAGCAGAGATTGAGTCCCAGCACTGAGAGCTGGGGCACTCTTGGAGCTGGTTACTAACATGAGCTCTGAAAATTACTCTCTAGAGACTTTGTCAAATTGCATAACTCTGCATTCTCAGTCTTGAGTGCCTAAACATGAAGATGAAAAATATCATCCATCATATTATAAATTGCAGAAATTAAAACGTATATGGTGTTAGTTTTGTGGATTTGATTGACGGTAACTCTGGAAACAGGTGCTTTAGAATTTTTTCCCACTGCTTCTTTGATGAAAGAAATGAAGGTTTTTCATAAAACAGTGGCTGTTGTCGGAATTCTGAGTTTCAGAAGTGAAGCTCATCCCAGATGCATAAGGTGTCCATATAAAACTGGTACTTAAAACTCACCATCAGATACACCATGCAAGGTTCAGAATGCAATAGGTCAGAATGAAAAGAGCCGTGTCTCCACCCTCCTCCATTCCTCCTTCCTGCCACCACAGAGTGTATGCTGTTGTTTCCCACAACAATTTGTTTTTTCAACGTGTTGAGCTATGGTGTCAAGGTCATTTGACATTCTCCCAAGCCATCCCAAAATCGCAACCTGACTACTTCTGCCAAGAGGGTAGTTCAACCACAACATGTGGTTCAACTATTTTGAGAACATAGCCATGATCTTCACTAATAAATTGAAAATACAGTTTCTGTGTGATAAACTGAGCAGCTGACACGGGGTGAGACACACCTGAGCTAATAAGCATTTCAGTCCCCAAAATTAGAATGGCTGCATCCAATGCCCTAGTGAAACTGAAGTGTGAAAAAGTCTGACGTCAAAGCTGTGCCTGGGCACTGCTAATGAGAGTTTGGGTCACCACAGGTAGAAATGTGTGCCCAGAGTGGTTACTCACAGCCTGCCAGTGCAGAAAATCACTTTCTCAGGCACTCTTCAGTTTGCAGTGTAGGTGTAATTTGAGAGAATTGGTAGAAGTGATATTGTCATACATTTTCAGTAATACACTCACTATACTTTTTTGTAGTTCTATACATGAAAGTGCTTGCAGCGTTCATCTCTTAGTGTTATTAATGAACCTGGGGGATTGCTGGAGAAGAGAGTGAGAACCTCTGACATTAATCTAAAATCAAAGATTGTTTCACCTGCTGGCCACAGCTCTTTCTTCAGGTAGCAGCAGAAGCCTTGTGTCATAAACTGTGTTCCAGAAAGTATTTCAAAGCCATCCCGAAGTCCTCACATAAAATAGTTTCTCTCCTATTTTTATTCTTTAGTCCACTGTCCTATGGCACAAGGAGAGCCCTGGGAATTGCAGTAGACTGATAGATACTATCCAGAAGGCTTTGTCATAAAAGGCAAGGCCTTTCAACTAAAAATACTGTAATACTTTGATGTCTGTCATATATTTTTTTCCCATATCTCAGGACTGAAATTATGTACATTTTGTCCTGCAAATAAAAATCCCTCTCTCATAGATGACATATTTTTTTAAAAAAGTTAAAATTTGCTATGTATTGTAATATTATGATAGTATTGAAATAGCTGGTCAGGAATACATCCATGTTTTGTGTGATACTTGGAAGTCATTGAATGAAGAAGTGATGATCTAGGAAAAAACCATAGGTGAATGTTCATAGAGAGATGCACTGCATTCTGCCTAGTCAATTAAAATAAAGGGCTGTATAGTTACAGTTTGCTGAGGTTTAAAATGTAACAAGAGGAAAATGTAAAAAGGAAAATCTGGAAAATACTTCCAGGACATGAAATCTGGACTCTGTTCAATGTGTAAAAAAGAGTGTCTTTAGATGAGAAGACTAGTGACTGAGTTTAGACCATGGTAAGTTGATGACGTGCTACAGGACTGAAAAAATAAAAGCTGAATATCAAATTTTGATTCATGTAAATCTAGAGTAGTTGAAAGAATATAAGGAATTAAATGTATATCTAAACTTCACTTATAGCATATTTTGATCGTGTGCCTATGCTGCCAGTGTTGGGTTTTTTTTTTCGTGTGGATGCTAATAATAGTGAATATGTGATATGTGATGCATGGTTCAGAGGAAATTGTTACAGTCTGATGCCAGAAGAAACTTGAATTGATGTGAAGTATTACATATGTTTGGCACCAGCATAACTGGGTATGTCTGCTTTTACAAATGCATCTAAAGATGATAATGCCCCTGAGCGTATTTATTATTATAATTCCTTGATTAGCTTCCTGGTTAGGAAGATTACTGTAGTTGCCAAGGCAGTATAATACAAATAATTTTTTCTTGAGTGAGCTTGATGAAGTGTGATAGAAATATCTACCTTCTAAATCAAATGCCTTACCTGTTGCATGGCTCATGTATACTACTACTTGGCAATTTCTCACACAGTTGCTATCAGTTCTCCAGCACCTAAATGCCCTGGGAATTGCAAAATATCTCTCTATTCCTCTTCTGTAAAACATTTTTATTAGCTTCAGGACTTTTCTTTTTAAACCCTGCAAGTTTCTAATCATAAAGAATATACTCCCTGCCAGATCTCCTCACAAGGGCTGAAACTAGGATGAGGACCCTGAGGACATTTGCCTGTCTGTCTTCACTTCCATTTTAGCTTAAAATTAAAGCTCTTTGTCATTTCACTGTTCTTCTAATCTTCACCCTTGAAAGTCCCCAAAGTGAAGAATGCATTCTCAGTGTCACTGTCTACATGGACTGTTAAGACCCTTCAAAACATACAGTTGATTTGCCAACTACAGCAAGAACCTGAAGATTCGAATTCTTTGGAGGCAGAGGTCTGTATGTTGGATTGTGCCTGCTAGAACACCACGAAATTCACCAAAAGAGTTAATAGGTAGAGAAGCAGCCTGAGAGGAAAGCTGAAACTGTAGTAATTCAAGCAGGCCAGGATGGACTGCAAGTCTGCTTCAGAGAGAGGCACACCTAACTAGTGCTAATTTTGTGGAGTTTTCCACAGAATATGAACATTTCCTTCAAGAAGAAAGCTTATTTAGTTTTATATGTGTATTTAGTTTTATATGTATACATGCAAACTAATTTGTGATCGTGGTACAGAGGTTCCTCCAGAGTCTCATGATCCACACTTAGTAGCAGACTTTTAGTGCTTTAGAATTATTTCAAGGAGTTTAAATCAGACTTTTTGTTATCAGTGCACTCAGAACTATTGCTGAGTGCCACCATTGATAAGTTTTGTGTCTAATAATTTACTTTTTGATCTCATATCACTGTTTTTACTCGTTTGGTTGGCTGTTTTTTTTTACTCCAAACCAAACTCCATTTCTTTCTCAAAAAAGTGGTTTATCAAAAACCTTGTAAGATTGCAAATAAAATGGCTATGTATTGCCCATTTACATTCACATTTATTATTTCTTTCCCTAGTATTTCTTGCATTGAGTATGTCCCTGGAGTTCTTTGTGCCAACTAAAGTTTTAGAAAGCATCACAAATATATCCATAAGAAAAAAATAAAAATGTACTCTGTAAGATTTCAGTTCAGCTGATTTAACTTTAGCAGTAAAGACTGATTTTTAAAGTGGCTGAGATTATACAGTGATTTTTGATCAAATTATTTCATTAAAAACATGATTGAAATTCAGTTGTAAAAGATACTTGTAAGTTTTGTTCTTGTAACTTTAGATTTAAACTCACAGTATATTTTAATAATAAGTCAATTTAGTTTTGCTTTTTTTACTTATGGAGATGTCTGACTCAAGTTGATCAAGCTGTGTTTTAGAACTTCTTTCTTGCCTTATTTTTCTCTCCTCTTCTTAGGTCTCCATTTCAGGCAGGTCTCTAT
>WEKX01022745.1:26069-40387 GCA_013390025.1 Pitta sordida | reverse complement strand
CAGCGCTCTAGCACTGTTTTGGCACTACCTTGCACACTGGTGTGGGGGAACCACCCACACCACTGTCCCAGCGGCCCCGAGGGGAGCCGGGGGGGAGACGGCATGACCCTGAGGGGAAGGGGGGGGGCCGGGACAGCCCAGAATGGAGCCGAGGGGCGACACTGAGGGCTGGATGGCCCAGAACAGAGCTGAAGCAGCAGGGGCCAGAACGGCCTGGAGCGGAACTGAGTGGAGGGGGGGTGGCCAGGGCGGCCCAGACCAGGACCGAGTGGGGGGACAGGGGCCGAGGTGGCCCTGAGTGGAGGAACAGAGGGGCAGAGCAGGGCTGGCGCAACTCGCCATGGGCACAGTAGTGCACTTGTGGTCCATGCAGCACGGCGTGAGGGTTGATTCGGATATTCATGACTGTCTAATTTGAATATTCATGTGTGTCAGGTCGTGCATGCGCAGTCCTGAAATTGGCCTCCTTAATCGCTCAAAAATGGTGCCACTAATATGAAGTGAAGCCACAATATGGGGGGTGCAAAGTGGAAGAGGGCCAACTGTAATAAGAAAATCTTTTCTTCTGCTACTGTTGTGCCCATATTTGGTGCCAACAACACAAGAATCCTGCTCAGATGGCTCTGACTGCAATTAGGGCACATAGCACTTATTTCTAAGCCATCTCCTGTTCTGTATACACTACTTCTCTGTTCAGTACAAAATTTCAAGGATGGTCTCATAAACACAAAAGTGGTCATGTAAGGTCAGCAACTTCCAAAGAGCAACTCTGTATGTGCAACAATTGCTGATCCTCTGCTATTAGCTCACCATGGAAACAAACCATGCTGAAGCTTCACGATATTCAGTTTATGAGAACATGGTGTTATTTGAAATGTAGCAAGGTGTTAGACATCACTGTAATCCAAACTTGGCATGCTTTCACAGGAACCACATAATCAAATAAAATAGGGCTGGAAGATGCTTTTAAAGATCTTCTGTGTCCCATTGCGGACTAACTGCTCTTAACTGTTCCATAAGATGCTTCTTCAATAGGTTCAGTGACAACAATTTTGTAGTTGCATGCAGTTTATTATACTCCTCCATTACCCCTACCATTGGAAATGTTTTGGTTTTAAATTTAGTTAAATCTTCGTGGAATGAGTTTAAGGCTGTCTTACCCATGTAATACAATTAATTTGTTCTATGCAAAAACTTGCTGATGACTATTACTACTTTAGGTTTGCTTTTTGTTGTTTTTATGATTAGACCTCTGCTATCCTATATACTGGATTTTCTCATAGACCTCATTATTACTGTTCTTGTCTGGTCACTGTTAAGGTGGTCGACCTCTTTGAACCATTGTGCCCCAAGCTGCATACATTTCAGTAACTGAACCTTTAGAAAGTTGAATAAAGTAGAGAAAATTTAAGTTTTGTATGTGACACTTATTTGTACATCCCAGTTGCCTTTATCATAAAAACAGTATAGATTTATGCTTTAATACATGGTTTTCAATGCAGATATGCAGGTAGTTTTCTGTTCAATACCTGTAACAGCAGGGATGAACAGTGACATATATAGGAGAATCCTTTCTATTAATATCTCCAAGATATTTGCTGAGACTTTGGCACAGCAGAGAGGAGGATGTCCAGAAGGTTCATAGAGTGTATAGAGGACTGTTTCTTGTCACAAGTAGTCTGTGAGCCTACCAGGAGTGAGGCTTTTCTTGGTCTGATGTTCACTAATAAGGAAGATCTGGTGGGGGAAGTGGTTATCGGAGGTTGTCTGGGAGGTAGTGATCATGAAATTATCAAGTTTTCAATAAACAGTGAGATAAGGAAACAGGCCAGCAAACCATCCAAGCTGGATCTCGGTCAGGAAGATTTTGGTTTATTCAAGGAACTGATTAGGAAAGTTCCTTGGGAGACAGCCCTTAATAACAAGGGGGCCCAGGATAGCTGGGTATGCTTCAAGAATGAACTCTTGAAGGCGCAGAAACAGACTGTCCCTGTGTGCCATAAAACGAGCCATAGGGCAAAAAGACCGGCCTGGATGTGTAAGGAAATTCTGAAAGAACTGAGAGAGAAGAGGAGGACATATCACCTTTGGAAGAAGGGTGAGGTCGATCAGATTGTGTTCCGTGACGTCGTTAGGTTGTGTAGGAGGAAAATTAGAGAAGCAAAAGCCCAGCTTGAACTTAAGCTGGCCACTTCTGTGAGGGGCAATAAGAAGAGCTTTTACAAGTATATCACTGGCAAAAAGAGGGGTAGCAGCAATCTCCACTCCCTACTGGATATGGAGGGAAATTTGGTAACTAAGGATGAGGATAAGGTAGAGGTACGTAATGTCTCCTTAGCTTCTGTCTTTAACAGTAGGGTAGATTGTCTTCATGTTGATTGGTTACCTGAGACGGTAGATGGGGCCAGGGTACAGTACAGTCCCCCTGTAATTCATGAGGCAGTTGTTAGAGACCTGCTGATCCATTTGGATCCTCATAGGTCCATGGGACCGGATGGGATTCACCCCAGGGTGATGAGAGAATTGGCAGATGAGCTTGCTAAGCGGCTCTCCATCATTTACCAGCAGTCTTGGATCACAAGTGAGGTTCTGGACAACTGGAAGTTGGCAAATGTTACCCCTGTACATAAGAAGGGCCCAAAGGATGATCCAGAAACTACAGACCTGTTAGCCTCACCTCAGTTCCAGGTAAAGTTATGGAACAGATAGTACTGGGAGCTCTCATGCAACTCCTGCGGGATGACCAAGAGATCAAGCCCAGACAGCATGGATTTAGGAGGGGTAGGTCTTGCTTGACCAACCTGATCTCCTTTTATGACCAAGTAACTCACCTGGTGGATGAGAGGGAGGCTGTGTATTTACTGGTGGATGAGAGGAAAGCTGTGTATTTACTGAAATACTGGATTTCAGTAAAGCTTTTGCCACAGTCTCTCATGATATACTCCTGGGGAAGATGATAGCAAGGGACTTAGACAGGAATATTGTGTGCTGGGTCAGGAACTGGTTGGGTAGTCAAGCCCAGAGAGTGGTAGTTGGCAGCCAGTTACTAGTGGTGTCCCTCAGGGGTCGGTTTTGGGTCTGGTCCTGTTTAATATCTTTGTTGATGATGGGATTGAGTCCATCATGAGTAAATTTGCAGACGACACCAAGCTCGGAGCATGTGTTGATCTGTTAGAGGGTAGGAGGGCCCTGCAGAGGCATTTGGACAGATGGAAAGATGGGCAGATTCCAATAGGATGAGTTTTAATAAGTCTAAATGTTGGGTTCTGCACTTTGGTTATAACAACCCCAAGCAGAGCTATGGGATGGGGATGGGGTGCTTGAAGAGTAAGCAGGTTGAAAGGGACTTGGGGGTATTAGTGGACAGCAAACTCAACGTGAGGCAACAGCGTGCCCAGGCAGCTAAGAGGCCCAATCCTCCTGGCCTGCATCAAGAATTTTGTGGCCAGGAGGACAAGGGAAGTTATCCTTCCCCTGTACTTGCCACTTCTTGAGTATTGTGTCCAGTTCTGGGCCTCTCAATTCAAGAAAGATGTCGAGGTGCTGGAACACATTCAGAGAAGAGCAACAAGGATGATTAAGGTGCTGGAGGATAAGGCCTATGAGGAGCGGCTTAGGAAGCTGCGTCTGTTTGGTCTGGAAAAGAGGAGGCTCAGGGGTGATCTTATCGCTGTCTGTAACTACCTAGAAGGGGATTGTAGACAGGCAGGGGTCAGTCTTTTCTCTCTGGCCATTGGAGATAGAATAAGAGGTCATGGTCTTAAGCTCCAACAAGGGAGATTTAGACTTGACATTGGGAAGGAGTTTTTCACTGACCGAGTGATCTGGCATTGAAATGCATTGCCCACGGAGGTGGTTAAATCACTGCCCCTGGAGGTATTTATGATAATAAATGCAATGACAATCAGATGTATATTTCAATAATAGCTTTTTTACCATCTTCCCATACAGAAAAGACTTGATATGACCGTACTGATAGTATTCCATTCATGGTAGCAGTCTCACTTGTTTCTCTGGATAAGGGTTTGTAAGGGCAGTTGTAAATCAAATTTTTGTAATTCAAATATTTTGAGACCTTTCAATCAGTCACTCATCAATAAGTATATAATCTCTCACATTTGGATTGCCAGAGAGAGTTTGACTAGTATAACTACTGTAATTTTTTAAATTATTTTTAATTGTTATTATTAATTAATATTTATATATTAATTTTTTTGGTACCATATAGATCCATACTCTTGATGGATATTTTTGATTTCTAGCTTGCAGGGAGGATATCTGAACAAAGAATCTGTTTCTGATACTTTGTGTCAGCAGTCTTTTACCAGTGAGTGCAGAATGATGTTTAATTGAAAATGTGCAGTAAAGATATTATTTCTGCCTTCTAAGTGTCTAAGGCTTTTTTAGCATAAATATAGTTTTGACATTAGTTCTTCCCATGTTCTTTTACATCTCTATATTTCTTAACAAAACTAATCAGTCCTCACATCACAGAATCACAGAATATTCTGAGTTAGAAAGGACCCACTAGGATCATTGAGTCCAATTCTTAAACGGCACCACTGCCTCCCCATCGGGGAATCTAACTCTGGTCTCCCATGTGACAGGTGGGGACTATATTAAAGACTCATCACTATATTAAAGTGGATTTTTCTGCTGTGCTGTCAAAGTTGAGTTTCTATTTTGGGAAGCTTGTTATTGACCAGAACAAAATATTTGAGTGCATATTTCCTTTTGGTTTGTATCTGCCTCACTTTTTGTCTTAGTTTATATCTTGATGATGACTTTTGTTAATAATTTGATTAATAAGCTCCATGATGAATTAATTGTCTTTAATTTTAAAATTTCCTTTCATATTTCTATCAGTTAAAAATATTGCCTCCTAACAGTCTACTAACAAGTACAGTGCTTCTCTTGATAATGTGTTCTTTCACCTCCCAAATTTGCTCTCACTTTTGATCTTAGTACAAATGGGACTGCTCTTGCTTTCATTTGCATCAGTTCCTTTCCTATTTATAAATTGCTAAGTCATCTGTTACTCTACCTAAGCCAATGCTACTTAGTTTCAGACTGCTTTAATTGAAGGTAGGCTTCACAGCCAATAAGGGCGAGTCTACAATGGACAGACTTGAAAGAAGGTCTTTTTTTAAACAACTGCTTTCAAATAAAAAATATGCAGGCTTTCTACCATATGTGCATAATATTACAGTAATCCCCCACATATATGCAATCCGTATATTCGCGGATTTCACTTCTCGCGGTCCATTTTACCATGAGTTGTGCACCTCATGCATGCACAAAACGAGCCATGAACTCAGTCAGTTCACGAATATATAATAAGCTCATGAATATGTAAGTTGGTGCCTCTGTCATCACATACCAGACTTCATCCATCCTTCATTTTCACTGTTTAGGGGGAAGGGGAACTGCCACCATCTCCGTGAACCCAGGAGCGCTGCTGCGCGGCTGGCACAGAAGCACTGGGGCTGTGCTGGAGCTTCTGGGCATGGCAGCACGGTGCCGCTGGGAACTGGGGGATGGCAGGGGACAGTTGCCACTGCCAAGGATGACGCTGGCGTGGTGGTGAACGGGAGGTTTAATCCCCACACACTCCTAGGCAGGTGGGAGCAGAACCACTGACTCGGCAGCGCGCCTCAGCTCTGCCTTCACCTCTGCGACATCAGCAACATAGCCCAGTGTGTACTAGCCTAGAAAAGAGGAGGCTCAGGGGTGACCTTATTGCTGTCTATAACTATCTAAAAGGAGGTTGTAGCCAGGCAGGGGTTGGTCTTTTCTCCTTTGTCTCCAGGGACAGGACGAGAGGTCATAGTCTTAAGCTTCAGCAGGGAAAGTTTAGACTTGAAGGTTTTTCACCGAAAGAGTGATTCGGATGTGGAATGGGTTACCTGCAGAGATGGTTGAGTCGCCAACCCTGGACGTGTTCAAGGGGAGGCTGGACGAGGTGCTGAGTGATACGATCTAGATGTAGAGGATAGCTTAGTTGGATTATAGGTTGAACTAGATGATCTTCAAGGTCCTTTCCAGCCTTATCTATACCATGATACTGTGATACTGGCGCCAGCATTGCAGGCTCCTTACATCAGAGTCTGAACCCTAGTACTGGCGGCGGAACCCCCTGAGCTGCCCAAAATAAAAAGTTCCTTCCAGGCAGCAACATTTTGTACATGTACTTTGTCTTTTTTGTAGATGTTTATTGCTGTGTCAGAAACACTTAAAACAGTCGGTACCGGAGGCTTGGGGTCTCTTCTAGGATGTGTGGGGCAGACGAGGGCAGGGAGGAGGCGCAGGGAGAGGGTAGGAGAGGGAAGGGTAGAAGGCTGTGGGCTGGGGCAACAGGTGCAGGAAGAAGGGGTTGTGGGCTCTCTCGGCATGGGATGCATCTGCCCTCTGGTGCTGCGCCAGCTCCTCCGGCCTGTCTGCCCCCACTCTGTGCATCTCTGAGGAGCATTATCAGGAGAAGATCACAGAGAGCCACCAGTTCTTCTCACTGTGCACCCACCACTGGCCTGTGCTACTGCGGATAGCCCCGGCTGGAGGCGGACCCCAGCTGCTGCCCACCAGGGATGGGGCAGGTGGTGACAGGCCAGGGAGAAGCGGCAGTGGTCAATTTCCCTTGGCCTGCAGTGTTGGTGTGGCTGCACGCAGCTCTCAGCCTATAAAGGGCTCGCTGCCACAAGGCCAACCGTGCTGAGGGGTGGGGGAGGGGAAGGAAATCAACCAAAAACACCCCAAAAAACCACCTCGCCCTGTGTAGTGAGCAACCATGGCCCTGGATGCTGATGCTGGGACCACCATGGCAATCATCATTGTGCTTAGTACGATGCTTCTCAGAGCCAGAATATTTTTGCGGCTTGACAATGCCTGGCAGTGCATTTACATGGATATGTAAATTAGAAGCAAGCTGAGCGGTGAAGGGTTACCATGGTTACTGTGCCCAGCACAGGCTGTCCACTGCAGGGACGGACAGGTGGGCACCAAGATGGGTCATGGTTTCGCCACCGGCTCATCCAGCCATGGCCACGGTCCCTGGGACAGGTTACTCACTCCATCTCTGCCGTGGCGGCCCTGTTGCCTATTTATCCACTTGAGTTGACTGGGGGGGCTAACAAAGCCTATGACATAATGGATGGAGATGCGGCTTCCATCCTGAAAGCCTTGATACCGCCACACTGCTGGTCTTCTGACATGTTTGGACACAATAGACACACACCAGCAACCAGAAACCTCGACAAAACCCAGCACAGACACAGCAGGGAAAGGACAGTGGCAGGAGCCTCCACATGCACTCGGCTCCACGGTGGGGGAGCGAGTGCTGGCTTCAAGGTTTCCAGCCGTGCCAGCTGCTGTGGGATTTCTGTACTCTGAAACGCAGCTCCCATCCAGGAGCTGGGATTCCATGGCTGGGAAGCAGCAAAATGCATTTCCTGCACTTTAATGAGGCGGAGTGAGCCATGCTGCCAAGACCGCCCTCCAGACCTTATTAGCGCAGGGAGCATGGCTACAGACATGGTCTAATTGAATACTCATGGGTTTACTATCTTCATGGATTCCAGAACTTGTGGGGACCTGCTCAGAACTGACCCCCCAAGAGTTCCAGAGAATGACTGTATGTAAACATATAATAATTTTAAGTATTTTTTAAATTTATTGATTCACACGTGGGATAGCTGTATAGCCATTTATTAGATGCCCCAGCTTTCTAAAAGTCACGCCACAATGGAGAATATAGCAGTGTCAGAACATTTGTGAACTTGAACTACTGGTATTTCATGTGTGCACTGGTTTTGTTTCATTTAATAAATTCAATTAGCCTTATATGTAATGTAAGTAGTAGGAATGAAGTAGGATAGATTGCCTGCTCTTGTGTTTACCTAAGGAAAGTTAAGTTCAGGCATGTGGGTTGAAAGAATGGGGATTGTCAGTTTGGAGCAAAACTGGTGTTATGGGTTCTGTCATGGACCATGTTATGCGTGGTCTGACATGTAACTCTAATGACCAATGCAGACTGATGTCTACAGGGAAGAGTTCCACTAATGCTGCTAAGAATTGAAGCAAATCACTGTTATGGGTGTTTTGTTTCTACTTCTTGATCAGCAAAATAATGGGCTGGGAAAATGAAAGAGTTGTTTTTGAAACAGTGTTTAAAATCCATTAAATTGGGTTATAGAGAATCTAAATTTGCTTTATAAAAAGATATATGTAAACTGCTAAGTTATTAGTGCCCTGTATTTATTTAGCATCCTTCACGTGGGGAAAAAGTAGGACACTGAAGAAAAAAAATTGCCAAAACAATTAGAGTGAAAAAAATCTGGTAATTAACTATTATTTTTCACAAAACTAGTCTAATTACAAATCAGTCATGGTAAAATGAAAGGTCAATAACTACAGATGCATAATTTCTCTCTGATAGATTGCTGTTTGAAAATAGGTTTATGACAATTATGTGATTAATTTCCTTTTATTAAACAGCATTATGAGACTTCGTGTTGCATTCATCAATTTAGTACTGTTACTTTTTCTCTTCAGTTGCAAATTAATCCTGGATAACATCAGGGCAGAACAGAAGCTCAGGTAGATTGAGGATCACTTCATCTAGTGTTGTTTGTATTGCAGGGAAGACCACAAATCTGAATCAAAATCAGAGCCTTGGTATGCTGAAACTGACTGTATCAGCCTAAGAAATCGAAACACACGCACACCATCACCCCTGCCCCAAAACAACGAACCAGCCAACCAACCAACCAACCGAAAAACAACAAAGTGCTTTTAGTCCAAGAAAATGAGGGCCACATTCAGAGACATTCTTATGGCTCTGAGATGAAGCACTTGATGGATGTAAGTACATAAGCTAAACTGTGATCTAGAACAGCTTTTCCCACTTTCCACCTAAAAAATGTTCTGCCTTCTTATCTTGAAAGTCCCAAGGCATAATACTTGGTGTCGTGGACAAATGCAGAACTTTCCCAGCCTTGGAGAAGCTGAGCAGCTTGGGGATCCAGGAGTCAGACAATTATTTGCCCAAATTCCGGTGGTTTCCGTATAGTAAATGTTTTAACATATTTAATGTTCACTTAATCCTTCCCTGAAGAGATGGGCTCTGTACTACACTTAGTGGCCACTGCCACTTTTTGTCATCCTATCTAGCAGCCTGATGGTAGGAGTACCTGGGATGGTAATGAAGTGACCAAGAATATTGTCACTTTTTCTTGAGCATAATATAGTTTCAAACATTTGGACCTCTTCCAGGTTTATGTTCTACTAGTAGGTAAAGCTGCGAGGTACCCTTCAGCTTAGCTGCTGCGATTGCATGTATAACGCATCATGGCTGTGTGCAGCTGCTAATCAAGATGCAGAAGACAGACAAATCTTTTTTGTTTGAGTATTGGCATACTCTGATGTTGGGTTAATTAATTGAAATACTTCTTCGTGACCATCTAGTTTTCTTAGGAAATATATTCCTTGAGATGGATATCAAATGCCTTAGCTATCTGGTCCTTTGTTTCTACTTGTGAAGTAAAACACTGTAACATATTTTTTTGTCTACTGCTCTTAGGGGAAATCAGGCAAGCTATGTGGCTTGGATTTCAGTTACATACAGGATTTCGTAGACTTCATGGCCTTTCCAGTGTGGCACATTTGTCCTCAATTTTCTTTGTTAGGCTTAAACAAAAAAGAGGTTTGTGCACAGAGGAAAATGGGAGTTTGCCTTCCCTGTTGAATCTCTTGGAGAGAGTGCTGTTGGAAAAGAGCTGGATCATCTTATACTCGAGATTCTTTGAATAGTGCTAAATGCTTTGCTACTCCATTTGGAAAGATTATAAACTGCCAGTGCTGACTAACTGTGATATTCATTTGAGAACTTCCTGGGCAAATACAATCAGTGTGAGACAAAGGTTTAGAAGTACCATTTAAGTGCTGTTAGAGAGAGTTGAACAGCATTGTCATTCTGTCACCATCTTTTGAGGATTTCACACAACTAGATAATTCTGTACTTCTGGTTGGGAGCCAGCCAGAGAATGGGCCCCCAGAAGGTTATAAAGGGGCAGAGGTTCTCCTGACGTGATTTTTATAATAAATGTAGCCATGTAATCATTTAGTTAACTTGTTATTCAACCAGGGCAGAACAGCCCTTGGCCTTAAATCCAGCTTAGCATCTTGATATGTTTCGGTTGCATAGTGCTACTAGTGAGATGACTCTCCTTTGACATATTCAGCCATTTGGAAACTTATTTTATGTTCAGAAACTTATTTTGCGTTCAGCAGGAATGTTAGAGTATGCAGTCATTTTAAAAAGTAAAGTAGGGATTTGCAGTTAGAAAACAAAAGAATCTGGTTGTCTTCTGGCAAGTTTTTTGGTTCTGGTTATCTGCAAAGTATACACCTCTTGTCAGTATAAATAGGGAGTGCCTGTATAAACATTCTTGTTTCGCCTGTTCCACATAATAGTTTCTTGTATTATATTTCTTTTGACCTCGCTATCTGAAACCAATTACAGGAGATCCATTTGGGCTGCATCTATTTTCATAAGAAGCACAGGCAGCAGTGTTTTTCTCAGAGATGAATATCAACATCAAATATCCTTCTGAGTGCTTTGTTATTTATGTTTCAGAGAGATTTTGTAGCCTTCAGCTCTCAAGAATGTGTCACGCTGTGCTGTTTATACATTGACAATATTAATGGGCGTAGATGTCATTTTTCATTTTAACGTCTCAAATGCAACAGGCTGATAGGTTAAACATTCCTGGTTTTAAAGGAAAGATATGAGTGACATCTGTTTCCTAAAAATACACATATATTTACTTTTTAAAAACCAAAGTAATGTTTACCAACTTTTAGTGACAATGCTCACTTTATTAAAATGATAAAACTTTAAAAATAATTTTAAGTCATGCTTACATTAAATATAAGAGTTTGGAATACATAATTAAAGCAAGTTAAATCTCATAGTATTATTGCCAACAAACTGCAAAATCTATCACAATTTATCAACTTTTATAGGATAAGTTATATGAAATTAATTTTATTTTTGTTCTGCTTATGTTTTAGCTATGCCAAAGCTACACAGTAAATATTAAGAAGTAGTGTTCCCAATAAATATTTTACTAGACAACACAGTGAGATCTGGAAACCATATGCCCAAATTTCCTGCTTATATAGCCATTACTTAGAGCATTATAATGATTTTCATTTGCATTATTAAAATAATTTCTAATCCTCAGTTCTTTTCATTGCTTTTGTCTATATTGACTCTTTTAATATAGTTTTACTAATGTAGATAACTTAATTAAGGAAAAGTGCCTATTAAATGTGAAACAAATGTTATTGGAAACTAGATATGATTCTGACTACCTTAGACTCTGTTCTTTCTGCTCTTAACTTGAGGTAGGGCTCAACATAATTTTGATCTGACAGATTTATCAGCATCTCTTGGTTTGTCTTCATTATATTGTTTTTAGATCACGAGTTATTATCAAATTAGTTCATAGAAATTTATAAATGACACACATAGGTTGGGTGTTTACTTGAACTTTAGATGTTAATGAGTTTTGAAAGATACTTTCAAGTTGTGAGTTTGTTTGGAAAGATTTAATAGCAGCAAATTAATTGGTAGAACTAATGTTTCATAGTCTCATAATCTTTACTTATGAATAATGTCAGTCTAATAATGCTTTGGAATTACTGGGAGGTTGTTTACTGAGTAGCAAAATGTAAAGCTAAGTAGCACAATGGGAGAAAAAAGTATCTTATGAGGACTTCTCTGAGAACAAAGGCTGACAGTGATTTTTCCTTATGAGTTTTAAATCATCCCTGATCTCTTGAAATTGTTTTCTGTTCTTTTTCTATCTCCTGTGTTTACAGTAATCTAAACTGCCACAATAAGATCACTGCAGTATTCAGGTAGTCATCATTTATAAGACATTCTGTATTAAAAGATAAGCCGTTACTCCTTTAGAGATATCCCAGCTAGCACATATGAATCAAAATAGTTTAAGTAGTAGAGCCTTTTATGCAAGCATATCCTGTTGTGCTGCCTTGCTTTTTCATGAAGTGTGACTCTTTTTGTAGTTAGCAGTAGGAAGTCACACTTTCTTAGGCTGATTCCACAGGAGTATGCTACCCACGATTAGAAATCATACTGTCTAGCATAAGTCTAAGCTGCAGCAGGCTATAATTCTCTAATTTTCAAGTACTAAAAATGTACAGCTTTACCAGATGCTTGCTTGCTTGGCCTGCGAGAACTTTGCTACTAAGGAAGATTAGGACACTGAAACAACTTGCCGAGTGTTCCTCTTATTTGCGAGCATACACCAACATTATGTCATTACAATTTCTTTTCCAGATAAAGGCCATGTAATGAATTTTCTGCAACTGCAACAAGTAAAAAAATTATCTCCGTTTCTTTTTTTGGTTTTCTGTAACTCCAGATGTCTTCTCCTGTTCTGCCGGTATCACTCCAAGCAGTCTTGCATGCATTCAGGAGTGCAGTGGTTCTCTCACTTCCATTCCACTTTTCTTTTCAGAGAGCTTTAAAGATTTGGAAAGATTATAAATTTGTTCCTGCCTTCAATCCGTGCTTTGTGCTTAAACCACTGCAAGATGCTAGGACCAAATCCTGATGCCCCTGAAATCAACAATATATTTATGTCTGATCTCAGGCAAAGGAGGATTGTTCTTTAGGTTCTGCTCAAGAACCGGGTGTGCAGAAGAGAACATGCTATTCACAAAAGAAAGAAGGTATCCAGTGGTTCCTTGGTAACAAAATATTTCAAGTGCACTTTGAAATACGTTAACTTCTGTTTATTTTTGGCAGAGAGAAGATAGTTCTTTGGGTCTCATTGCTTAGGTTCAGAGGAATGTATAGTCTTTGTAAAGCTGACCTGTAATTACTTGAGAATTTGATGAAATAATACAAGTATTGTTGTGGGAATGTCTCCAAATGTTAAAAGTCTACTCTGCAAACTTTGTACCAGAGCCTTCTATGGGGAGACGAATCAATGTTGTTAGGAGATGGTGCTAGTGCATTCACTTTGTTTACTTTGGTTTTCTATGTCTGCCTGCCTTCTCAGAAAACTTGCTTGGAGCCAGACTGTAGCAGCCCCCTTTCNACAAATGAAAACATCTTCTATTTTGATTGGGATACTGTCATCCCTGAGACTGATCTGGTTGGTTGAGTAGTGATTTCTTTGTTCTCTGATTTTCCTAAGAATGCAAATTAAAACCACTCATTTTTATTTGGCATTAAAATTGCACTCTTTTTTTTTTGTCAAAGGAGAGGTTTCTCCTTGAATTGTAAGTACAAAAAGTGTTTTTAATCTTCAATGAATATCCTTATTAATTCACTTTCAAGATAATCTGATGTTGATTTGTCAAATTTAATTACAGCTTCTGGNTGAGGGTTAAGACGTGGCAACTTTTTCTGTTTGCTCAGCATCTCAATGCAGTAGTTCAAACATTGTTCACACCAGCTGGCAGTGTAATGCCATATGCACATCTTGTCAAAGCAACTGTTGTCATGGATACTAGAAACTATCTTAAAAACCAGCTCATTTGGATCTAATCAAAATTGTACCTTTCTTTATCAGTTGAGAATCTTTATTATTTTAGGGAACATTGATCAAATGGCATTTATTGAAGTATATTCCATCTACAGTAGGTTTTAATAACATGATAATAGTGTGATGNTCAAATTGTAATATGAAAATGCAAATTGAATGATAATTTGCAAGGGAGTGGGCATTTTAGTTGAACACTCAAAGACAAGTTCCTTGTGGAAATGAGGCTATTGATGCAGTTTATGATTTTTCCTCTTCAAGCACTTCAAACAAATTAACTTTATTTCCTGCAGGATTTCATGTACATCCATAAATTCTAGTGAAGTCCTATATATGTACTTTCAAAATATTTTTTTTAATGTTTTAAGTTAAAAAAAAACCCTGAAGACTGAAATCTAGCAAATACGAATCAAATAGGAAAGGATTATGTTTGTTCAATTGGACTTTTACCTAATACCAGCAATGAGTAACTCATTTCTTTCTAGGAACTGGTCGAATTTATTTACTTTTTTTTTTTTTTAACTTTTAGGCACTCCAGGCAGCAAGGCAGCTGCTTTTACAGCAACAGACAAGTGGACTGAAATCTCCTAAAGGCAGTGAGAAACAGAGACCGCTGCAGGTTAGTAAAGTATCTTTACTTTTGGGACCTTAATCTCAGGGAAGAGTGCCATGCTTGCTCATACACAAGGGGTGTGAGTCAATTCCTGTACTCTAATACCATGTATGTGCAGATTCGCCTACTGG
>WEKX01022745.1:0-21548 GCA_013390025.1 Pitta sordida | reverse complement strand
AAATAGCTACAAAAACTACAGTTTTAGGTAGACATTTGTCTTAATCTACTATTACTTTGATTTACATTTGTCTGGCAGATGGCATAACCATTAGCATGTCTTATGTAAAACAGAAGAAGAGAAACATCCCTTTTGACAAGCTTGAGTACCAATTGTAGTAGTGATTTTACTTTCATATATAGATATCCGAATAAATGTATTTGAAACATGCTTATATATGGCATTCGTTGCACCATTCATGCACCAATTATATGGATCCAATCAGTGCCTACATTGATTAAAGACATATTACAAGATAGCTGCAGAGGGTTTGTGATGAGACTTTTTGTGCTGGATGCTTTTATACCATGCATCCAGCAAAACATTGCAGTAGTAAGATTAAGATTTTTTGGTTGTACTGTTTTTTGTTTCAGAATATTTTTCTTTTTTGGAGGCTCTGTAATAGTGTTAATCCAGTGTGAAGTAAACATAGCTTTCAAGGATTTCTCTCCTTATCACCAAATTTCCATATTAGACATAACAGGGAAAATGTCACTTTAGCTCTTAGAACCTGTAGATCATTATCCTAGAGCAGAAAGTCACTGTCCGTATGGCCACTGAAAAACCTGGTGTAAACTAGCTTGAGTTTTAAAACTGGCAGCTTTATTTTCACATTATATTTACACTCATGAGCGAGAACTTTGCAGAGCACAAGCATAACCCAAAGGCAAATGCTGTCAATTTTCTGCCATTGGTGAGTGTTTGTGTACAGCATTGCAATTATTTCCCTTGCAGGTAGATGCTTAGACTCATCTGTCCGTGGTGCACATACTATTGTCTGCATAGCATAGTGATTTGGACATCTAGTTGTAATTTTATTTGTTTCCTCTAAAAGCTGTGAAAAGCCTAGTCATTTCTATTCCCTGTAATGCCTCTAAAGCAATAGCTTATTTTCAGAGTCAGACTTTGAACTTTATATTGATTAGAGTAAATGGGTAATTATCTGCAACCTCATAAGTTAATATATCTACAGTGAATTGGTGAGATGTTTTTTCCTTAGGCTATGAGATTTGTTTCATCATCAGTACTAATGCATTCTGTAAAAGGATGGCATGTCATGATATCATGACTCCTGGAATCAAAGGGTTAAGCCCAGTGTGTACTAAGCCTGTTGTATAAATATCATGCTGTAAGGAGTGTTGAGTTGTTATGGTAAGCTTTGTTTATTTAGTGTGAGCACTTCACTGAAGTGTAATCATTTGATAAAATTTGGGAAAAGTAAGTATACACTTAAGTTTAATTACTTAATGTTTATTGCATTAGTGCATAGTATCAGAAGAACCACTTTTAAAAAAAAAGATTCAAAATGCAAAAATTTAGCATGAAAAAATATTCATAGTCTCTTTTAACCTAGTCTGCTTGCTTTACTCTGTTCTAGTTTGGTCATCTCCCTTTGGATCTTCATATGGATCTGAATTTAAAATTCATTGCACATAATAAATAAGCAAACATATAATTAATAGTGGAAATTTTAGTTACTTTTTTAAACATACGTGAGGAGCTGATGAGAGATTAGAAATAGAGAATGGGGGGAAAAAGAAGCAAAACCCACTGCTTTTAAATTATATCCTCTGATTTAACACACATTGACTTCATCCATGCATGCCTAATGTCAGGAAAAAAAATCCCATTTTAAAAACAGCAAAAAAAAGTGTATGTAACTTGGAGAGTTTCTTTTGCATTACATTCAACAAAAATACAAATAAATCTAACTGGTCTAAAACTGTCTTTCCAAAAACTGTGTGTTACATATTTCTGTTTATCTAATGCATACTGCTAAGCATAAGAAGTAGAAGGATTTTGTACAATTATAGAAAGCACTGATTTAGAAAGATGCAAATGCTTAATATGTAGTGTAAGAGGAGAGTAGTGATAAACAGTCTTTCTGCCTCTTGAGTATAATTCTGGAGGAAATGTGTGGCCTACATATAAGCAAATATTGAGGCTTAGGTTAAATGAAATTTGGAAGAGCTGCTGGAAAATCGTAACTGCCATTTTCCCTTGTAAGTTAGGAGGAATATGCAGTTATCCTCTAAGGTGCAGTAATTTGCATCAGTGATACCCACTCTAAAGACAAGGATAACGCCAAGAGATGAAGAGAAGGCAAGGAGTTATTTTCAGATAAGGTGTAGGGGGGAGGGAGAGGAGAACTAGTCATGTTCAAGCTTACATGGCATAGAAAACAGGAGTTCCACTAAGATAGGTGGATAAATACAGTAATAAAAAAAAACCTGGTCATTTTTTCCTTCATTTACAGTGGAAGTGTCAGAAACTTCCTGGGAAGTCCTTGTAGATAGATAGAAGTCTGCTCCAAAGACTTGTGTCTTGTCTTTGATAACCTCTTTTACTCATGAAAACTCATGTTTTGCACTGTGGGCCAGGTGCTGTAAAGTCTTTTAGTAATAGATTTACTATAGGTCACATTTTACGCTTGAAAACTTCCAGTATTAAAAAAGTACATCTATTAAGAAAGTGGCACTAGTTAATGTGGTCTCCTTTTTACAGAAAAGTATCGGTCACCTTGAGATGGTATCACTTATTGTCATTTTCAGGAATATAAAATATTACAGTTAACCTTATGTATGATCTTTGTAACATGTGGGAAAATGTTTACCAGCATGCTTCTACCAGAAGTTACCACGTAATGGATTCATCTGTATCCAACTGAGAGGGAAAAAAAGACCTCAAACAACTATCTGATGCAGAGATAATTTCTTTCTCCTGACAATGTCATTGCAATATTATAAAATATTTTGGCTGCAGAGGAAAGAAGTATTATGCAAGTTCTGTTTGTAAGTATTGAATATGTAGAATAATAATTAGTATGATTATATGATGAGGGATTTTCGGAGGCATTTTAATGTTAAACATTTGTCTGTGCAGAGTCTGACTTATCACTCTTTTACTGTGACTGTCCAGGAGCTGTCACCTGCATCACTATCGTGTTTGTCCTTCTCTTTCTCTCTTGTTGATTTTAGTACTTCTAGCGGACTGGGAATAAAGGGAGAGCACACATTTCAGTTCTTCACTCAGATGCAGAAAGGCAAACTTTCAGGGAGACAGCCTAGGTCTTTTCACAGCAGCTTTTACACAGCAGACCAGCAGACTCATCTTTCCCTCATGGTACAATCTGCAGCCTGTCTAACACCAGGAAATAGAGCTGTACATGGGATAAGTGGTTCTGCGTTTTATGTTCTGAAATATAGGAATCTCCAAGTGCTACTGAGGAGTTTAATTGCATTGCTTAAACAACTGGAAGGCTCTGTCTCCCTGCTATTCCTCCAGTGCAGCCAGCATGTACAGTTGCAGTTGCTCCTCTTTGGGCTGTGTGAGTAGTTCCACTGTGAGGCTGAGAAGTTTAGGTTTCCTTGAGCTACTTCTTCAGGCTTCTACAACAGGTCGGAGCAGCCTGATTCTCTTACCAGCTGGCTCACTGCCCAGAAAAGCTTGTGAAGAGCTGAAAGTGAGTGTGTGAATGGTTCACCACTCAGTGTGGAGCTCTATTAAAAGGGTCTGCTTCCATGCAGGGCCCTAATTATGCCCGTTTAGGATCGCAACGGTCTCCTGATGCTCTTGAATTCGAAAAACACATTAGTGTACTTTGATTTAGAAATTACCAAACCAGGAAAAGCAACTGAACAAATTATTCTGTGATTCTACATGGGTGTAGATTTAAAAAAAATTGTTTTTAGTTAATTTAAGAAAAGTCTTTTTTTTTTTTTCCCTCCAACCAAGAAGTCAGGCAATTTTAAAAGTCAAGGATATTTTCTGAAAAAAACACAAAGTTCTATGACTAAATAATTGAGGTTCTTCAGTCAATAATAGCATATGCAACCTTGCACATGAAAATTCAGTTTCTCCCCATGGTCATTCAAGGCTTTGAGCAGGTTGCTTCCTATACTTTTCAGATTTTTTTTGTTGTTGTTAATAGAATTCTTTACTTGAAATTTTGTAATTGTTAGACATTATTTTGTAGTTTGTGTCATAGTTGTCCAGTTGCTTTAAGTGCAGGCTGACTTTACTAAGGGTGTGAGGAGCAGGCTGGTCATAAATCTGAATGTATGCCAAGATCAACACAGGTGTTAATTTTCGTTTGCCTTCAGTTATGCTGTATACATGTAAAATTATATTAAAAACTTAAAATCTTCCAGCTGTTCATACAGTCAGCAGTAATGCTATAGAAGAAAATCATGTGAGCATGTGTCCCACTGAAAAAGCAGTCACAGTAGAGTGGAAAAACATATCAGCCCATCCTGTTGTAGAAGGGAGTTGTCCAACAATTGTCACTTTGACATTCTAGACTGCTTCTAATATGATTTTCTTGAAACAGAGAGATGAAGGTGTTATGAAATAGAATTAATGATAAGAAATTTACTAAACACTACTTCAATGCTTTACTACTTGATTATGTGAAGGTTTGAAAGCAATTGTATAATAATAATACATACAAAGGGAACTGTACAGTGTGTCAGCAACATCAATATGCTTCAAGGATCTTACTAAGAACCTGAAGTATAAATGAAGAATGAGATTTTCCCCTAAGTGTTCACAGTAAATCCATTTATTCAATAAATATACTTTCAGTCTAATAGGAAAGACAGCCTCCATAGTATTGAGAAGAATGAATAGAGTAACATATCAGAAAAATATCAAAATCAACTCTTGTGTTGTAGAAGTGATTTCTAAATTGATCCAACTGTACTGTAGTGCACAGATAGCTATGGCATAATCAAATTGCCAAATTAAAGTAAAATAGATGATGTGGTGTGAAGTCATAGGCAAAATAATACATGGTTCTGTTTTAAGAACAGGGTAGGATACCATGAAAAGCCTCACTGTGAGGGCGTAGTATCTGAAGGCGAATTAAAAATGCAAATTCTGAGGCAAATGGTAATTGATGGTGGCATATACAAAATGTATCTGTTGATTAGAAAGTGTTGAACTCATACTCTGGGTGAGGAAGAAAAAATACCAAACTGCAAGCCTTGTGTAACAACAGGGGCTATGTATTTCACCCATGGAAAAAAAAAAAAAGGTGGTTAGGGTCGGGCTGTTATATAAGATAAATGTCTTTCAAAAATATAATTTAAAAAGCAAATTTTCATAAACACTAGAAAATACTATGAAGAACATGGTCATGTGTTTAAGAACTTAGGATTCTTTTTTCCTTAGTCTTACGTCCATCACCTAAATGAAAAAGGAAGAGAGAAGCTCAATATTTTTGTCACTATGTGACTATGAATGACCAGTGTAACATAGGTGAGAAAAGAAGAACATACAGTCTTAAATTAATTTAAAAAGGAGTTTCCAATTGGAATAGTGAAATATTAATTCCAGGGGTTTTTTTTTGAGACCTGGTCTGGAATAGCAGAGATACACAATCCAACTTTTTTTTGTTCTTGCTATATTCTTAAGAAAAGGTAAGGAGTCAATGAAGCCATTGGCAAAATTCTAGGGAACAAAATGTCTTTCAATAAGNATTTCTAAATTCTAATTCTTCAGATCAGCATGGCACCACATAAACAGATTCATTTTAAAAGGATTTTAATGTCTTCTTAAAATTATAGAATTTACATGGAATACCTTAAAGAACATAATCGGTTTTTATTTTTTCAAAAGATATTTAGTGCAATACAGGTAACATATTAAATTTACAATCTTTCATTTATTTAAATTCACTTTCAGTGTATGAGCATTTGGGATATTTTAATTCTCACTTGTTAGATTACACTGAAAGATAGTGAGATTTCTGTGAGCATAGTCTAAATACCTGTACCTTTCACATAATTTTATAAAGTCTGGATTTTTCCAGGCTGTTATATACAAAAATGTATTGACTTTATCATTATGAGTAAGACTTGTAAGAAATACCACTTTATTAATAAATATGGACAATTTTAATAGGAAGGCTTTCATTCCAAAACTGATTTGCTTTTCATGTCTAATGGAATAAGAGTCAGAATTTATTTAAAAAAACACACTTTTAAAATATTTTTTCTTCCAAAAATACCGAGTTTCATAATGTTTTAGAGTGTTTATAGTGTTAAGGTGATTGCCTCACACTGCCTGAAAATAAAGTGAAGTGGTCTAACAGCCGACTTATGAGATCATTATTATTGCAACCATTTTAGGGCCTGGCATGTAATATAATCCAAGAAGTCTCAGAGTCGGGATTAAGAAGGTGGTCTCTTTTCCACATTAAGAGAAGTCATTCTAATAGTTTAGTCTAGGAAAATGATTTGATTTGGGCTTTTTCGGTTGTTGGTGGTTTTGTTGTTGGGTTTTTTTTGCCTAGGTGGACATACTTTTTTGAGTGAGTATTCAGTCATTGTAATTGGATTAGGGTGATACAGGTTTTATTTTAATACTCCAGACATACCTCTAGAAACAAATAATTATAGCTTTGCATATGATTCTTTAGAATATTTGTAGTAAACAAATGTGCTATTGTATCAGCCTCAATTTTTGTAACTAATAGTGTTCTAAAATACCAGAGATAATACTGTATCAGCAGCTGTTAAAACTGATTTCCTAATCCTCTGAGATTTTGGTAACATTGTCAAGATAAATTGAAATAGTAAAACCTGCCAATTGATCATAGGCTTTGAACTATCAATATAAAATATTTATCAAATTTTGTTTGATTTTTTGGATATATTTTATTTTTTTTACTTTAAGTACAGTAAGAGAGAAGTTACAGGAAATGCTTTTAGAAAGGTTTGTAAATAGTAATGGCATGATTTTTAAAATAAGTTCCAGTGTAAAAGCACAAAATGATTTGATAATGCTTTTACTATGTGTAGAATCAGTTATCTTTTTGAAGTGAAAGCTCTAAATAATTTTAGTAATAGCAGAGTTGGGCCCCTTCTTGCAGTTGAGGTGGGATCTAATGTATCAGAGACATTGATGCACCATCTGATTTACACAGAAATTGGTTTTCAATTAAGCCTCTGTGAATGTAAAAGATTTTAGGAGGAAGTCATAAACAGAATACTATTTCAGGGAAGAATCCTTGTGACTTAGGTAATTTTTTTTTTTTACCTAATTAGGATATCCTTTATAGAATCATAATTAGCATGCTTTCTCTCAGAGAGAAAAAATAATGATGAACTGTTGTTTTTTACGAATACTGGTCTAGACACTTGGCTTAACTAGTAGTCCACGATCAAAAAACCACTGTTTTTAAACTTAAAGGTCATTAGATTTCTTCCTCAGTATTGATCTCAGTGTTAGGGTGAAACTTTTATTTTATTCTTCTTAGTAGTTAGGAAAAGCTCTATGTTAGAAATTTGGGTTCTCTTGCATTATTAACTGTACAAAATTTTAACGTGAATCATGCCCAGAGAGCATACAGTGCATTTGGGCACCACTAACAGAGTGCAAGGATGCAAAAAGAACTGCAGAGACCCACAGAGACATGCATCATTGACGTACCTATTGAAGTGGGACTGAACAGCAGGCAGCTAGTTTATACTTTAACATCTCTGAGTGTATTTCATGCCTCACTGTGTGAGCACAAGGCATAGGTATGCATTATTTACACTATTCAGGGAATACCAAAATCCATTGACTTAAGTTTTGAATAGTACTGGGTAAAGGAGAAGTAGATGTGGTCCGTACAGATCCCTTTTTTTTTATCTCTCCAGCTCTTGTAGTTCATCTTTTGTGTTTTAGGGCTACAGAGTTGTCTTTTACCTACAGCTACGAATACAGAGCATTCACAGGATATAATTGTTCTCTTGGTTTGTGGAAAAAAATATAATTAAGCCAAAAGGATGATGCTGGTTTTCAAGCAATATATATCCAAGCTCTGGAACACATCTCTGTGTTAGTATGTCACTGTGCTTGTTCTCTCTGGGCACTGAGTATTGATCACTAATAAAGGCTAAATGACAATTTGGTATAATTCCATGTGCCATTCTTCTGTCTTCAAGCAATATCCAGAAGCCAGTGTTTTAATTTTGATGACTTGCTTTTGGCTGTCCAAGTGAACTCGGCTTCCTTCCAAAAACAGTCTGTTCTACCAGCAAACTTCTCATTTTATAAATTAAGTCCATTGGACTTCTAACAATTCCTTTTAGTCAAGCTTTGAAGGCTAACACCCCTAAAAATATCTAGTCTTTCCCAGTCCAACCTCTTAAGGAAAAATTCTCTTTGTGACACAATACTGACATTAGGATGATGCAGAATACATTTTGCTAGTCATAATTACTCTGAATTGTGGTGAAAAGATTTGATTAATCTGGTTAAGCTCAAGAAAAATAGTTAAGCTATAACAATTTCAATGACAATTTCAAGCTACCTTGCCACTTTTTAGCACCACAGAGTTAATCAGATGCTCAACATGTGTTGTGGTTTGAATGTGATAAAAAAGGGCCCTTCAAAAAGGGATAGGTAAAAACCTCAGTTCCACTGGAAACAACTATCTGACTCTTCCATGAGTTTGTAACTATGTCCCTAATTTGGCCATGCAGGCCATGAAGCCCAGGTTCTTGGTCCTACATACAGGACTGCAGTCTTTCCAATTGAAAGGGAAGTAACTTGCCTGGTAGATGAGACGAAGACTGTGGATGTAGTGTATCTGGACTTCGGTAAAGCCTTTGACACAGTGTCGCATAGCAAACTCCTGGAGAAGCTGGCAGCCTGGGGCTTGGACAGGAGCATTCTGGGCTGGGTTAGAAACTGGTTGGATGACTGAGCCCAGACAGTGCTGTTGAATGGTGTTTCATCCGGTAGCTGACCAGTCTCTGGTGGTGTCCCCCAAGGATCCATATTGGGCCCCGTTCTGTTTAATATCTTTATTGATGATCTTGACGATGGGATTGAGTCCATCATAAGCAAGTTTGCAGATGATACCAAGCTTGGAGCAGGTGTCAATCTGTTAGAGGGTAAGAGAGCCCTGCAGAAGGACCTGAACAGACTGGAGAGATGGGCAGATTCCAATGGGATGAGATCCAGCAAGTCCAACTGCCGAGTTCTACACTTTGATCACAACAACTCCGTGCAGAATTATTGGCTGGGGATGGACTGGCTGGAGAGTGGGCAAACACAAAGAGACTTAGGAGTGCTGGTGGATAGGAAACTTTATATGAGTCAGCAGTGTGCCCAGGTGGCCAAGAACACCAGTGGCATCCTGGCCTGCATCAGGAACGGTGTGGCCAGCAGGACTAGGGAAGTCATCCTTCCCCTGTGCTTAGCATTGGTTAGATGACACCTTGAGTACTGTCTTCAGTTCTGGGCCCCTCAGTTTGAGAAAGATGGTGAAATACTAGAACGTGTTCAGNGACTGTGGATGTAGTGTATCTGGACTTCGGTAAAGCCTTTGACACAGTGTCGCATAGCAAACTCCTGGAGAAGCTGGCAGCCTGGGGCTTGGACAGGAGCATTCTGGGCTGGGTTAGAAACTGGTTGGATGACTGAGCCCAGACAGTGCTGTTGAATGGTGTTTCATCCGGTAGCTGACCAGTCACTGGTGGTGTCCCCCAAGGATCCATATTGGGCCCCGTTCTGTTTGATATCTTTATTGATGATCTTGACGATGGGATTGAGTCCATCATAAGCAAGTTTGCAGATGATACCAAGCTTGGAGCAGGTGTCAATCTGTTAGAGGGTAAGAGAGCCCTGCAGAAGGACCTGAACAGACTGGAGAGATGGGCAGATTCCAATGGGATGAGATCCAGCAAGTCCAACTGCCGAGTTCTACACTTTGATCACAACAACTCCGTGCAGAATTATTGGCTGGGGATGGACTGGCTGGAGAGTGGGCAAACACAAAGAGACTTAGGAGTGCTGGTGGATAGGAAACTTTATATGAGTCAGCAGTGTGCCCAGGTGGCCAAGAACACCAGTGGCATCCTGGCCTGCATCAGGAACGGTGTGGCCAGCAGGACTAGGGAAGTCATCCTTCCCCTGTGCTTAGCATTGGTTAGATGACACCTTGAGTACTGTCTTCAGTTCTGGGCCCCTCAGTTTAAGAAAGATGGTGAAATACTAGAACGTGTTCAGAGGAGGATGGTGAAGGGGCTGGAGCACAAACCCTATGAGGAGCAGTTGAAGGAGCTGGGCTTGTTTAGTCTGGAGAAGAGGAGGCTCAGGGGTGACCGTATTGCTGTCTATAACTACCTGAAAGGAGGTGGTAGTCAGGAGGGAGTCCATCTCTTCTCTCAGGCAGCTGGCAACAGAGCAAGAGGACGCAGTGTCAAGTGCCATCAGGGGAGGTTTAGGCTTGATATTAGGAAGAAATTCTTCATGGAAAGGGTGACCCGCCATTGGAATGGGCTCCTTAGGAANAGATGGGCAGATTCCAATGGGATGAGATCCAGCAAGTCCAACTGCCGAGTTCTACACTTTGATCACAACAACTCCGTGCAGAATTATTGGNGTGGAGTCACCATCCCTGGTGGTGTTTAAGAGTAGGCTGGATGAGGCACTTAGTGACATGGTTTAGAGGATGAGTGTTGGATGGGTTGGACTTGATGATCTCTAAGGTCTCTTCCAACCTTACTAATACTGTGATATTGTGATTATCAGTCAACTATGGGTTTGTTGTTGCCTTCATGCTACCAGTACAAAGCATGGAGTTTTCCAGAAAGTGGAAAGCACTGACTTTGAAAGAAAATGAAGTGGCGGCTGTTCATTCTGATTTTCCTTAGAGCATAAGAATTTCGTTAGGATAATTTTACTGTGCTATATGGTGTCTGCACGTGTTTTTACCACACTTTTCAGAATGTGTATCTAGTGCAATGAGCTGTAAAACATTGAGTTTCTATGTGTTGTTCATTTGGCAATGGAAATTAAATTCTCATTGTCACAGGAAAAAAAAGCAAACAAAAAAACCACAGTTTAGCCTCTATATATTATCTCTGATGAATTCAAATTGTCCAACCAAAAAGCTTTTTTCCATGGGTTCATGCAAATTCAAAACAAGCATGCAAACAAAATGAAACAAAAACTTGATAAAAAGGTTGGTGTGTTTATGTGACTCCGTGGCATATTCAGATTATGTGGTGTGATTTGTTCTGCAGCTGTTTCAAATTAAGAACAGGTGTAGAAGGCAGATTATGCAAATACTCATATTAATGTAATTGTGAAATTGGTGTGTTTATCACTGTGCCTTTAAGAGTAGACCATAGTCTTATTTTACATGTAAATGAGCTTTATTCTTGAGAGCTACTATTGGATAATGAGCTTATAAAGGAGAGATTTCTAACATATGGTGAAACATTCTAAAATGTGACATTTTTTGTGTAACAATTATGTTATATATATAATAGAAACATATTATAATCTCCCTTGTCTTCTTTAGAAAAATGTATCTAAGATGCAGTTTTAAAGTCTCATAGAACTAATGAACTCATATTTCTTCTTGTTTTTTTGTTTTTGATCTAGGATAACCCTTTAGTAGGATAACTTTATCTCCTTCAACCATATATTTTATATTTACAAACCTTTATAGACTTTATGCCTTGTTCACTTTAAATATTTATGAAGTACACATTGGAGAGAAAATGTGTTTAAAAATTATTTTTTGCTTCTTAAGACCTACTCTATTTAAACAATCATAAACTGGATATCTGAGTTAAGTTTCCTAACATTATTTACTTCATGTTGCTACTTTGCATAGATTTATAAATGATTGGCTAAACTTTGTGCTATTTTTAGATCAGAGATTAACTTTTTATTTTCTTATCATATTGGCGAAACTTACCTGGTATAAAAATCACAGAGCATTATGATTCTAAGTGTTAGTGCATTTTCTTCCTTATATCATTTGCACATGGCATTGATTAATAGTAATTTATATTCTGTTAAAATACTAGATACTTGTTTTTTGTCCATGTCTGCCCATACAGGACAATTTAGTGTATGTAGCTAGTGAGGTAGGCCAAACACTTGTAACTGAGTTTTATGCACTGAGTGGGATACGTTCTGCTGGGAAGCAGGGCAAAAAGTTGAGAAAATCCCTGGTCCTCTGGAAGAAGAGGCTGAGGGCACTGGTTGCCAACAGCTGGCTACCAGGTAAACGACTAGAAAAAGGTCTTCCTGCTTTCCTGCTTCCTATAGCCATGGCTCAGATTGGCTTTCCTATTTATTTGCAAGAAAGAAAGAAGAAACCCTGTTTAGATTTCTGCGTATGTTTCAGGAAAAAAGCAGAAACTAGTTATTCACTAAAAGTTCCTGTTCATTATCCTCAAAGCTCAAATGGTCACTTCATGAGAACAACCTAATAGGTGTAAGAAAATGGTTTAAAGAAAACAGCTCTTTATTCATTAGAGTTATTTTTCTCTAAAGGACATTCAAGAGGGAGAATGACACATATGAAACATAAGTCATCCTTTAGCAAATTGTTTAAAATTGCAGTGATTTCCATGGTGCTTAACTGGTCACTGTTTTCTTCATAGACTATTTTCTACCTATAAAATCTTTCATTCACTTATTAGCATACTCTTGATGGAATACAAACTATTTAAGGAAAAGACTGGCAGAAACTTCATTATGTAAGCTGAAAATGATGAAGCTTTTCTTTATGGTAACATGACTGTATCAGTTTACAGTACAACTGTCAACAGGATAACATAGCAATGTCTTTTTCTAATCAATTACAATTTTATGCATCATTTCAGAAGGATGTTATTGTGGGGTTAATTATCTTTGCATTTTGAAAAGTTTTTCCTTCCACCTGACTGAAAAAATGAGCAAAAATAGGAAAAAAGAAGGCAAAAATTGCCTTCTATAGTCGCACATATCTTTTTAACACTTCTTGCACTGTTTAATTGACAGTTACTTTGAATTATTTTATTTTTAATTTTTTTTTAAATTATTGTGGACTATCAATTACTTTTACATTATTTTGTTGCTTTTACATTATTTGGTTGGCACTTCTGACCACAAGCTTCAGAAAATAATTAAGAGATTTGAAGAGATGAGTTTTTAATAAGTTTTTTGAGTTATTTGGGGAATAAGAGATTATTTCTGCTCCAATTCCTTGGTTGTCTTCCACAATATGTTCCAGAGGTGGATGTATTATAGTTATATAGACATCTTTGCACTCTAATTTTGTTACCTATCTTTCTGTGAGCAAGGTGAACAATGACCCTCACTTCTGCTATTATGGGACAAGTTAATTTAGTTATTAAAATAGGGCAGGCAAAATATCAGCTTATTTGTGTCCCTGTTCAACTCTATAAGGCAGCTGTGAACTTGACATTAAACATATTGATATCAAAAAAGGTTGGGTTTTTTTTACCTTTAAAGAAGTATATTATTAAAAACCTCAACCAACAACTTCTTCAGTAGTCTTTATTATCTTTAATATATACACATTTAAGGCAGCATTTGTATTTGGAATACCAGCAATTTCCTGGGCAACACAGAAAATCATATAAGTAAGTAGGACTACATCCATTAATATCATTGTAGTTGCCAGAGTCAGAACCATTGTTGTTTACATGCACAGGTCATGGTGTATATTTTCTCCTGGAGATCTACAGATACTGGTAGTTGCCTCCACATTTGTATTATCATTTCATTAGTCTTTCTCACATATGCAGAATTAAATCATCCACTGCATTGAAATTAGGATACTTTAGGGACTTTTGCTCTCCTCTGCAACTGAAAAAAGTCCATCCACTCATGTAAACTATAAATACTACTATACAGATTCTCTGATGTTCCTAGAAATCACCTAGCAAAAGAGACATTAGTAGCTCTTTTGATAAATCTTGCACTCTTCTTGTAGCATATCATAGCTGCAGTCATTGATGAAAATCTACCAGTTCTAATAATGTGTTAGGAAATGTTAAATGGACATTACATGGATGCTTGTGCAGTATACCTTTATTGACTTAAACTGGAAAGCTTGATCCACAACAGCATTGATCTAACAATCCTAAAGGCGAATTAAATTTTCAATGCCTGAGAAATAAATTGTAAGCATATATAACTGCTTAAAATTAACATAAAAGATGTAATGTAAAGTCTGACAACCTATATACTTTGAATTGATAATTCATTATGCTTTATGTAAGTCTGTTGATTATAAGATGTGCAGCATGCATTCATACCTATATATAAATATGAGCAGAATTAATTTTTTTTCTGGAATAACAACACGTGTTATCACTTTCCAGTGTTTATTTTCTTTAGCAATTCAGAAAATAAGAATAATAATTTTGGTTGTGTGGGAGATGCTATTTGCATTCAGTTCAAGGCTTTTCCTGTACCTATATTCAGTTAAGATCTCCAATTTCTATTATATGAAAGGATCACTATCATGTAATCCTTTTATCTTCCTTGCATTGCTACTCTTTCAGTAAAGGAAAAAAAAAGCACACTGAAAAAAATCCCAATCTATCTCTGCCGAAGCTCAGGCCACTGTCACTCCACACATTGGTCAGCAAAATAGCTTGTATAGCAAAATACTCGTTGCCCATCTCTTCTCTGCTTAACAATTGGAGCTTTAAAGCAAGAAATTTAAAATGGCCTTTGCAATTTTGTCTACAATTCATTAGCTAAGCTGAACCATCTATTATGTTACCTTATAAAGAATACACATGATCTCACAGGTACAAAATACAGTTGAGTCTCCTATATCATGGCTGTGAGGGCTTATTTGGGTCCCATGCAGCCTGCCTTCTGTGTTCATTGGCAGGTCATTAATATGCAAATTTGCCCCGCACCCTTACACGCGCTCCAGCACTCTAGCACTGTTTTGGTACTGCTCTGCTGTGTGTCGGTGTTTGTGTCAGTCTTTCCCAGGGCTCACAGCCACCCCATGCCAGGAAAAAACCCTTTTCCACTTGGCTGGGAACGCTGGTGCGGGGGAGCCGCCTGTGCCGTTTTCTGCGTGGGTAGACCTGGTCTCTCCATACTCAGGGTAGACAGGCTGCACGCAGCCACTTTGCTCCAAGAGAAGTGTGGTGGCCAGCGTTCGGAACGGACCCGCTGCAGCCTCTGCACTCCAAGGGGAGTGAGATAGGGAGGGCTGGTGTGGTGCAGACACGCCAGTGGGGGAACCCGCTGTAGCCTTCTCGCTTGGAGCAGAACAGAGTGGGATGGGGGGGACCTGCTGTAACCTTCTAGCTCGCAGCAGAGGGGAGGGAGTTTATTTGAATATTCATGACTGCCTAATTGAATATTCATGCATGGCAGGTCGCACATGCGCAGTTACGAAAAGGGGGCCTCCTTCATCGCTGAAAAATCATGCCTCTAAGATGTGAAGCTGCAATATGAGGGGCATGAAGTGGAAGAGGGCTGACTGTGTTGCTGTTTCAGGAACTTCAAAGTTGTATATAGAAGCTCAGATTTGTTCTTTAAAATGTACGTTATCTAAAGAAAGCATGTTTGCTTACTCCTTCCTCCCCACCCCACCCCCATTCAAAAGTCTACTCTTAGGGCCAGACTATCAGTTAAATTGAGCACCCAGGACTCCACTGACTTCAGTGTAAACTGCAGCTGCTTAACACCTTTACAAATGAAGCTCAGTAGTGTTTAAAAAAATTCATGGCTTCAAACTAAGCTAAACAAAAGATATTTTTCTGTATAGACTTGACCAGGTCTTATTCATATTTATCAGGCATTGTCTTTCCTAGGTACACAAATAAGATGGTAGGCTTTTTTCTTTTTATTTTATTAATTTATATTGTACACTGTGAATTAAGTAACAATTGTTTAGGAGATCGGTGGATATTTTGCCAAATCATTCTAAAATTGTGGGGGGTGTTTTGATTTTAACCACTATTACAGCTGCAGATCTGTAAAGCAGTCAGTTTTCCTTATTATGACTAGTTCTACAACTTGTACTGTTTTAAATTGCCTGCAATTAGCATATTTCAACCTTATTTTTAGGTTTAAATTGCAGTGTGAGAGTGTGCTCTCCTCTTAGCTAATTAGTGCTATCAAGGAACAGTAGGTTACCTCATTAGTACCATGTGCATTTAATTAAAGAAGAGAAAATTGGAGTTAACCTCATAGTTAATATTTTCACAGAGTGATACAATGCCAACACCTCCAATTGGAGTCACACCCCTGTGTATCTAATTATTCACTGATGCCAAATAAGGTTAGCAAGGATACGACCATGCTGTTGACAAAATAATTTAGATGGAAAACTGTTTGCTGGTTTCTGATATAAAATTCCAGTTAGAGTCAATTGGGTTTTTTTTAATGTGTTGTAGTCACAAGATATTTTTGTTATCTTCCTACCTTTTGTTTTCAGACCCTGGGAAAGGCCAAGATTGCATGAGGTGCTCAATCTCAGGCAAATGGTCTGTGATCCTGGTCTGTACCTTGCAAGTGGTGTAGCAATCTGGATATAACTATTTTGTTTTGGCTACAAGTATTGTATAAGACAGTACAATTGTCTTGTACTCAAGGAAAGAATAATACACAAATAGGACCGGAATACACGTGCCTGCCCTTTGTAAATATGCTCAGAATTTTTTATGGTTCACTTTGCTTTAGAGTTTTCTTTCCCACCATGCTGCTTCATACACTTCTAGAGGGCAGGATCTAAAATGGAGCCTTACAGCTCCTGTAGGTTTCCATGAATTTGAAGGTGCTTACTGTTTCTGGTCTAGGCACCGCAATTCATGTCTCTTTACTCGCAGAACAAAATTTTTTGAATGTGTAGCATAGTTATGTATGTATTTAAAAGAAGAAAAAAATAAAGCCTTTTTTTTTTTTTTTTGAGTTTGTGATGCTAGTGGTCAAGCTATAGTTTCCAGTGTGTAATAACACAAAGTAAATCTTGAGTTCTGTGTTTCAGTTTGTGTTGGCCAATGTGATACCTATCCATAAGAAGGGCAGGAGGGAGGACCCAGGAAATTATAGACCTGTTAGCCTGACCTCGGTGCCAGGCAAAATTATGGAGCAAGTCATCTTAAGGAAAATTATGTCCCACCTCCAGGAGGGTAAGGATATCAGACCTAGTCAGCATGGCTTCAGGAAAGGAAGGTCTTGCCTGACCAATCTAATTTCCTTCTATAATCAGGTGACCCGCCTGGTTGATGAGGGAAGAGCTGTTGATGTGGTGTACCTGGATTTTAGTAAAGCCTTTGACACTGTCCCCCATAACAAACTCCTGGTGAAGCTGGAGGCTTGTGGTTTGGATGGGTTTACAGTGGACTGGATCAGGAGTTGGTTGGATAACAGAGCTCAGAGAGTGGTGGTTAATGGTGCTGTGTCCGGTTGGAGGCCGGTCACTAGTGGGGTGCCTCAGGGCTCAGTGTTGGGACCTGTCCTGTTCAATATCTTTATTGATGATTTGGACGAAGGGATGGAGTCTGTTATTAGCAAGTTTGCGGATGACACTAAGCTGGGGATAAATGTCGATCTGGTGGAAGGTAGGAGGGCTCTGCAGAGGGACCTTGACAGACTGGATAGATGGGCTGAATCCAATGGCATGGGGTTCAACCAGTCTAAGTGTCGGGTCCTACACTTCGGTTACAATAACCCCATGCAGAACTATAGGCTGGGGTTGGAGTGGCTGCAGGATGATCAGGTGGAAAGGGACCTGGGAGTGCTGGTTGATAGAAAACTTAACATGAGGCAGCAGTGTGCCCAGGTGGCCAGAAAAGCTAATGGTATCCTGGCCTGCATCAGGAATAGTGTTGTCAGTAGGACTAGGGAAGTTATTCTCCCCCTGTACTCGGCACTGGTTAGGCCACACCTTGAGTACTGTGTCCAGTTCTGGGCTCCTCAGTTTAAGAGGGATGTTGAGATCCTTGAGCGTGTCCAGAGAAGGGCGACAAGGATGGTGAAGGGGCTGGAACACAAGCCCTATGAGGAGCGACTGAGAGAGCTGGGGTTGTTCAGTCTGGAGAAGAGGAGGCTGAGGGGAGACCTTATCGCTCTCTACAACTACCTGAAAGGGAGGTGTAGCCAGCTGGGTGTTGGTCTCTTCGCTCTGGCTACAAGTGATAGAACAAGGGGACACAGTCTTAAACTGCGTCAGGGGAGATTTAGACTGGACATTAGAAGGAACTTTTTCACAGAGAGGGTGATCTCTCAGTGGAATGGGCTGCCCAAAGAGGTGGTGGAGTCACCGTCCCTAGAGGTGTTTAAGAAAAGGTTGGATGATGTACTTGGTGGCATGACCTAGATATTAGGGTAGTGTGTTATAGGTAGGATGGTGTGTTGGTAGTAGGATGGCAGCAGGTTAGGTAACAGGTTTGGCTAGGTTAGGTAATAGGTGATAGGTTGGACTTGATGATCTCTAAGGTCTTTTCCAACCTTACTGATTCTGTGATTCTGTGATTCTGTGATTCTGTGTTGACATGGCAGCATGCTGTGCTGGATGCCCAGAACTCAAACCTCTTACAACATCTATGTGGTGTTGGTTTAGCAAACTTTTGAGATATAATTAATTTTTAGCATATCAATATTGCCATTAATGGTGTAATGTATGTTCTGGAATGTTTTGACAATGAAGGATCATCACGTTTTTCACTTTGCCTGTCTAGAGCTGAACAGCTCAGCCCTCACAGAGCCACATACTCCCTAAGTGTATTTAACTTCTGAGTTTTGTTGTCCAATGCTGCTAATATGACAAATAATATTGAGCAAGCTGTCTATAATCTCTGTGAGTCCATTTTTCCATCTGTAAAATGGAAATGCCATTACTTCATGCATGAAGGTGATTTAGATTGCAAATAATTGGTTTTTGCATAATGCTCATGTACAAAGCCACCTTGTACAAGAGTATATCACTGCTAGATCAACTTCACATGAGGTGTGCTTAATTATTGCACCTGTGTGATTATGTATAACTGAATCCTTGAAGGAGGGTTTTTTTCAATTTATTTACAGAAGTCTTCATATGAAATCAAGTACTTTCTTGTCTTTTCTTTCAGGTTACACATCTCAGGTGCTTATATTGGCATATGGGTGCTTTAAATAGTCACTTTACAAGCTTACTTATAACCAACCACTTTGACATTTAGCAGTGCTGTTTAAATGAAAATAATGGCTGACCTTTTTAAATCTAGGTGGGGTTTTTTTTCTTATTTTACAGTGAAGTAGAAAAGAGGCTCATCAAACATTGTGCCTTTCCCATATTAGCTTTCCAAACTGCTGACCCTTCCGGATCTACTGTAAATTGAAAGGAATCCGTTGGATTGAATGGCAGGGTTGAACTCTGAAGTCAGTCAGTTTCATAATTGGTTGAAATTTCCATGTGAAAACAAATGAACTAAGTATTCACTCACCTAACTTGTGGTTTATATATTGCTGCTAGAAAAGTATGGAATTATATAATAGATCCATTTATCTTTTTTTTCCCCTGTCTAAATATAAATTATTTTTGTAATAAGAAATTCTCTTTAACTGTCAAGGTGCAGTTGAAAAGAAATTAAGCAACTCTGTTTTCTAGGACCTGTAAGGGAGAGTTACAAAAAAAATTGTAGAAATAAAAGAATAACAAGTTTTCAGTCCTCCATGTGTGTTTGAAGAAAACTGTATGAAAACATGCAGTCAACATAAGTCCTTAGCCTGACTTCATCCTCTTTCTCTCAGTAATGTGATGTGAGATAGGTACTGGTTTCATTCGTATCAGAGAAAAACTGCAGCTCAAATTACAGCCCTTGGTGGTATCATTGTAATCTCTTTCAAAGATCTCATTCAGCTGTATCAAGAACAACCAGTCAAGGTCTATGTGATGAATAAGCAGTTACTTAGGTTTGATACTTCAGAGTGTCAGCATAGCTGATGGCTGAACCTTCTTATAAACATCCACACCAATGTGTGAAGCACAGATCAAACTTGGAATGAAAATTTATCTACTCATTTCAAAGCCTGCATCTGTGTGAAAAAAAAACATCTAAAGCAGAACCTGTGTCTGGACAACTTGTCAGAAAATCTAAATAATTAATTTTAGCGCTTTTGAAGGACTGTTGACAGTTTGTTATTCCCTATCTGTAAAAATATTTGGTAAGGTTAGGACTTTTATGGGTAAATCGTTAAGTGATCAAATGATACTATTTAAAGCAAATTTTCTACATTTATATTGTAAATTCTTATAAATGCCTTGTCTAATACTATTATTAATTAATTATGGTTGCTACCTTCTATAAGTTGCTGCCTAGCATTGCAGTCTTTTTATCTTTCCAGTGTTCACTAATAAACACAATAGTAAAGTTACAGGTTTTTGTTTATTTTTTAATTCCTATAGATTCTTTTAATCAAACTTTTCCTTGTCATATCTTTTTCCCAGGGAATTTATTATTTATTTTACTGGACTTACTCACTTTGGCATAGTTTGAATTGACAGAATATAAAGTAAACATCTTATGTTTTTCTGGGGAAAATGACAGATAAGTGGGGGGAAATATTTATTAATCGATCAATGTTCTTTATTGTTGTATTCAAGACATGAGAAAGAAGTATTCCAAGATAAAAGTAACATAAGCTCTATGTTTATATAAAATATCCTACATTATATGTCATCTTGGGTGAGGAAAGTACATATAGTGTAATTGTAAAATTGTCACTTTTTTTGTTCTGCCTCCCTGTGTTCCAACAGAGCTGTGAATGTCTCTACTTCTTGAATTTCCTTTGCTGTATTAAGTTTCTTAAAAGGAATTTTTAAAAAAAATCATTCTCCACTTCTAGAAAATTTAATTTACAATTGCATAAAGGAAATTACTGTAGTTTAGGCAGCCAAGCATTTCAGCAGATCCCTAGAAATGTACAAAGGAAAGAATGATTATCAGTCCTGAAATGTGGATTAAGAGGATCATACTATACAGAGTACTGTCTAAAAGTAGCAATTTAATAGAAAATGTGGATGTTCATGTGAACAATGTCTGTGAGATTAAAGGGAACATTTACAATATGGACATTTTAAGTATTATTATTGTTATTGTTATTATTATTTCATAGAAAGTTTGCCCAGAAATGCTTGTCTTGTGATTATTTTTACTTAATGCTACAAGCAGCTTCATTAGGAATTTTCTTTAGATGTTTTGGTTTGGTTTTGTATGTTTTTTGTTTTGTTAATTTAATGTAAAAGGGAAAATTCCATTACCAAAGGAGAATTGTTATTGTAGACAGCAGAAAATATATTGAAAATGTACGTGAACTCCTTCGATGTCTGTTACAGAGCACAAACTGTAATTCAGGAAGTGCCATTTACATATATTTAAAGGGACATTTTTAAAAATCACAAGGTGAGGTTTCTGAGATTGTCCTTTGTGCTTTTTCGCCCCATAAACCAGCACTGCGTTTTGAGTCTTGTAGAGGGGAGAGTGTCTGCAACTAAAATCTGTTGCAATATAACATGAGGAGAGATACCTATCAACAAAATATGTGTGCTCTTGTCCAGAAAAAAAAAAAAAAAAAGAAGTACATAATACTTTTGCAGAAGACTATGTCATTAATGGTATGGCCTGCAGGACTAGGGAAGTTAACCTTCTCCTGTACTTGTCACTGGTTAAACCGTCCCTTGAGTACTGTGTCCAGTTCTGGACCCCTCAGTTTAAGAAATGTGTTGAAATACTAGAACATGTTCAGAG
>WEKX01022744.1:301168-321716 GCA_013390025.1 Pitta sordida | reverse complement strand
AGAGCTGGACACAGCACTCAAGATGTGGTTATCCTTCTCACTGCAAGGTTCGTCCCTTGTCAGAGGGTTGCACAGAGACCTTGTGCACTCCTGAGCCTGCTGGGCCAGCCTGTGTTTCATGCTGTGCAGGGAACTGAGGGTGGGTCAGAGCAAAGTCCCAGCCTGCCGGGGAGGAAAGGCTCATCTGTTTCTCCCTTTTTGAGTTCTTGATAACAGACCTATTTCTCCCCAGAGGCAAATCTTCCATCTGCCACCCCAGCCTCTGTGCCTTTGCAGCGGTTACAGAAGTGACAGATGTGTGGCCTCTGAAGTCACTGGGCTGGCACCATCCAAGTGCTTGAGAGCTGAGTAGCAGCTCCGGGGTAACAAAGCAGGTTGGGATTTACTCAGAGAGAGCCAAGGGGTCACAGCTGCTGATGCCCTGGTTGTGCTGCTGAAGCTGAGCTGCACAGCTGGATTCCTGGCCACATTCCTGCCTTTGCCATCCCCTTGTGTCCATCCATTCTGATGGAGCACTCAAGGCCTTCCTGCATGGCTTGTGCTGTGCAAGTGTTTTCTCCACAGTGATGCTGCAGGATTCCATTGGTTCCTTAAGCTGAAGTCCAGAAATGAAGAGGCTTTTCTGCAGACACTACCATATGTGATACATTGTGGATTTGGATGTCAATGCACCCACCAAACTGGCTGGAGGGCTGTTCCTGGGACTGGAATGCTCTCCAGGCCTCAGGGTGTTGGAGTTCTCAGCTGCACAAGGAATGCCAGATGTACAAGTACCCAGGAAAAGCCTTTTGTGGATTTATCTTGGTGATTTCAAGCTGCTGCTTGCATTAGGATAGAACCAGCCAGAAATGCTGGAGCTTTCCAAGTGGAAGCGACCTGGGGCTTCTTTAATGAGACAGGTACAGCGAGTTTGCTGCAAAAACAAATGCTTCCAAGTGGAAAGGATTAATTAGTTTCCAGGAGTTGTGATGTTGAAATGAAGTTCAGGGCTGAGGTCACGACTAAAGTGGGTCGACGAGAGGCTTCAAATGAGCTTGTTAAAAACTGGCCTTACAGAACACCTAGGCCTGGCTTACTGCTGCCCCAGCAGAACAGCTGTCACCTTCTGGATGAAAATTATGACAGAAAATGTCAACTAATGGCAGGATATTTTCCCTAGAACCTAAAACTTGAGTGGACTTCATGATATCTGTCCAGGTCCTGCCAAATCTCAGCAGCAGCAAGGCTGATGGGCTGAAAAATGGAATTATTTACAATATTTTGCAAATATCCATCAGGCCCTGCAGCTAAAATCCTAGTTTTCCCTACTCACCCATGCCCAGATGAACTCATTAGAACAGCTGTGCTGATGTTAACACTCTGCATTCCCACAATTTTTCCCTTACAAACACATTTACAGTCCCATGAGGGAAGTGTGATGCCTCAGTCATTCTGGTGCTAACGTTTTTGGGTGAAGTTCTGCTGCTGCAGCTTCATTTGACAGTGCTGTAGTGTAGCTCCATTTAAAACCTGCAAGGCAAAACAAAACCGTGGCACAGTAATTCCAAAAATTGTCAGCTGGATGAGCCCTGCTGGGTCCTCACAACTGTTAGCAGCAATCAGTGGGAAGGGCGAGGATATGTGGAATATTTAGTCTGTTGTAATCTAAAGCTTTGGAATTTAGGAAGCTTTTTTTGGATTAGTAGATGCTTTCTACTGGAGGACGAGTTTTCGTGCAGGGGCTTACCCTACAGAGATGGACGATGTTTATGTGGGTAATTATGCCATAAAGTCTGTTTCCCGTGGCATCTCTGTAGTTACATTTGCCTTGCCAGATGTGTTCTGAGCAATTTGTCCAGGTATTTGTATTAAGCTGCTTTCAGGCAAGACAGAACAGTACTGAGCTCCTGCAAATGCAAAATAGAGCTGTGGATGTTACCAAATTGCCAGGTAAACAGCACTCCTTTGGGGCTGTATGTTATCCCACCAGAATGTGCCCCCAACCTACAAAATGTTCCAGAGAATTGCCACTAACAGCACTGGAATAATGTTAATAACACTAATGATGCACACAAATGGTTCTCTAGCAATGGGTTCCAGTTTTCATGGTCAAAAGATGAATTATTATGGATCTGTGAAAAGCCACCTTCCTGCTCTGCTGGCAGAAAAGGTCACTCCTGGAAAAACAATCCTTCCTTTTCTGGTAGTTTTGGAAGTTGTGTTTGTAGAGCTTGTAGGGCAGTAATATTCAAGCCTCTCCCTCTCCCTGACTTTCATCATCACCACCTTTAACCTCCAAAGTGCACAGAGAGCTCTCCAAAAGCGATGCAGGAGCAGCAGCTGGAGGTGGTTATGCCATTTTGGAGCTGATGCTTTTATTTTTGTTTTTATTAATCTTTATTATTATCAAACTGAACCTAAGAGTCACTTATTGATTAAGGATTTGTTCCTGGCTTTGTCAGCATTTGCACCTTTCTACTGAAACATCTGGAAAGTCCTGTGGCAAAATCCTAGAGCAAACAACTATTGACTATGGGTTCCAAAAATCATCATGCACAGAACATTGCTGTGGAACAAAACATTATCATCCCAAGCGTAATGAGTGAGAAGCAAATGCACAGTCAACTCTGCAGATTAAAATTTTAATGCCATTTACTACTGTGTTTTCTGCAGTAATTGGGAAGCTGTTGAGGAAAGCTCCACTGCCTACTAAAAGGAGATGCTATGAATAAATCCCACATGATCCTTCCAAGCAGTTGTGGAATTGAATGTTGCAGGGCCACACCTGCAGGTCTTGCTCAGGCTGTGGAATGAAGTGAGGTTTATCTGTGAGGCTGGCAAATTTTGCACTGGGCACAGTGGTGTTAGAAGGGTCGCTTTTTTTTGGCGGTAAAGTGTTTTTTCTTCTCGAGGTGCCTCTCTAAGCTGCAGGATGCTGGCAGCAGTAGATGAGCACATAGGTGGTCATCTGGAAAACCCTGCAGTGCAGTGGTGCAGAACACAGCACTGCAAAATTGTGGAGAGTTCTACTCAATTTCTGACCATCACTCTCCCGTGAGGCAGATCTGCACCCTGCTGCCTCCTTCCTGCTGTCTGTGCCAGGACAGTAATGACTTGTAGGATGAGACACTGGCACTTGTGGGTTAATCTGCTGCTGCTGAGATCACTTGTGCATCAGAAATAAACCAAACCCACAACTGTCCAGGGCAGAGGCCAAAGTGTTGCCTCACACCCTCGATGGACGGAATCGTAACGTTTGTGTCTGCACGTCCCTTCAAATGAAGGAGCAGGAGATCAGTGAATGGCAGCTGTGCTGTTTGAGCCCGACCTTTTTATTTGGAACTGCTTTGTTTGAAAAGTGCAGGGAGACAGAATGCCTCAGGATCCAGGACTGAGTGCCAAAAGACAAGGGCTTTGTTCTCAGCTCCCCTGTCAGTCCCCAGGGCTGGGTTTAGCAGAGTACCACCCTTGCTCACTGCTCCATTTCCCCCACGTGTAAAGCAAAGATAAGGACTGGCAAAGAATTAACTAATTTGTGAAGGGCTTGGATGGCAAGGAATGAAAAAGAACCATGAAAACACAAGGAAGGGCTGTAGTACTTTGGCTTTCACACTGACACTTCTGCTGCCAAAGAGGCTTGTGCTTGTTCTCCAACAAGAGAATGAAACGGATCCTGGGTTTCTCTGCCATGAAGTTCACCTGGCACTGCTGCTTTGGCACTTCATAACTTCATAATACCTTCTGGTTTTCCTTCTCCTTAAGGACTAAGATCCACCTGTGGCCACAGGGGTGAATAAATCTTGAGCAATAACCTGCAGCATCACCACATCAAAGTGAGGATCCTTAGAGGGTTGGCAGAAGGCCACGAAGGAGCTGAGGATTGGCCAGGTGTCCAACTTCCAGTTTTGAAGCTTCTGCAGTTTTAAAGTACTCATCCTGTCAGTGCAGCACGGGAGGTTGTCATTGAGATTCCTTTTTATTTTAATTGATTTGATGGAAAATAAAATAGTTTCAAGTCCAACAAAGTTTTGCTGGAGGCCAACTTTGTCCTGGCTGCTGTCAGTGAGAGCTGGGTCCCTGTTTGGAGTCCCCTGTAAGATCCTCCTGTGTGGAGTTCTTTGGGTTCCCGGAACCTTCTGGAGGTTCCACAGAGTGGTGACAACAAAGATGAAGCTACAGACACCTACATGAGAGCAGAAATGGTTGCTGCTTCTCTTTCCTGGCAGATGCTGAAACTGTGAAAGTGCAGATGTGCTGCACAGCCCCAGAGCAGTTGTCTGCAGAGGCGTGGAAATTCAGTGTACAACCTCTTTGGTCCTGCTTTGGGTGGGCCAGAGGTCAATGCTTACTGTGGTTTTGATGTCAGAGGCCCTGACAAAGCTGGCTCTTAAATATTTGGGAGACTATTTAATGTGTAACATGGATGCATTTGATCTCTCTAAACTCTTTAAAAATTAAAACACGTTAAAGGCAAAAAAATGCAGTTAGGACAGATGTGCAGAGCATGTGGTTCTGTAAATGTGGGAGTGCACTGTGCACAAAAATCTTCAATAAGAGGGACTTCCACTTAGAGGTGGTTGGATATAAGTCAGATCTGTTCCTGCTGCAGGACAGAGAGGGATGGACCTGAAAACACGGGGAGAGCTGCAGGCACAGTCTTAGCTTTTCCCCTGGAGAAAGTGTCCAGATTTAATTGGTTTAATCCAGCTTTTATACCTGCTTAGCCTGGGAAGCAGCAGGGGCATTGATCCCAGAGTAGGTAGCTGGAGATGGAACACCGTGCTGGACAGGGGGCTGAAATTTAAGTCCAGGCAAGATCTTTTCTAGTCGTGTCTGTGCTCCCCGTGGGACCGGCTGGGCCGCAGGTTGTGTGTGAAGGCAGCAGCTGTGCCTGCTCTTCACAATTCTCTCAGTCTCCTCGTGGAGGTTCTTACAATTCTTCACCATTTTTTCAGACCTGGCAGAAGTGGAGGCGCGGGAAAGCAGCGACAGCAGGTGGCAAGCAAGAGCTTGGCTGCTGCTGCACAGGGGCAGTGAGAAAGGGAAATTAGTCAGGGTAATGAAGGAGTTCCCAGGTTTAGGGGGTTGCAAATTAAGTATTTGTATATCAAATTAAAGAAAAAAACACCCAAACCTCTATAGAGCCATATGTCTGTTGGGGTTTTTTTTGTGGTTATATCACTTGAGCTGGTAGAAGATCCTGTTACCTGCAAACTTGGGAACCTTTCTCAGACATGTAACCACTAACATTTCCTCTGCCCTTCCCTCAACTTTGTCCCTCTGTGAAAAACTAGAAGAATAGGAAAGCATTTAGAAAAAACACTCTAAATGGCATTGTATATTATTTATTTTTCCAAGCTAAAAAGAGAGCTCCCTAGTTTGCTGGACAGTAACCCAATATCCCTACTACACATCAATATATATTTAATGGAGATATTACAACATCTAAAGACAGGCACTTCTCTGGGATTTTTTTTTTTTTTGTAATTTAGAGCAAAAATTCAAACTTGAATTTAGATTTTTAAGTATGTGAAACGTTTGAAGTTCCATCAGTGTCCCAAATTAAGGTTTTTTTCTTTTGTCTTACCCTGCACACCACAGCAAAATTTCCCATTTCCAAGTCAAAGGAAGCAGTTCCTTCTGTCTCTTCAGATCTGGTTTTTTCAAGTTTCTTTAATGCCTCTGGTTCTATCATCTGCACTATGTGGAATGCAGTAATTTGTACTGACATCATCTAAATGCCCTGAAGAAAAAATATGTTGCGTATCACCAAGGAAAGGGAGAAATGTATCTATAATTTAGGGTAATAATGGGGTTTAATTCACAAAGTCTCCTAACATCTTGCATTCTGACAGTTTCCACTTCCATTAGCGACATCTTGGGATTCTGGTGTGTGGATATAATCAGCCGTGACTGAAAGGAAATCGTTACAAGGGCCTCAGTTTTGTAACCACTTCTGGGTTTATTATCCCTTGTGGCAGTTGTGCTTGCGAGAGCTCAGGACTTGTTTATTTTTCCAAGCAAGGAAACCCACACAAATTATTGATATTTCCAGGGGTTGGCTGTGGTGAGGAACTGATGCTGAATGACAGGCTGGGTCCTCCTCCCCAGCAGCAAACCACTGTGACAGCCCAGACTGATCCAAGGGACATTGGGTGGATATTTGTAGGTCCTTACCCTGCCTGGGCTGTGGTGCTGACCCTGCTTCCAGCACAACCCTGTCCCCCTGCACAGCTGCAGTGCCACATTCACCAGGGCAGCTCTGCCCAGCAGCACCTCTGTCCTTCTCTTTACCTTCCATGTGCACCCTGGTGTATCTGTGGAGAGTCGACAGAAATCACATTATATGACATGTAAGGCAACATCACAGAATCACAGAGTTAACCAGGTTGGAAAAGACCTTTGATANACACGTTTGAGCATCTCAACATCCTCCCAAAACTGAGGGGGCCCTGATTTGAGGGTTCAGAAACTCAGAGATTTTAGTGAGGTAAGTATAAGCTTAGAGATTTAGGGGTTTTAGCGAAACAGTGAAATTTTTGTGAATTTTAGAAGGATTTTAGAAGAATTACTAGATTTCAGAAGCACTGAAATTTAATATTCAATATTGAAGGTAAGAAAGTCTTGTTTTGCAGTCCTGGAGTATAAACAGAACAAATGGGGCAAGAATGTGAAACATCGGAGCTGATTGGTCAAAAGGCTTAAAGCAAGGTTGAAATTTATGACGTAATGCTGCAGGAATACATATTCATGGAGTAATTTCCAGATGTATGAGGCATGGGTATAAAGATGGGTGGCAAACTTGGGGTGAGGCTGTTTGGCACCTGACGGCTGGGAGACATTTTTGCAGGACAAAGATCTTCTTTCCTTCTTCCTGGGCCACAAAAATAAATCTTTTCTATAGCATGGATGCAAAAATCTTGAGTCCTAACTGATTTTCCTTAAATCAGGCCCAGACCTGGGCACAGCCCTCGAGGTGTGGCCTCAGCAGAGCCCAGTGCAGGGGCAGAATCCCTTCCCTGCTCCTGCTGCCCACACTGTTCCTGACCCAGCCCAGGTGCCATTGGCCTTCTGTGCCACCTGGGCACACTCTGGCTGGTGTTCAGCTCCTGTCCCTCAGCACCCCCAGGTCCCTTTGTGCTGTTCTCCAGCCCCTTTGGCCCAGGCTGTGCTGCTGCAGGGGATTGTTGTGTCCAAAGTGCAGAACCCGGCACTTGGACTGGTTAAATCCCACACTGTTGGATTGCCCCATCTCTCCAGCCTGTCCAGGTCCCTCTGCAGAGCCCTCCAACAGGTCCACGCTTCCTCCCACCTTGGTGTCATCTGCAAATTTACTGATGGTGGACTCGATCCCCTCATGCAGATCATCAGTGAAGATATCAAACAGGACTGGGCCCAACACCCATCCCTGGGACACCACCAGTGACTGGTCCCAGCTGGCAGCAGCACCAGTCCCCAGCACCCTCTGGGCCCAGCTCTCAGCCAGTTCTTAGCCCAGCCCAGAGTGCCCCTGTCCCAGCCCTGGGCTGCAGCTTCTCCAGGAGTATCCCAAAGGCTTCGCTGGAGTCCAGGCAGACACATCCAAAGCATTCCCTTAATCCCCCAGGTGAGTCACCTGTTCATAACAGGAGATCAGGCTGGTCCAGCAGGACCTGCCCCTCCTAAATCCTTGCTGGCAGGGTCTGATATATTGCCTCTAGTTTAAGAAACTCCATTTCTGTTTGAGGAGGTGATATAGTTGTCTGAGCAGATAATACATGTGATTCAGCAGGTAATAGATCTGACTCACTGGGTCATTTTTTTTTCCTAAGTAAAACATTTAAAGTGATTAATGAAGCTGAATTACTGCATGATCTGCTTGGGGTTTGTGTCGGGTTTTTCAAAATTTTTTATCCTGTACAATTAACCTGTTTATGTGTATGAGATTTCTGTCTGGCTGTCCATAAAATCTGTGTCAGGTTGGGTTTGTGATATGTCTATCCCACTGTGTGGTCAAAAAAAAAATAGGTTTGCTGTTGTCACATAAGGTTTAGCAGCAATCACTCTGAATGTGGACATGAGCTAAATATAAACATGGGATGCATTTGCCTGTCAGAAAAGGTGGTGTATTTTTAGAATTTATCTGGAACCTTACAAGACTACTGTGTCTTGCCCAGCCAAATTCCTATTTTGAGTTCTACCCAGTGCAATCTCTATTCCATCTGCTCCTCATTTGTGGCAGTGTGGATCCTGCCAGCATGCAAGGGAACAAAAGCCATCCCATTTTGATTGGGCCAGAACCGTGTCTGGGATATTCTTGGTACAGTCCCATTTGAGGCAGAAGGAGAATTGCTTTAGTGGGATTGGCACAAAACCAGACACACCAGGCCAGATCAACGCTGAACTAATTTCTTGAGAGGATTTTTCTTTCTTTCATTTTTTTACATTACTGGTTTTTCTGCCTAAATACCATTTTGTTGAAGTTGCAGTTACTTCTAAGTGCAATTCATTCTTGTTACTGTCAGTAAGAAGCTATTTTTCAGCGGAGGGAAGGGGGAATCCTTTGTCATCAGAGCTGTGAGGTTTATCCAAGGGACCACACTCATCCTCCCAGCCCTCCTGGTGATCTGACTTCCTTCAGGCTTTTGCTCTTGGAGAAGATGATGTGCTTGGGGCTGCTGTCATTGAAACACAGAGCTAAAGCAGTTTTAGAGTTCAAGATGAAGGGGGTTGGAAATCAAAGTCTCCAGGGATCAGTTATGATGGCTGAGAAAGGGGGAGAAACTGCCCAGAGAGCTTACAGTGTTTGATTTCTTTATAAAGGCCAAATGTGTCAGGACAAAGAATTTTAAATTGCTGTTTGTTAAACATTTATCATCACACTTCAATTTAAGACGTGGGAATGGCAAATAAAAAGGCCAAAGACCTTTCAAGGGAAGCTAACCCGGATAAAATGTCTCATTCAAAGATTGGAAACCTCTTTCAGACTAATCTCTTGGGTTTTGCTCAATTCCTGCAAGAAAAAGATCTTTCTTATTACACAAAATTTATAATCCATTTATAATCAAACTAACTCGTGTTTCTCTGAGTCTAGTGGTTCTTTCTGACTTTGGGCTACCAAAGGACCAGGGATGCTGTGGGAAGTGAGGGGCTGGCAGAGGAGAGCAGAAACACGTGGGTTAAAAAGCTACAAATGTCTGTGTTGGGAAGGAAATTGGATTTTCAAGCTAACAGCATTTCCCCTCTGCTCCCCAAGCAGATCTGTAGGTCTTTGTTGGCTGGAGCTGAGGAGGAGAGGGAGGGAGGAGCTGTTCATTAGTGCACAAAGGCTTTCGAGAGGTGGCTTTGGGAAAATCACGTTGTATGGAAGAGCTCTGCTCACAGAGGAGTTACTCCAGCCTGTGTGTGACCAAGTGGGACTCTTGTAAAACAGAGAGTTTCACAGCAGGCTCCTCACAAGGGAGCACAGAATATTTGCATGTGATGCAGTAGCTTTCTCCCCCTCCTCTCTGGCTGGCTGAAGTCACTTCTGTGAGGTGAGTAGGAGGAATTATCACATTGCCCAGCTTTCCCAAGTTCTGCCTCTGCCAGCTCATATTCAGGGGATTCTCCTGCCTGGGATCTTACTTCCCACTACCTATCCCATGTCTGCACGGGTCCCCTTGCCAGGGACACCTCCAAACTTGTAGATCTAAACTTCATCTGAGTGCACACACCATCAGTGTGAAGTGCCGTCTCCTGTTAAACCAACAGGTTCCCAGCCCAGTTATACTCCCCAAAGCAGAGTTGGACTGGAGATGTCAGTCCAGCCCCTTTGTCCTGGCCCTTGTGCTGTGACTGAGCACAGGGTGGTGAGGAGGGAGCTCCAGGGAGCTGCAGATCCCACGGGTCATTTTCTTTTCCTGATCATCACATTGAGGTGCATGTTGGCTTCAGTGGTTTTTTTCTTTCAAATTATCTTTGGAGTGTTTCTTATTACCTCATTGGTAAACACTTCAAAGAAAATATTTGCATTTTACTAGGATAATTCGTATTCAGGCCATTTTCAGGCAGCTGCAGTAAGAATAGATGGAATCTCCTAGAAAGTGGTACAGAGGATAAAAGACTCCCAGCTGGAAAGGTTATTCCTGATCCTTCACTCTGTACTGCAGCCCTCACATCAGACAGCTTTGAGCTCACCGGCAACCACAGCGCCAGAGACAGGAATGCTCTGGGAATGTCTGGTAACTGCTGGGAATGATGATTTAAGAACATTTGAAGGGCTGCCCTAAGCTCTGCTGCCACCAGGAGCAGTCTGCACGATGGGGATTTAAACGAGGGGTACGGAGGATTTGGAGGTTGTGCTTTTCAACCCTGCAGTGCCTACAAGTCAGGCAGGAGGCCGAGGAGACAAAAACTGAGCTTGTCAAGACATAAGAAGACAGTTGTGTAGGTAAGAGGTGTAAGAACTGAACTGACTGCCAGAGTGCCTGGGGGGATGTCAGTGTCTGTGCCGGGGAGAAGAGGGGGAGAATCCTTTGTCACTTGTCTGACACTCATCAGAGTTCTCTGAAAACTTCCACACTGCTTTGCCTGAAAGGATCAAGGCCAGGCTGTCATCCCCCACGGCAGGCAGCGGGGTTTTTATGTAGAGTAAGCCAAAGGATTGTATCTGGGGTTAGCACCCGACTACATACAACATTAAGTTGTGCAATAATTAAAGCAGCTTCTACTGCCAAAAAACCACAAAGAAACTCAGGTACTCGGTCTCATTCTCTTCAGTTGCTTGGGTCATTCAGGAACTTCTTGCAGGAGTGAGTAGGTCAGGCCCAGGAACTTCAGAAGTGGCTGAAGATGGAGCCTGGTTTGCAGGGCTGGTTCTAGCACAGGTCCCCCGATGCTTAATCAAGGTGGATGTGTAGGGGTTTCTCTCCTCTGCTGGTTCCCTCTCTGCAGAGGTATTGACGTGCTTGGAAGCCTTGCCCTTCTGCTGGGCACAGCTTCAAGCAGCTGTTCACTTCCACAGGTATTGGGGGCTGAGTGGATGGGAATGTGACATGAATGAGGAGTCTCAGTTTATCAGGGAACAAGGCCAGGAATGTAAATCATAAAGTCACTACCCACAGGAGTTAAGGGCTTCCCCTTGTAGAATTTGCTTTCTGCTCATGGGGTATATTTTTTAATAGGATAATGCTTACATTTAATGTTATTTTCCCACCTCTTCCCGCTTTTCTCCTTTAAATCTCACAAGTGGTTAGTCCCAATGTGTTTGTGAATTAACTATCCACAAGACCCTTTTCACTGTTGGGTTTACAGAGACATCCTTTCCTTCTCTAACTTTACTCTTTGCACATTCCGACTCCTTCCTTGCCTTTACCCACCTCCTCCTCCTTTGCTTAACACCTCAACTGGTTCTGCTTCCAGTTCTATCACACCAGTGGGGGACCAGCAAATTGGCAAAGTGCAGGAAACCACTTCAGTGGTGACTCTTGCTATATTTGCCAGTCTCCAGCTGGAGAAGGGAGTGCAGCTAAGCCAGAGACAGTCTGGTTTCCCTGAAATTCACACTGCTGTGAGATCCAAACCATCCACCCCTTTCTGTGTGCTCAGTTTCTGCTTGCTCAGAGCAGCATCAGAGCTGGGTTTGTGCACACAGGATAGACAAGAAGAGTTTGGGTCAGGTTTCATAGGTAAGCATGGTCAGAGGTCTTGGTCTTGAGTAGAGCAGAAGTGCAGGGTATGAGTTCAGGAGCAGACTGGAAGAGGACACATGGGCTTCTGTGAACCCACAGCTGGGTGCTCTCCACCTGAGAAAGGCTGAATTTTACTCTGACTTAAATATCAGTGATTTTGTTTCCCTCTCTGATGCCAGTTATGCCAATTCTGCAAAACCACATCCCAACCTGTGTGCCATCGTCCCATGTCACGGTCACCCTAACCAGGGGGGATGAGAAATGTGTGCTCTAAGTCTGGCAATAAGATAATAAAAATCATATTAATAATAATAATAATTCCTGGTGACTGGATCACCATTTATTGCAGGCATTATTGATTTAGACAATTTTTTTAAAAGCCACATGCTTTCTTTTTCCTTCCATCACCACTTAGAGAACCATTTCAGTCTGGCACCAGGTTGCTGAAGGGGAGATTTTCTGGTGACTGCAGTGTAGAAATACATAGTTAATTACTTTTGTGAGGCAAAAGACAAATAGCCCAGGTCCTGAGCTGTGGCTTCAGGGCCAGCCGTGTATTCTCACAGAAAAATTGCTGCTACTGTGCAGCTCTCAGGGGACATGGCATTGAACTGGGCTCTGGTGTTGCATTACAACTGACTCTTGTGCTTCTGGGGGAGTCACATCATGTGCTGCTCCTGTTTGATTCATGAGTGTGCACTTTAGTTTGGACATGTTGTGGTTTTTTAATCTTGCAGCCATTAAAAAGTCCAAGTAATTTACTGTCAGAAAGGATGAAAAGCTGGCTGGGTTTATCTCTGATAATTTACTTAATGAGTTATCTACATAACAGGAGGATGGTAACAGACAAAATGTGAGACAGTTCTTATTCATTTTTCTCTGCATTGAGAGTTTTGTCTCAGAAGCTGCAAAATAAGCCATAACTGAGTTCAGCAGTGAATCCTCCTGGTTCAGCTGGTTCCTTGATCTTCCATGAAGAGATTTTGGGTAAACCTGAGCCTGGCTGAGATCACTGGAGCTTGTTAGCAGGAAACCAGCACCAGAGACAGGAGCCATTGCAAGAACTGCTGGGTTTGCCCAAGATCTAAATTGGTTTTGGTGTTTCCTGTGATTCCCCTCATGACTTTTGGTCTGGCATCGATGGCTCAGCAGGTGTTTGGATACACACAGAACTCTGTATCTGCTTGGTTCACAGGTTCTTCCTCCAAGTTGGAAGGGACCCACAAGGATCATCTAGTCCAACTCCCAAGCGAATGTCCACCCAGGGATTGAACCCACAACCCTGGAGCCATGGACACCATGCTCCATCCGTCTGAGCCTCCCATCGTAAGATGTTTGCTGGGTGGGATCCATTCCTCATTCTCCTCCACAATTTCTCTGTGTGCTTGAACAAGCCCCTCAGCTTCTCTCTGCTTCCTTGCTGGAAAGCTGAGAGGATAAGGGAATTAAAAAGCTGGAAATTGTTAAATTTTAAAGTTGTATTCATAGGGATCGTGCATTACATATATGTGAATTATATACATGTGTTAATGTGAATTTTATTTATTCAGCTGATTCATGTGCCAGTCAGGCTTCACTCAGCCAGGATATTCAATTACTTTAGAAGTATTTCTCAATGTTGCTCTAGAGGTGTCTGCTTTAGGCTGGGTTTATGCAAAGGACACTTTCTTAAGCCCCCAAAGAGATTTTTTACAGCAGCTCAAATATCAAGCCAATGAGGTAAAAACTAAGATGTTTTGTATGTGAGAATAGAAATTCCAACTCCCAGTCCCACTGGGGTTATTGACAGAAGGTTTTCCCATCCTTTCCTGAATCCGTTCTGTCAGAGTGTGATTGTTTTCTGACTTTCTAACAAAAGAATCCACAAATACAGGCAGTGGAAAAGAACAAAAAGTCTGAATGCCGGGCAGCAGAGCTTTCAATGATATTTTTGGATCTGGTAAAGGCCAATTATTTTGTTCTCCGAGTTAAACTGACAGAAAAGGGAGAGAATGAATTCCAGTAAGGTGAAAATAGCCAGTGAGTTCCAGTGCACAGACCATGCAAAGTGCAGCATGGATAGAAGCTCCTCAATCTTCACGTGTAGCTGGTGCAGTAGGGACTGTCCCCCTGCTGACACCTCCTGTGTCCCTGGGAGGAAAGGCTGCCTGGGAAATCTGGACAAGACCATCATTTGGTTTATCTGGGTCACCAGAATGATGTATTGAAGGCTCCCTTGGTGGATTTGTCACCACGTAGTGTCTTTATTTTAGGTGAGAGGTGTATAATAAGAGAACTATTTTGGTTTGTTTAACAGCCAGTGAAGCCATTCTTGGGAGTTCAGAAAAGTCCCTGACACTGTTGTGCACATGGAGGGAGGTGCCTGGGGAAGTCATTTTGGTTTCACTGTGGCAGTTTTTGGTAACAAGCATGAGTTCCAGCTGAGTGAGTCCAGCCAAGCTTCCAGGTTTTACTTCAGTGCTTTCCATACTCTAACCAGACAAAGTCAGGGAAGCCTTTCTGGGCTTGTACATGCTCCAAGCACCACCCCTGTCAGATATTTCTCTGTTCCTCCTCCCAACAGCCTCTTACAGTCATCACCTGCTGTGCTCTGGGCACAATTATCCCTGTAATAGCCTCACTGAGGTCAGTGAAAGATGAGGTTGGATTTCTGGGAGTGTATTTGCTGCCCAGTCTGCCTGAATTAGGTGTGGTTAAGTCAGGAGTATTCAGGATTTGTGCAGCAGATGCCATGGAAGGCACATAATGGATGGATTGTTTTCTCTAACCAATGTGTATGTTAAGTACCAGGTTAAATCCTTCTGGATTAGATATGTGAGAGGAAAAGAGACTATTTCTAGAGGGTATTTTCTTTCCATGCCCCCGATTTTTGTGTACTTGTAATTTTACTCTGAGATGGAATCAGCGGGTTTGGCACATTCGACCTTTTCAATCTTTTCCAATGAGATTTGAAGCAGCATCCCCAAAAAAGTGCTGATTCCTTCAGGCTGACTCTGGGGATTCAGCACAGCACTTTGTCACAGCTCTGCCTGCCAGAATGCTGCATCCTATTTACATCTCCTCTTGTCTCTCCTGAGTCCTGGCTGGAGAATCACAGAATCACAGAATTAGTAAGGTTGGAAGAGACCATAGAAATCATCAAGTCCAACCTATCACCTGTTACCTAAGTCCAGCAGCCTGGGATCTGCAGACAGAGCTCATCTAAACCCTGGATTCTCATTCACATGTCGTGTGTCCTGTAACAGCAACAATATTTTTCACACAAATGCTCAGACGTTCCTTAAACCAGCCACTGAAGCACTCAGGCCTTACTCCCTTGTGTTAGAAATGATCTAAATGCTTTCTCTGGTCCACATTTTTTATCTTTTTTTTTTCACATTGTGCTCTGTGCAAGCTCTTGCATATTTGAATCTTCCATCAGTCTGAGAATAACCAACAGAGTGCAGGGACTGGAGTGTGGAATAAAGCCTCAGAAAATTCAAGGCACTTCAGATCTGGGGTTTCAAGTACGCAGAGTGTGGAAATGCAGCAGCAGGAGTGTATGTGCTGTCCCTGGGGAGGCTTTTCCTGGGGAATGGAACAGTCTGGAACTGGGTAAGAGATGAGCCAAGTGGGTGCACAGCAAGAGAGAGCAGTGAAGCTGGAGGAGGTGGAAGTTGGAGCTGAAGGCAGAGAAGTTAAAAATGTGCCTGGGAGGGTGTGCAGAGGTGCTGCTGAGCTGTGGGATGTGCAGGATCAGAGAACACACCAGAGCCGCTGTGAGACAGAAAGGTGGGGCCAGGGAGGAGCTGTGAGGTGAAAGATGGGCTGAGAATTGAGGAAGATGGATCTGAGCTCAAATGAGGGGAAGGAGGACAGCTACAAGCAGATGTGGAAGTCAGGAGCCGGGGATAAAATGACTAAAAACAGCGCTGTGACTTTGGAGAGTGGGATTATCCTGCAGATGTGTCTTAGGAGCTGGATATGTGGAAAGACTTTACCTCTAAGAGTCACCAAACTGTAGAGAAGAATGAGAAAAAAAAGAGGAGATCAGCAGTGTCACCTGAGACTGTAAAGCTGAGGGAGAAGTGTCCTGGGAGGCAGCAAGAGGAAAATGTGGACAGAGCAGCACCAAGGCCACAGGGACTCTGAGAGGGAGGGGTTGAAGTTTGGAGTAGAGGTGTATCTATCCATCTAGAGGAAATGGCATTTTACCCTTTTACAAGGGTTTTCAGAACAAATAAAACCTTTGTAGAAGCGTCTTGAAGCAATTTCAGTTCCAATGCTTCTGCCACCTTTCCATTATTCTTACCCTGACTTGCAATTCCAGCTGGACAAGCCCTGCCCATGGTTGACAAAGTACTGGCCAGAGTGACTTGACTGGGGTTCTGCCTTCCCCTTTAGGAAAACTCTCGGTCCTTTGTAAGAATTAAGGACACATCAAAGCTCCTGAAGTGCACTAGGGCTCCAGGCCAAGTTCTGCCTTTGCAAAAAAGAGTTTCTTGAAAACTGTGGGGTCAGTCACTGACTGTAACAGGGAGTGAGGAGTGTAGTGGCAAAGCCCCTTCTGTTGGCTTTTGATTCATCAATAAAATACCAGAACTACAACCATTGCTACCCACTTTTAATTATTTATTTTTACCAGAAAGAAGTACTCTTAGTGAGTATTGAATCATACAGGTTTGTGGGTTTCCTGTGTTAGGAGATTTATCTCTCCTCCCCATTCCTCTTGCTTTTGTAGACAGTTCTGGTGCGGCTGGATTGGTTAACAGGCTCTTCAGCTGGGATCTGCTGTGTGCCCTGCACATCATCCTGCACTAGTCTGTCCTCCCAACTTCAGTTCCGCCGGGGCTGCTGATGCCATGAGGTTTTTCCTTATATTTTGGGGATTTTAGTCTGACTATCTCCTTTCAGTCATAAGCCTTACAGTGAGGCCTTTCTCATGAGTTGTGGAGAGATGTTTACATTCCTTCTGAGGGTGACAAGGGGAGCAAGACAAAATAGAAGGCCCAGTGCACCTGGAGGAACTTGGGGGGAGCGGGTCCAGAGCTGAGTTTAGGGAATTAGGAGGAATCTGGTTGGAGGTACAGGGTACACAAGGGGTAGATGAACTCTGGTTGGATATTCCAGGAGGCACAGTTTTGAAGGTTATAAATGTAAGCTGATACATAGTTCTTTTTCTCTCTCTTTTGGACTTGGAAAACTCCTATTAAAGAACTCCATTTTCCTTCACCTCTATTAACTTTGTCGGGAATTTTTTCTTCTTTCCCTTTTTTATCAGTGATGATTTTAGGCATCACTGGAAGCACTGTAAAAGCACCATCTTTGCCCTCAGAGAGGATGGAAGGTCCAGGTTGTATCACACTTCACTTGCTCTCAGCTGGGGCACGGCCTGACTTTCATTCCACAGCTTCAGGGTGAGTATAGAAACAACAGCCCTGACATGAAAGAGCAAAGAAACATAAAAGGTTGGGGGAAAAGCTGTTGTGTCCAAAGGCATGGACTGAAACGTGCACGTGCACTGACTGGGAGCCTTGATGCACAAATAGAAGGAACAAAAATCAATATGTTGCTCACATTAGGAAGATAATGGTGGGCTGTACCTTTGGTGCTGGAATCGGGTCTCTGGTGTGTTGTGAGCAGAGATGTTTCTAATGCTTTAGAGCAGTAAAAATTATTAATATTTAAATATACATGCCTTTTCTGTTCCACTTTTCCTGAGGGCATGCTGTTATAGATCATGCTATCCAAGACACCAGTAAGAACATGGACACAGTGTTATGTTGGAGTCTTTTTTTAAAATTCAGTTTCTCCTACTCTTTCCTCTCCCAGCATTGCTGGTAGAACAGCCATGCTGCCCTTGTAAAAGTTCTGGGATGGAAGAAGAATCTGATATCAGATGTGTAATGCCATCTCTCTGACTTCTGCCTGTTTGCCACTGCCTTGATTGGGAAGTTCTTTTCTGCACAGCAAACTCAGAATCAAAGCAAAGTCGTTTCCTCAGGTGCAGGAAGTGCAAGTCCTGGGCAGCACCAATAACACAAGTGCTGCATTCCTGGGCAGCTGCAGGGAAACCTGGGTGCCCTCACTGACCTTCTCTGCCCCCAGTCAGTGGTGCCTCTTGGTTCTGGGCAGTGAGGGCCAGGGCACCACCCTGGGCTCTCCTTGTCCATGTCTGGGTTCTCGGGGGATGGTGTGACAACTCTGGTGCCTCCTTGTGCCACCTCAGTCCCCCCTCAGTGCCCCCTCAGGCACACTGTGGCTCTGCTGCAGGGCAGGAGTGCTCAGCCAACACTGCCTGTTCTGCTGCTGCACCCACACAGGGAAACTCATCTGCTTCATCCCCAGTTGAATTCTTTGCTCCTCATACAATAATTGATTATTCTCCTTTAATCGCCAGGTTTCTCAGGCTTTGGGGTTACAGACTTGTAGATACCGAGAAGCAAAGTCTGATTTGGTTATTTATTAGTCCTTCTGACACTTCTCTGTTATGGCAGCCAGGAAGGTGCCCTCTCTGAACCAGCATTAGTCCCACTCGAGCGCATTTCGTCCTGCGGGCACGTCTGGCAAGCAGAACACTGGATGTGCCCTCAGGACAGGGCAGGGCAGGGCAGCAGGAGGTCAGAGGGTCCCACAGGGCACTGCCAGGACAAGTGCTGGTGATGTGCCTTTTGTGAGAAACACCCACAACTGCTCGGGAATTTATACCAGGAGAGCTCAACTGTGTGCACAGATTGTAAAATAAATAAATAAATAAATAATCGTTTTTCTCTTTTAGAAACATAACTGCGCTGAAAATGTAGGTGAGAAGAGGTGACTTCAACACATGGGCCAGAACAACTGTGGATTCCTGATCTCTAATCCAGTCACTGATCCCTGCTGATGGGGTGGTGATATGTACATCAGGTGCTCAGAGAAAAATAAAAGAAAGAGGTTTGTACTCCAAATGGAGGTGTGTCAGAGAGTTCTGCCATTTTCTTTGTGGTCATTGCAAACATTTCTGCCTTTCTCCTGCCTCCGAGTTTCCAACACTTTCACAGGCCACTTTACTTAGGGTTAGTGAGCAAGGTATTGATAAGTTTATTTGGTTAGCACTGCTTTACCCTGCTGTGCTTTAAGGATATTGAGTTCGAGGGCTCAGTCAGCATTGTGAGATCATTCTGTAACTCCTTGTAGTTAAATGTAGATTTAATGACCTCAAATAACTTCATACCTTTACCAAGTCAATCAGGCAAGTTTCTTATCCAAGTCCCTTAATTGTGTGGCTGTGAGGCAATTCAGCTTTGGGAGAGACAGTCTGAATGTGTGCATTGAATATAAATACAGATTGTCATGCTATTATTCCTCTGATAATGATGGTAGAGCCTTGTTAACTATATATTTTTTTTCAGATTAAAGTGTATAATTAAAATGACCAAGGCTCAAGTCCAGGATTTTTAAAAGTATGATTACACCTGAGATAATGGAGATGATCCCGTGTCCAGTATCAAACCTCACAGATGTGCACAGGGACCACACAGTCTGCTCAGGCTCTGCCGTTCTGTTCTTGTTAGTTAATACAATTCTTACATTTAGAGAAGAATTAGTATTTCTTCGGGAGATTGGGAAGCAATACTGAAAGCACATTTATTTTAGACATTGAAGGACAGAAATGAAAGTGTAGTATTGCTTTTTACATCCATAACTTCAGATGGCTATAGTTCAATATGCTGAAATAATCTAAATATGATGTCTGATTGCAGCAGTAAGAGGGATTTGGTAATAGTTGATAATGCAGTTGCTCTGTAAGTTTTTGCACTGGTTAAATTGATAGGAAAAAAAAGCAATGCTGGGAGAGCAACCACAAATGAACTTCAAAGGGTGAACTCGGTATCTACTTGAAAGTAATTTTTAATCCGTTCTGAATTTTACAGAACAGAAAAGGCTTCTTTAAATCATAAAGAAAGAAGTTTCCTTTTCATAAAGATGCAATAAAATGTGAGGAATAAAGCATTCATAATATCATTCCTGATGGACTATTGCCTTGAAATGGTTTCAGTAAGTACAGGACTTGGACAAAAAAAGCAAACTCCTTCGAGGATGAATGTCTTTAAGAGGAACTTAAGGCTCTTAAAATAGAAAATAACTGATTTAGAAGGAAGACAATTGAATGGAAAGGTGCCTCTCCTGGTTTATAGCCACCTGCGAGTGCTGTGGGATGCAGAGGATAAATCTTGGGAGCAGCCATCCATCAGGCCAGCTTTTCCACACCCCAAACACACATACCCATACAAAGCACTTACCTTTGCTGTAAATGAAGCCTCTGGATGATAAAAACCAAATAACTCCTGTTGATAAGACCTGCTTTGCTCCTCCCTGGTGGGGCTGTGCCTGCTCTGGAGCAGAGCTGTCCAGGCAGGGCTGGGGGAGAGTTGCATGACAGGAGCTGGTGCCACTCTGAGAGATCTTTGAAGCTGAAATTCACCTGCAATAAATCAAATTACAAGGGTTTTAATTTTGCATTGTACAGAGGTATTTTTAATTAATTGCAAGTATTCATTTCTCTAACCAGAGGGTTGCTCTTTAGCCCCTGTTGGATCACAAGTGCAGCTTTACCAAACAAACTTCCACATTCTTCTAGAATATTTGGAAATGACTCAAACCCACGTCCAGCTAAGCTGATGGACTCTCTTAATGAACTTATCTGCTGGCTCTGATCCTCTTCTACCTGTCTTTGGATTCAGGAAAGTACATGGCTAATGTTCATGGGCACACTTGGTGAGCTGCCGCTTCCCTGCTGGTGTCCCTCAGCACAGGCACTGTCCCTCAAATCAGGCACCGTCCCTCAGCACAGGGACTGTCCCTCAGCACAGGGACTGTCCCCCAACACAGGCACTGTCCCTCAGCACAGACACTGCCCCTAAACACAGGCACTGTCCCTCAGCACAGGCACTGTCCCT
>WEKX01022744.1:253416-295642 GCA_013390025.1 Pitta sordida | reverse complement strand
AAGGAAAGGAAAGGAAAGGAAAGGAAAGGAAAGGAAAGGAAAGGAAAGGAAAGGCTGCTCAGAGAAGGAGCTCAGAGGAGAGGCTTTTGCAGAAGAAAGGGGGTCATAATTAATGTATGACCTACAGGCTGTCTCAAAGGCAATCATGGAAAGTAAGGATTGCTACTGGAGGGAGTTGAGCCTCTGTGCTTCTTTGTGCCTTTGTAAAACACCTTGTGTCCTGAGTGTCAGGTTCTTTTTGGAAAGGACAGCTCCGTTGCCACTCTCGTGTGCCTGCCCTGCTGGGGAAGCCGAGCTGCCTGCCAGGCTCCTCACCGTGTCCCCAGCAGGCAGGAGCAGCTCTCTTGCATTAGACTTTCCTTGCTTCTGCTTCCTTTTGGCTCCGGGACATTCCCAATAGCTTTGTGAATAATTCATCAGGGCTGTCCATCTTCATCACAGCACACACAGCGCAAAGATATTTGAGGAAACTCTCATCTTGTGGTTTTTTCCTCTGGATCTTTCCAAATGCTTCGGAGTCTCATGTGTACATTTCTTTTTCTATGTGTACCTAGTCATTAGGGTGGGGTGTTGTAATCACAAATGCTTCTGAGTACAGGGAATGGAGCTGTTTCAGCCTTCCTAGGAAAGGTCCCATGTGATTGCACCCACTGACTGTTACTCTGTGAATTCCTGTGCAGTTCTGGGAGGTAACTGTAAACAGGGGAAGCAAGGGATGCTGTTCAATCAACTGTAAGGATCTTTCCTGGGCTTTTAAGAGCTTGGAAAGGTTTGCTGCAGTGGAACTGAACTGAATTTTATACAACATGTTTGCAAATAATTTACTCATTTGTGATTCCAGGACTTGGAAATCACATCCGAGGGTCCTGCTCCGGTAATTATTGACCTACAGTGTTGCCAGGGAGGATGATTTACACTTGCAGGAAGCTCATTTACATTAACCTCATTAAAACCCTCCTGATCTTTTTTCCTTTCGTGTTAATTGAAAAATTTTAACTTCCTGAATGTATAGCTCTGGATTTTTTGACCCCTTCTAAATGGTCCAAAAATGGTGTATTTTCTTAATCTGAATTTTCAGCTTATTTGTATTGATATCACCATTAATTCATCTCTCAGCTTTCCCAGTGGAATTCTCAGTTGTTCTGTAACTGGGAATTACTAAAGAAAGCACACACCTATGTATATACGTGTATATACATTATATATATATGTTCCTGTATAAAATAACTGGAGAAACTGCTCTGTGTGAAAGATTCCTCTAGGGACATATCCCATGGAGTTGTTACTTTCTGGTGTATTTTCATGCTACAAATGGAACTATGCTAAAAAATATGGAGAAACATCTGTTAATTTGGTCTGGGAGGAGCTGATACCTATTAAATATGCTGAACATTTCAGGGAAAAAAATCTTTGTTAAGAATGTTTTCCATTTAAGACCAACTGATTCTCACAGCAAATATGGCTTGTAATAGTTGAGTGAATTGATCTGGTTACTTGATTATTAAGTCTCTGGGAATTTAGAATTAGAATAATTTTGCCTCTCTTATCTGTCTTTTGGACTGAGTTTAGGAGAGGAAAATTAGCTTTCCAGGTTTATCAATTCCTACTTGATTTTAAACTATTAATGAACTGTAAAATAAAATTACGTGGAAGCCAAGACATTTTGATGCATCTGCAGAAGAAGCTGCAGTTGTGCAGATCTTAATTCAGCAGCTCAGTTTAAACACGTGTTCAGGAGCAGCCCCCCTCACTTGAGTGGGCAGTCAGCTCAAAACTTTTGTCATAAGTAGAGTTATTGCCCAAACATTTGTTCTGCACATCATTGTGGCTCCTTTAAAGAATGTGTGTTATTCTGAGCCTCGAATTGAGTTCCTCAAATTGAATTTCAAATACTACCACTTTCAAAACATTCAGAAAATACAAAACACTGTATTATCCTGTAGCATTCTTACTATTTTTGACAGCATCCTTCATTTGGATGCCACTTGAATAGACTTTATTTGAGGAAAAACATAAACCAGGGTTCACTGTATGATGTTAATTTATGATTTATTTATAATTTATTTATAATGTGGGGAGCACGTGGAAAACTCAAAGGGGGGGCCCTGGCCTGTGATGCCACAGGGTCTGTTGAGCTGTGGGTGAGCTCTGGAGGCAAAAGTGAGTTTAATCCTTGCTGTGCAGTGACCTCTACAGCTGGAGGGGAGGCAGAGGCTGCTTTTAAACTCTGCTGCTCTGTGAGTGGCACCTGCAAATGCAGCCCACATGTCAAAGCCCATCTGCCTGACTGGTGCAGACACCCGAGGGGTTCCTGATAAAGATAAACTTGTAACAACCTGTCCCTGTTTTGATAAGAGTGACAATCATGAGGCAGCTTCCATGTGCTGGTGACATCAGTGTTGTAAAAATACCACAGACACACTTGATAAAACCTGACAAAGGAAACCAAAAAATGTCCAGTGATGGCAAACTTCTATATGTGTAAAGCAGAATTCCAGGCTCAGTTATTCCAGGAGTTTAGTTGTGGGTTGTTTTACTTGAAATTGTTTCTACTTATTGTTCGATGTTCTTGGTTGTGACTTCTTCTATTTTCTGTGCAGAAGTTCCAAATCATGTCTCCTGATGGGGATTAGTGTTGCTGCTACGCAGAGATTTGTCAGATGGAAAATTCACCTGTCCAGGGGTGATTGTTGTCACATACACTGTGACAGAACATTAGGAATGGTTTAAAATCCAAGCCCTGTTGCACTGGCTGCTGTCACATACTCTGGGACATCATCCCTGCTCCAAGGAACATCCATTTGTACCGTCCCACAGGGATCATCTCCAAATGGTGGAGGGAAGATAATTCTCTCTCTGCAGGAGGGGCAGGAAATCTGGGGCAAACACAGTTTTTAATTGAGCTGCTGAACTGCATCAGAGTTGGTAACCTCAGCATTGTCCTCTCTCTCAAACACAAGGCTTGGAATTCTCCAGAACTACAAGGTTGCTGGAAATCAAGCCAGTGAAGACCTTAAAATGTCCAAGTGAGGTGTAATTATGCAATGCTTGTGGAATAAGCTTCTCTGTTCCAGGCTAACATCGTCACACAGTTCCTGGTTACAGGAGAAGGAGATTAAAGAGCGTTACAAGCACTCCCTGCACTAATGGTCTGACTTTCCATACCACCACTTTGAGCTGTTCTGTCCTCTTGGCCCACACCCCAACCTCTCTCTCAATAGGTTTGGTGATGTTTGGCCACGGATACACTTGTCTGTGACTAAAATGTGGGTTTTGCTTCCTCCTTTCCTGTTACCTCACTCATTTTGCATGGTGGTACTTTGGTGCTTTTCCACTTTTCTCCTCACACAGCAAGGCAGGCAAGATTTCTCACAGCTCAGACACAGCAGACACTGGAATTAAGAGCCAAGTTAAGCCATGCCTGCTGCAATCCTCCCAGGGCAGCCGTGGGCCAGGGCACAGATCTGGTGTGGGGCTCTGCTGCTGCTCACACCTGGCTCGGGCTGTGTCCCAGACACCTGTGCCTGTCAGGCAACAGTAGCTGTGAGCAGCTGCTTCCCAACATCTTTCAAATCCCTCTGGAATAAAGCCTGGAAGTTCGGTAACAGAGAGACAAATGGCACTTAGAATGTCACTCCTGCTGTTCTGTGTTTGTCTCTGATTAGAAACCAACCCTGACTCACTTTTAGTTCGCACTGATTGAGGAAAAAGGGAACTGGTCTCCCCAAGGGACTTCTGTCCATGAAGTAAATCTGTGTTCCCTGCTTTTGCAGATGAAGTCTCTGGAGTGTGTGACACGGCGTGTGCTGTGGATGCTGGACATTCCATGGGTACCACACAGTGCCAAAAGGCTCCTGACTGCTGGGTTTCCTCCCCGAGATCAGCCCTGTGAGCCTACAGAGATTGACAGGCCGACACAAAGTGAGCCTGGTTGTTGTCTTCCCCAAATCAGAACAATTACTGCTTCAACACAACACTAAGTGTTGTTTGCTTCCGACAGAATTTGCTTTAAGATATGTTTTAAAAACCCAAAGAAGTAGAAAAACAGTGGAAATCAAAGGTGCTGCCTGAGGTCTACCCAATGTTACCTCTTTCTGCAGGGCTCCAAGGATGCTCAGCACCTCTTAGTTTCAGGTCTCTCCATTTTTCCTTCCTCAGGCTGAGAAGAAACATATTTTTCACAGAGCAAATGTAGCAAGTAAGCAAGAAGAGGGTCTGGTGAAGCAAATGCTTGATAAAGTCAAGGGCTCAATTATGCATCAGTGGATTCAATTTGTAGAGCAGAGAGCATCAGTTTTGGACCAAATCAGTCTCCCACACGGAGCACTAAAGCACACGCTGACAGAATGAATTAAGCAGAGTGCTAGCCAGAAGTCACTTCTTCCAAAAGGTAATTTGATTCAGTCCTACAGAAATTAGACTCCAGAAGTGCAATATTTACATCACTTGCTTGAAACCACTTGGAACGTGGAGGGGAAAAAAAGTGGATGTTTATTACTGACTGGCTGGTTTGTGGCAAAAACTTGGATAAAAGTGCATTTCTCCAGAAGCGGCTGAGTGAGAAGACACCCCTGTACAGTTGGTTTACAGAATCTAAGCACATTGGACTATGCCAGGGATACATTTTTCCCAGGTGTGTTTTGATACAAGTGAGCAGTCTCTGTGACATCTGGATAATGCAGGTGGCGAAGCTCTTTAATCCTACCTACAAGTCACCTTTATCTGCGTCTCTTCATTACAGGAGCAAGAAAATCGAGTTTGTGAAAAAGTGATACTCATCCTTGAGCTCCTGGTACTACGTGCACTGCTTTAATGCACAGAGTGTCAAGCATTATAAATTATAAAAAGCAGAATGAGGCCAGTTGCATGTCTCTCATGTGCCAGTAAAGGCTTTCCTGTGACTGTGGTCTGCCTTTATGGGACCCTAAGAAATCAATGGGTCTGATCCTCTGGTGTTGCAGACGATCAAATCTTGGCTTTCAAGTGTTCCTGGATGAGCTTGTGCTCCTGAGCTGCTCTGTTCCCATTGCTGCCATTGGAAGGAGGATTATCTTACAGAACCACCTGTCACATTTGGAGATTTTTGCTTTTTTCTTGGAAAACCTTTTATAGAAACAGAAGGCACCAAGCAGCCAGAACTGGAAGATTTTTACTTCAAATACGGAGGAGTAGAGAGTTGCAATCAAGCTGTCTCAGCCCTTCAGTCCTACTGATGCCTTGAAGTCCCATCTCAGATCCTGGAAGATGAAACACTGGTTTTCTGCTAAAAGGAGAACTGCATGCATTTACCTGTGGTGTGTTCTGCTAGAAAAGCTGCTCTGTCTCTACCAGCAGGTGCAGAGGTGAGCAGTCCCAGAGCAAGTCGTGCTGAAGGACGCTGTGGTCTTTCACAAGCCTCACACATANGATGAAACACTGGTTTTCTGCTAAAAGGGTGGTGTGCTCTGCTAGAAAAGCTGCTCTCAGTCTCTATCAGCAAAGGCTTGAGGATGGTTTGGATCTTCCTCCTCTTCTTCCCCCAGCTTCATTCCACTGAGGAGTTAGCAGCTCCACCTGAGGTCGGTGAAATGTATTGACATCAGAGTTTATTTTTCTGTGGCCTGAGCCATCTGCTCGGCACATGATGTGAGGGTCAGGTAATGGCAGTGAGCTGTACAGGGTGTTTTGCAGATATTTTTCACTCAGTTGTTGGCAGGGCCCCAGGCTACTGCGGCTCTCTCCAGTGACTCTTTCACTTGCATTTCCAATTTTCTTTGCATGAAAGCTCAATCTATCACAGGCAACCTTTCCAGTGGCCGTTAATTTTCACTGGCTGGCTGAGTGGCTGGGCTCTCATGCTGCATCCCTTTGAAAGTTAATAAGATTACTAGAAGTGCAAGAAACAGTTCACACAGTGACTTTAAAAAAAACCAAACAAACACCAAAAAACCATGAAGGAAGGAGGTGGCAGCCAATTTATCAAGATTCATACAGTGAGTGAGTTCACCTTCTCTGGGTGATCCAAAATTGCATTTGACTTGATGGCAGCCTTAATGGACCCATTGTCATTTTGATTGACAACTCTACCGCAGAGTATAATGGAGCTGCTGTAAATTAAATGAGGAGACAATGACAGTGGTGGCTCAGGGCTGTCACCAGGGCACATCCAACCTGCAGAGCAAGTGTGGGCCCAGCCTTGGGCCCAGCTCTGGCAGCAATTCCTCACTCCCTGCACACAAGGCTGTGCTGGGTGTGTGACAGACCCGAGGCCACTCCAGGGGAGTCATGGACTGAAGTGCCTGCCTGAGCAGCACAGCTGGATTGTGCCAGATGTGCTGAGCACTGGGTATTCAGTCTGCTCTGCAAACAGCAGGACATCCCTCTGGAGTCCTGAGACAAGGCAGCCAGAACGGGAAGGTGAACTGAGCTTGTCTGTGACACAGCCCAGGTCATGGGGTTACACTGACAGCACACGAGCACCATGAAAGACAAGGATTCAACAGGATTTAACAGGCCACATTTTAGTCCACAAGTCCAAAACACTCTTTTGTGCTGTGTTCTTGTTGCCTTTAGACTAAAGAATTTAAAAACTCAGTAAAGGGCAGATATTTGCCATTGCCTTTCTCTTCCGATTGACGACTGCAGAATTGTAGTTTGCATCTGGTTTTATTCACTAGATACTGAGGAAGACTGAGAAGCAGAGAAAACTTAATGTGTTTTCTACCCTGTGTAGAAATTCCTGTTTCTCCCTGAACTTGCCTTCTGCTTCTCCTTCTCCCAGTGTCCCATCTCTTTTTTGCCATTCCTGAAAAGAGCAGAATTGAGGACTGTAGACAAATCTAGTTACTGGTTCTCTTTACCTGCCTAATTCTGTTATGAGCCTAGAGAAGGTGAGAAATGGGGAGATGATCTCCAAGGAGGTTATGTGAAGTGATTATAAAGTAAAGATGCTACAAAATAGCTGTACCTGCAGCTCTGAGAAGAGTGGTAGTGCCTCCTGTTAAATTTGACTTCCATAAGATTCTCCCTAACATTTCAGGTATTCAAAATATTCAAACATTTCTGCTTTCTTTTTCTAACTCTGTGTGCTGTAGGTCTCTCTCTCAAGGCAAGAAGTTCTTCAGGATGTGGCCATCGAGTGCTGGATTGGTTTTGGTTTGGTTTTCTTTCCTTGTTGGAAGTGACTGTGGGGGTCAGCAGTGCCTAGCATTAACCTGGGTGGGGTGCACAGCAAACATCAAACTCTTCCCTGGGCAAACACAAGGGTGCTTGTGGCCTTTTGGCATTAAGGCCAAAGAGTGAAGGTGACAGGATTGCTCACACACCAAGAGAGATTCATCTGTGTTGGACAGTTCAAAGAGAATGACTGGAGCAAGGAAAGCAGCATCTTATTGCCCTCTGCTGGGAATAAACAAAGGAAGGGTTTCCACTGCCTCCTTCCCCTCACAAAAACACTCAGCAGTTTAATTTTCCATAGAATGGAGAGCAGATTGATTCCTCAGCCTTTGCTGTGGGCTGAAGTGTTCTCTCAGTTAGCATTACTTTCCTTTCTGCACCTGGAGGACGTGCTGCCATCAGATTTTATATCAGTGAGGCTGCTCTGATTCTTTCCTTCTGATTTTGAGAGAACAGTTCTGTGTGACACCCCTGCTGGAACCTGTGCAGCTCCAGAGGCAGCAGGACGTGTGAGATCTCCCGTGGCCACACGAGCAGAGCTGTTTCCAGACCCGTCTCTTCATGTCACACCATACGCCAATCCCACAGGGACTGGGAGCTTCCCAGGCTGTGTATCCTCACCTGTGAGAGGAAGAGAATTCATGGGGATGACAGGTGCAATTTGAAAATGTGGGTAAGCAAAAGTTGTAAGGCTGAGAGAAGCAGGGGATCATTTGGGCACTGGATAGATCGTTCCTCTCAGAACAGCTCTCCAGACTCTGCAGAACAAAGTCTGTGTACTAGGGGGGAAATGTTGGTTTGTATTTTCACAAAAGCATTTGTCTGATAAACTGATAGCTGTGCAATTCATGATTAATTAAAAGGGAATCAAATCGCCTTTAGTCAGGTTGGTTTCCTGTGCAGAAATGAGCTTTTCTGATTAAACCCTGTGCATCCACAGTGGCGACCATTGCCCATATATTAACAAAGACAGTAAAATGCCAAAGCTTCTGTGTGTGAAAGAGTCTCACTTCCATTTTGAAGGTTCTTCTTCTGCCTTTAGTAGCAGTGCATCACAACAGGCCATTCTTGTGTCCATTCCCACAGCCTTTCTTTCCCTCTCAGGGTTTGTATCTAAAGGCCTTGACATGTTAAAAAAACCCCAAACAAACCAACCAAACCAGCTTATCTGGAATAGTAGTAAGCCAGAAAACTACCATCCTTTTAACCAGCACAGCTCTCATAGGAACCCTATTCTTTTCATTTTTGAATTGGCAGAAAAGGATGGATTTAGACAAAACATGTCAGTTGTGACAAAGTGAGAGAATCAAACACAGATGGTGGAACTGAGCTTCATTAATATTTTCATTAGGGGAAGGAGACTGCACGCAAAAGTTTATGCAGTTTCAGGGCAAAATGAGGTTTGTATGGTTTGCTTTTACACAGAAAAAGAAAAAAAAAAGAGTAAAAAGACTAAGCTTTTAGTCTGGCTATGTTAAAGATAAAAGAAAAGCTGAATCTCCAGGGAGGCAGGTAGTGTGTGTTTGCTGTCTGCAGATACAGTTCAGCCTTGAGCAGAACAGGTTTCAGAGGCACAATTCCAAGAAAAAAGCTTACCACAGCTCTGCAGGTTGTGTGGGGTCGTGCCTCCTCTTTACACATTGATTTTTCACAACTGTGTTTGAGGGAGGGAAAATTCACGTGGGCAAACCTAATTGGGGAGGAAAAAACAGAGTGAGCCTTCCAAACAGAGTGAAGTTATACACTCCAATCAACTGGTCCAAGCCAAGCATGGAAACCTACAGGAGAGACTCAGAAAAAGCCTGAAATTTGCGTCTCAGAGCTAAAGGGTGAGTGTGGGTATGATGGTGTGCAGGATGTGCCTCCCCCCTCGGTGCCAGCTGTGTCTGGAGTGCAGCAAAGACGTGGCAGGAGCTGGCAGGGAGCAGGGCTGGCAGTGCCAGCAGCTTGGCACAGCCCCTCACCTCTGCCCAGTCACAGGCAGCACTGGAACGGCTCTGGGGATATTCTCAATCTGCAACCTGCACCCTGCAAACCCGCTGGCCTGTTGAACTTCCACTGCTCTGGGTTTGTTTTGTATTCAATTTGTCTGGAAGGACTAATTTCATTGCCAGGGGAGTCTGTCTGGGGAACCTTCTTTCAGAGCAGACAGAAACAAAGACATATTGAGGAAACCTCTAATAGAAGCGTGTATATTTAACCAAGGTGTTCTAAACAGTGCATCACCCTTGAAATGCACCACATTTTGATTTCTGAACCGTTTTTGTGGCCAGAAAATGGATGGAGTTGTATTTGGTATTTCCCCTGGGCCCTTATAATCCAGAAACAGCAGAGGTTCCCTCATTTTTTTCAGTAGACAGAAGGAAGGAAGCTGATTGCATTATGCCTGGATATGCAAGGCTTGAAAATTTTGTGTCTGCAGAGCTTCTGGCAATACTCTAATGACATTTCATGGTTTTCTTTTTGCCTTGTTGGCCTTATGAAATGTATGTTAACAGTGTAAGAGGATTTTAAAAGGGTACATACGGCTTATTAAATATCTCCAAAGACTAATAGGAAGCCAGTTTGCCTTGCCAATGAAGGTTGCTTCTACCAAGATAAATGTATTTGCTTTTAGAGCTGTCATAGATTGATGTCTTGGTGTCCAGTTTATGGTGATGGAATGTCCTTTAAGTTGCCCTTTGTCTGTGTAGCTGTGGGGGTTTTTTATAAGACCTTGAAACTTTTCTGAAACGGAAGGAGAGTTATGTTGGGAAGCGAATTTCACGTCTTTGAGGGGAAAAATATCCTGGACAAATCTGTTTCCAGTCAAATAACGCACTGAGATTTTCCAAGACCTCTCAACAACTCTGCTCTCTTGAAAACAGAGCAGCAGTGAAGAATCTCACATTTAAAAATGGCACAGTAAAAGGGGCTTTCCAGCTGTGCCACAGGCTTGTGTGGTTTCGAGCAATTCCTCTTGAGGTCCTGAATCATGTTACAAAACCTTCCACTAAAAAGAATAATCCACTAAAGGTCTAAAGATTTTGGGAGCCATCTGGAAACCCGTGTCCAGTTCTGTTCCCAGATGAACTGAGCCCCAGGGAGAGCTGGAAGATTTTAGCTCAGTAGATGACAAGTCCCAGGAAGCTTTCCCAGCACATTTGGAGAAGATACTGTTGGAGGCCAAAAGGCACTGAAGGTCCCACTTGGGCCAGGAATGACTGGAATGGTTCCTATTGGCTCAGCTCGTGGAAATAGCTGCTCTCACACAGATTATGCTCTTCCTGTTACTGGTTTAAACCCAGAACTTCCCTGGAACGGAAGGAGAGCAGGTGAGATGCAAATGATGCCTCATGGATTTACCCTGCAGGAACTCTCTCTTTCTGGCCAGGTTTTACAGCTCCAGGCACGGTAAGAGCCTGCAGCCTTTGGTCTGGCCATGAATTCCCCACAGCTGCAGTGGGGTGAGTGCACTGGGAGCCCTTGTGCTCCTCGTGGCCCTTCGAGGTGTTGCCACATCTGCCACAGCAGCTCTTGGTTCCCACCGTGCCAGTCCTGCCTGTAAGTTCAGTGGGACTGACCTCAAGTCTGTGAGCAAGATCTGGACACTGCTTGTATTTTCTTTTAGTTCAGCAATGATTTGAGGATTTAGAAATTCATAGATTTTAGGGAGGTAATTTGGAGGCTTAGAAATGTAGAGATTTTAGTGAAACATCTGGAAGATTTGGGTTTGGAAGGATCAGGAGGTGTCAAAGGCGTTTGCCAGGCCTGAAATTTAAGGCTCAATGTTAAAGGCTAAAGTTCTAGTTTTCAAGCTCAGAGTTATAAACAGAACAGAGTTTTAGTCAAACCAGGGAGCAAAGGAGTGTGAAACATTGGAGCTGGTTGGTGGAAGGCTTAAAGCAAAGTGATGAATATTCATGAGATGTATTGCATATGTATGAGGCAGGGGCAAGAGCTGGGGTGGGGCTTTTTGCCTTTGGCTTTTGGACTTTTGAGATGTTTGGGAGGGCAAGGGAACTCTTTGCTGGTTCAAAGGGTTTTTTTTCCTTGTTCCTGAGGGCAAAAATAAATCTTTCTGTAGCTTGCAAGCAAACCTTGGGTCCAGAACTGCTTTTCCTTAAATCAGCAACCCTTGGAGAGCCCCTTTGAGCAGTTAACTGGCATCCAGCTGCTCACAGAAGAGGGGAAAGAGTAGCAGAGCAGTTCTAGTCATCCTAAACTAAAATTGTCCCAGGAGACACTGATTTTCAAACACTTTAGAGTAGCAAGCTGGGTGCCTAACCCCTGGGAAAAAAACCACTTTCTGCTGCTCTTGTGTCATTGGGGCAGACGGGAGGATCTATCACTTCCTTGAGGTCATTCCTTTAATTGTCACTGTTTCCACGGGCAGTACTTCTAAATCTGCATTTTGTTCCCACAGCAGCTCAGATTTGGAGTATCTTCCTTTAAGGAGCTTTTTTCCTTGTAGAAACAATTTTCTGCTTTGCTCTTTTTGCTGTAGACATCGTGTGAGCAGAAGATGATGGGGTTTGCATGCTTGGAGTAACAGTTTACTTAAAAATTTTATTCAGTGACACAAAGAAAATCCTGGATTAAGTTTTTCTCTGCCCAGCTAAGGAAGTGCCTTTGTTAATTCTAGTGATTATTACATATTTTATTAGTCTGCCAGTTGCATCTGATGCGGTCTTTCTATTTTACTCCATAAGCCCTGTACTGGGTAGGAAAAGGGGCATTGGTAAGCCTTGTACTGGATGGGAAATGTTTTAGTGTGTGCCTGTTCTCGCTCCTACCTGATCCCCCACTTCATCTTAATTGCAGTTGTGACTGATGATCTCACTTCTGCCAAAGTCAGCAGAAATGCCCCTGTTTGCTCACCGTGCACACAGGGTGGGAATGGTCTCTGTAATCTCTTTCTCCCACAGCCTCTCTCCTGTTCTCTTGGATCAAAATCTCCCTTTGGCCATAACCTCCAGGGAAAACAGCACTAACAGCATTTTCAGATGGGTAATTCGTGGCCACATCAGCTCAGTGTGTCCTGATGTGCTTCTCCACGGCCCCAGTGACTCTTACAAGTCTTTCCTCCTTGTCTCACTTTCCTTCTCATGTTGCAATAGGAAGCTCCAAAGCACTTCAACTGCACCTCCCATGTATTAAGGGAAGGGTTGGGTCTTTTAGGACCCATTAGTCCAAGAGCAGAGGGTCCTGTACAAGGGAGAGGAGTTTTCTGGGAGACCCTCAGTGTGTTAACTCAGGCTGTACTGGGTAGAGGAGGTGAGGGGGGCACTGCCAGCTGCTGTGCTCCATGTGTGAGCCCCAGGCCAGGTCTGCCAGTGAATTCAGAGGGATTCCCTGACTGCCTACACAGCCATTCCCAGCGAGCAGCTGAGTGCCACCAGCTGCCCCAGGTGAGGGCTGCAGTTTCTCACTGGCTTGGAAAAGGCTCCTGTGGTACTTCCCTGCCAAGTTTCCACTCCTGGATGTACCCTTGGCCTGCTCTGGGCACACAGCTCTGCCAGGGAGCATTTCCACTGACCGCTGCCGTGTGATGGGAGGGCATCGGGTTTGCTCCAGGATTCTGAGCAGGGCAGCCTGAGCAGAGCTCCTCCTGACTGGAATGACATATCTGCTGCTTCCTGTACCTGCCGAGTCACTGCTTTTCTTCCTCATGTGCAGACTCGGTCCTGAGCCAAAGTTTTGCCTTTCTCTGACACCCCCTTTCACCAGAGGCAGCTGCTGTAACTTGGATCTCCTTTGCTGCCAAGTGACCTTGTTCCTGTTTTGCTCCTTCTCAAATCCTATATTTCCTATTCTTTTCTGATCTCTATTGCTGTCATCTTCTCCACTTACATCCTGAATAACCTGACAGAAGTTAAAGAAAGTGATTTTCCATTCTTATGTTTTTATGTATCAGTTCCAGCTGCTGTACAATAGAGCTCTTGCGTATCAAAAAGAGACAGGCAGGAGTATGAGCAATAAATAACAATTCTTATTAGTGGTATCATCCTACCATGTGAACTGTCTTTCTTCTAATTACTTTTCCTTATTTGAAATCAATTAGTTTAATGTGGTAACAGGAACTTATGATGGAGCTGCCAAGCCATAAGTGTCTCAGTCTCTGTGGACCCCCAGCGTGGCTTTTTGTTCTGCCCCGAGAAGGGACAGATGTGTCACACGGAAAACATGATTCAAACGTGTCCTGCTTTTCTGTAGCTTTGGGCTAGGATCAGTTTTAAAAAATGTGGGTTACAAAAACTTGTCCTTTGGTCCTGCAGAGATTCCTGTGCGTTCTGGGGTGGGGATGCAAACAGGTCTATGGACCTGGGCTGACCACAGGGATGAGAACAAACAGGGGAGTAAATTAGGCAGGACTTGGGCCTTCAACCTGCACAGGACACAAGGACAGAGCAAGTGTAGCACACTCTGATCTGGGCAGTGCTCTTCAGGACAGGCTGCTTTATAGGAGATTAGGATACATCCATGATGCTCCTTGGAGCTCCAAACTCTCTGGAGACATTTCTGTACTGAAGAGTATTTGTCCTACCCTTATCTGGCCTGGGTTCCAATAATTGGAGTCTGAGATTGAGTATGAGGTTTTCCGAAGAAGTACCACTTACTCTGCACATTGCTGGGCCTGTGATACTGATGGAGACCATGTTTTTGCCTGTGTTGCACTGTCAGCACTTCCCATAGCACAGATTTGTGTGACCAAGATGTGCAGTGCCAGCTGCAACTGTTGGCAGCTGAATGGGACACATTTGTGATTTCTGGCACTTGTACAGGAGGATTTGGGGCTGGGTTTGAGCATTCCAGCTGACCAGCTCAGTGAAATATTCAGCTGTGACATGACTTGCAATTTTAACCTTTAGGCTTTTTTTTTTTTAAATGAAATAGTGACTGTTCAGGAGGCTCAGAGCTGGACCTGAAGATATCCAGGGCATTTAGAAGGTAGCCCTGGATGTGATGATGTGCAGGATTTGTGCCAAGGGCTGAGCTGGAGTGACCCCTCACCTAGGGAGTGCACTACTGAGACATCTGTGTTACCTGTGCACAAAGCCTGGGACTTGCTGGGCTTTGGGCAGGAATTCTGTGAGGCTCCAGATGCACCTCTGGCCTCAGAGGTGTGTGATCCCTCTGCACACCTTGATGTGGGGCCTTGGACAAGAACCTTGCTCTGGGGGGCACAGAATGGGATTCTCTCCTCCAGAAGGCTGCAGGTCTCACCCTGAATTCAGGGATTCTGTTTCCTGGTCTAACTCCATCAGTGGTAGCACAGTGCCCTTTTTGTGGACAAAATCCTAGGTATGTAAATACCTGTTTCCTTCTGAATAATTGTAAGGGATTTCTTGACAAGCCCCGGTGCAGTCAGTTGTTTAAGTCTGTGGTCTGTTTGAAGCAGCTGCCTGGATCCTCACATGAAACTGAATTCATTCTTGCATACCTTATTGGGTTGTGGTTTAACATATGTATATTATATTCAATTTCTCCCAGAAATAATTTGGAAGACCAAATCATAGTTCTGGAATAATGGTTCAAGCTTCAGTTGTGTTTTCTATTTGTACACCTGCTGCAGATGTTTCATGTGAAAACGCACAAAGCATTTTCTTAAAAACATTCACCCTGTTGCCCTTTCAGACCTTTGCTGACGTTCTTTATTTTATGGTTGGAGGGAAGGTGCTTCTCTGGACATTTGCCATTTCAAACAATTCTCTCTCTCTCTCTGTGTAACCAGTGCAGTGAATGTTGGTTTTACACTCACTCCTCCACCCCTTTACAGCACTTCAAATAAGAGTTGGCCCAATTCTGCTTTATGTTGAGCCAGTGGAGGGTCCTGGTGTGTTAATTGCAACCTGAACTGAGACTAAAAAGAGAGATAATACGTAATTTTGAGCTCTGTGCATCCAACCCTGCCCTCAGCAGTGGCAGCACCAAAGCCCAACATGGGTTTATTTTAAAAAAAGATGCACTCCACGATATATAAACAGCAGATATAGAGTGTGCTTTATCATTTAATCATTTTAGAGGATCCTAGCACTCAGGAGGAGAGTAGATTATTTCAAGGATTAGTCAGAGGATGAAGGTTAAGTTAATGGAAAACTAGGATGAATATAGGGCAAAAAATATCTTGCTCTTGCAGTCCAGTGGGACAGAGAGGAAATGGGAGAAATATTGATTGGGTTACTATTTCAAAAGGGCTAAGAAATACACTCCATCACGAGCAATCTTTCCTTGGTTCAATCACCCAGACCTTATTTGCCTACTCAGACTGAAGAAATACATAAACACAGCATTTATTCAACTTGTGTTAGGACCTGGCACAAATGCCCACCTGCTTTTGGAAAATACTGGAATTTGGACACACTCTTAGAACAAAAGATCTGTTTAAGAAGGTATGTTGGATTGGGGTTTGAAGCTTTAGAAGAGGTTTAGAGGAGCATCCTTTCACACTTTCCTGCACTTTGGAGGACATATTTCTGGAATGTCATGACACAGGTACTTCACATCCAGCCACCTCCCACCAATGGGATCTGCTCTGCTCAGGTGTCACCACCTAACACTGCCACTAATTAATTTAAATTAAAGTCTTTAATTCCTTATATTATTTTGAAGAGCTGTAGGACCTGTGCTAAAACCTTCCAATTTTCTCCTTGTATTTATCTTCAGAGGAAGCCTGTTATAATTTCATGAAGATCATCAATGGCTCTCTGCTGCGCTGCACTGAAGTTGTTTTTCCATTGTAATTTTATATAATAATGGGATTGTAATGACTTTACTAATAGACATCCATGATGCAAATTGTCTGTTTCTCAAATTTATAGTATTTTTCATTGATGGAGCAGCATAATGGAAAAAGGTCCCTGCTTTTCTCTGGTAATGCAGTTGTCTGTGTTTTTGCACTTATAACATGAGATCACTGAGACACTGCTTGGAAACTACATTTAGTGTAGGCAGTGCAATTTGTGAGGCAGTGGTCTAACCCTAAATGGAAATCCAAATGGACTGATGGGCACTGTTGAACTTTCAAGATTGTGCCCTTGATGATGATGATGATGGAGTTTAGTTTTATCTTCTGTGCTCTGTGGCTGAAGCTGCAGGATTTAATGCTCCGAGCATGAAAATTTGATGAGGGAGATTTGCCCATGGGGAAAGTTTGTATCTGACACTGACCAGTCATCCGGATTTGACCCTCACTGGGGTTTTTTTAGGGTGAGTAGAAGGGAGATGGGTTGGAGGCAAATACAGAGAAATACATTGTTAAGAAAATGACAATGGTTAGAGACCACTAAAATGACCAGTGCATGTGTGCTCAGCTGAGGGTTTAGGATGTCAATGCTGGATGTGCCTGTCATAAATGTAGCTCAAGAGGATGTTTTTCTGGCATATACAGCGGGCAGCTACTCCTGCACACTGTGAGATTGTAATTGTCCAGTCTGGCTGATGCTTTCTCTGATTCACCATTTCTGTAAGGAGCCACTGGAGGTGACTAAAGAATCAGATAACTAAAATCTCGTGTGACCTTAATGTGTTAAAGCATCACAGTAAGTGATTTTTTACGTTAAATTTCTACAAAGATTCCCTGCACCCATTTCTGTGTGAGAGCTGTGCATTTGTTCTTCTTGGGAGTCCACTGCTAACTGCTGTAGAGTTTGGGGTTTTTAACTCTCTTCTGCTTGTGTTTATTCAGCTTTGGCTCTCAGTGGCTGAGAATAGCAACTGCCAATGCTGTCTGTCTTTCGAAGGTTATTTAGGTGGGAAAGAAATTGTTCTTTCTTTAGTTCCAATGCCATTTGACTGTCCCACCGTTAGAAGGATTTCCAGGGGATTTGTTTCTTCTCATCCTCCCTGTGCCAAGAACTATGGAGGTGATATTTTTATCTTGGCTCAAGTCTTTCTATTTATTGTGTGCTTAAAACTCACATGAGAATTGCTTGTACTTCCTTCTGTCTCTAGTGATGTTGGCCCAATGCCTGAGGAATGCTGAAGCCTGCCTAGGAAATATCCTAGACTTTGGTCATTAAATGCACATCTCTCAGCTCATCAAGATGTAGAATTACAATTTTCATTTCTTGGCAAGACATCACGGCCCATTCTTTATGCCTCATTTCTCTATTTTCTCTGCTCCTGCACAGATGTTTGCCTTTGCCTGTTCCCCAGCCCTTCTGCCTTACCAAGCTTCCCTGGTCCCAAATGCTGCTGTGCTGTCGTGTGGCCAAGGTTTGGAGACAGCTTTTAATCAAATTCCAGTTTGGGACCTGGGAAGAAGACATAGGTGCCAGAAATGACTGAGCGAGCATTCTGAGTTCAGAAATCAGACTTAAAATAATATCACCCCTTGGCACTTCTGTGAGTGGCCCAACAAACTTTTGATACTTCTTTGGCTACGTTCGCCTCATCCCCTGATGTTCTGCCCCCCAGTCCTGCGTTTCTTTTGTGGTCTTTTGTTTCTTTTTGTGGCCCTTTTGTCATTCATTCTGCCTGTCTCAGTGCTCTGCCAGTGTCCTGACAGCCCTGAGCCAGAGCACCTTCAGCTCAGTCAGCACAAGAGCATCACATCTTCAAATGTCCCCCGGATTTCTGTTGCCAAGAGGGTGCCCAGCTGAGCAGGGACACAACTAAACTGAGCTTAATTCTGCTGCTGTGGGGAATATTTCTCACTCATTTTCCTTAGAGGCTTTTTAGTGTGTGAATATCAGAGACTGCAGGAGGTTTTGTGTGTTAATACAATGTTGTACCCTCCGAGTGTTGGGATGTAGTTAATTCTTTGCACAGTGTTGGTTTTGTGGTGATGCCCCTCCTTCTGTAGCTGCAGCCAGTTGAATGAAGTCTCCTTGTGTCAGAGATTTGGAAGAGAATGGATATATTAATTTTTGAGTTTCTTCAAGGCAGCACCTTTGAAGGAAATGAGAAAACTTGTGTTCTTTGAGTGAGCCTGTGGTATGACTGTCGCTCTGTTGGTTTTTTGTGTCAGAGCTAACAGACAACCTTCACCCCTGAGCCTGAATACCTGTGAGGTCAGGATGCTCCTGCCTCCTTCCCTTCCAGCTATGGCAAACAAACATTCTCCTTAATAATTTAGTTAGGCAAAGGCCTCAACAATACCAGTAGCTAATATTTCTGAGGTTCATTTTATTTAAAAAAAAAAAACAAACCACAAAACAACAAGTAAGCAAATGAACAAAAACCACCAGAAAAGCCCAAACCCAGATCCAGCTGTGCACTGTGCCTCTCCCTGCTTGGCTGCATTCTGTGCTCCATTTGAGGTCAGTTTATGGAAGAACAAATACAGCATGTTCAGCAGGAGCTCAGGAGAGACTGTTCTACCTGTGACCTCCACCTACACTTTAAAAGATGCAACAATTGTAATTGCCATTGCTGCAGTGCCTCGGGGGTCTGGAGTATATTTGTGTATTCACCTTTCCACAAAGGGCTGAACCTGAAAACCATTATCACCCCAATCCACCCTGTGTTAACCTCCCAATAAACTGGAGAGGAACAGTTTTGCCAGGCAGAGTTTGTGCCTGCAGCACTAGACACTGAGCCATTTAACTGCTTGCAAATGTCAGCAGTTCCAGCTTATCTGTTACAATGCTTCACTGAATTTCAAACTACTGCCATTTAGTATGAAAATATGAATTCCTTTCCAATGTGCAGTAGGCCATCTGTGCATTGTTCATGCAATACTATCTCCTCACTCTTTAGAACACTTCAGCAGTGTCACAGACGAGTCATAAAAGTGAGTTGCTTCATGCACTCAGGTTATATAAAGTGCATTAGTATTCATGGTTTTCTTTTGCATTCCTGCAGCCTAAAAATGGAGCTGCATGAGTTTCAGCTCAGCTGCCAGCCAAGCAAATACTCTCCTGCTGATGTAATGATAAACTCATGTGAGATATCAAAATGTGGAATGGTATTTTAAGAAGTCTGCTGAGCTCACTTCTTGGTCTTCAGCCTGTTACACGGGTCTGCAGGAGCACACGGAGATGCCCGAGCGAGATGTGGGAAGAGAGGGGAACACCAAAGCAGGTGTAAACCTTGGCTGGGGGGTGAGAAATGAGCAGCCAGAGGAGCAGCACCCAATGGAGCAGCTTTGGGAGCAGCTTCTAAAGAACCAAAGAGGCAGCAGAGGCCAGTGAGAGGCAGAGTTTCAGTGTGGGTATGGCAGAGCTCAGAGGGCTCCATGTGCTCTTTTACCTGTACGAGTTACCAGAGTGCTGATCTGGGGCAGTCCCGTGAGAGCAGGCAGGTGCATGTAAAGGGCTGTGAATAAGCATAAAGATGATGAGCATTGTCCCTGCTGTTCCCTGAGGAAATGATGTGGAATGAAAAGTGCAGTGTGGATCTTGTTGGATTGAACATGAAGTTCGCTCACCACTCTGCAGATGTGGCTCAGTTTGAGCCTTACACGGCAGGGTGGTTCCTTTTTGCATCCTCAACTTGAATTTGTCATGAGTATTTAGTGCAGTATTTAGTGCATTCTTCTCTTTCAGTGCCTTCAGTATTTTGCTCTTGTTCATTCTGTTTAATCTCTCCCCACCTTTTGCTGTGCCAAAGGTATCTACATATCTATTTTATTACAGCACAGGGGATCATAGATCATAATTGGCATTTTTGCATGTGTAGCAAGTGGTGTATTTTTGGATCCAAGACAATAACGTTTTTGATGTCCATGTTCAATAAACAGGTCTGTGTATGCCCCATCCCTGGAAGTGTTCAAGGCCGGGCTGGATGAGGCTTGGAGCAACCTGGGAGAGTGGAAAGTCTCCCTGCACATGACAGGATCTAGGTGATCTTTAAGGTCCTTTCCAACCCAAACTATCCTCTGACTCAATGATTCTATATTCTGGATATTTATAACTTAAAGTTGGGTAAAACCATGAGACATTTTGCCTCACCCAAGCTGGACTCTGTTGGCTGGAAGGTGTCATTCCCAGTTCACCCAGAGGAAAACACAAGGTTTCGTATCCCCTAACTGCACAAAGCCTTTGTGTTCATTTAGCCTGAGGACAATTCAGGCTTAATCTCTCACTGTGTAAGCTGAAAATAAAAATAAAAATAACAGTTCTAAATACCAGGGCTTCTTTTGCAAAGTTGCTGAGTGAAAAGATGTCACGTTACATTACGGGCACAGTCAGTGCCACTGATGACCTCATGGAGGGGATGTGCCAGCCTGTCTCCTGTGTCATCATGGGGAAGGCATTGACTTCAGAAGAGCTGCACATAAATACGTTGGGAAAAAATCTGGGAGACAACTGAAAGTTCCTGTCATGATTGGTAGTGTGGAGAAATATGCCAAAGCTATCAGAGAAATACTATGCTGTTGTAATGCATATATTCCAAAATATATAGGCCAGCATCCCCAGAATCCTTTAAGATGTTTGGATAGAAGGTTGGCACTTCATTTTCATTTGTGTCTCTCTTGTTACCTGTTGGCATTTCCACTCATTAGAAGTTTTTTAAGAAGAGTTGTTTTAGCTAAGACTAGCTTTGCCAATAATTTATTTAACTTTAAAAAAAATAACGCTTTCTCTGAATGCAGTCATATTTATCTCCAAAATGGAGAGGGGAAGCAGTTTGAAATCTCAGGTTTACAATTTTTCTTTAAGCAACTGTGGTTTGCAATGAAAACTCTGTCTGTTGAGCTGTTAACATCGTCCATCTCATAGCAAAAGTGCACATTACAGAGCTTTTCATCCGGAGGTGTCCAGCCATCTCCTAGAAAAACCTGCCTGTTTCAACTCCTGTTCTGAACCAGGTCAAGCAGATCTGCAGAGATATGCTGTATTTTGTCCTGCGGCTTGTGGTAGGTCAGTGGCAGATGAGGCACCAAGGATCAGTATCTTCTGTGGTCTAGAGCAGCATGTTGGAGGCTCAACAGGGAAAAGAGTGTGAGATAAACCGTGGGATTATTGCTGCAGGACTGCAGATACCAGAGACTTAAAAAATCCACTTTAGTACAGTGGTAAGTGTCCCCACCTGGTGTGTGGGAGACCAGGGTTCGATTCCCGCCAGGGAGACAGTGTTAAGAGTTGGACTCGATGATCCTTTTGGGTCCCTTCCAACTCAGAATATTCTGTGATTCTGTGATTCTGTGACTTCCATCAACAAGCGTGTGGAAGAGACTCTCATACTATCTAAGCACCCTTAAATACCTCAAAGCTAGGAAGTCCCTGAGCTGGGATCTCTAGAAGGGTGTTTGGGATTAGTACTTTCCCTCCTGCTTTCTTCCCTGTGCCTCTGGGTTTGGTCACCGGGAGGGCCAGGATTCGGGGGCCAGAGGGGTCTTTACCCAGTTTGGAATGGCTGGATCTCACATGTTCTCAGCCAGAAGGTGAGAAATGAACTGGTTTATCAATGACACCAAGTGCTGTGCAGAGGTTGCCCTCACAGAAAGGCTGACAACACCATCAGGGCAGTGTCACACCACACCATGGCCTGGTGCTGGGGTGGCTCCAGCCCTGTGGGCCAACGCCAGGCCTCACCTCTGAGTGCTGCCACTTCGGCACCTTTCGTGGACACAGGATCCATTTTTAAAGAGAAGATGAGCTGAACCACTGCCAAGAAGTTACGAGGCTGGTGAGGGTACACGGGAGGAGGTTGCACAAGAAGAGCACTAAGCGAGAGATTCTTCCCGACAAGATCCAGGCACTGAACTGGAACGTGTTAAATGATTGATAGGAGATGTTGGCTGTCTCCAAGCAGCATGGGAACCCCAGAGACTGGTAAATAATGAATACAATTCTTCTGCTCTTAGTGCTATGACTCATCACCTGCTGTTTGTTTTAAGCACCTGCTGCAGGGGTTGGAGGAGGACTGGGCCTGTCCTGGTCTCTTAAACCTGGATTGCAATTTAAAACCAGCTTGGTTCTGGTTCTCTCCCTGCTTCTGGGCNGCTCAGAGTGGCCTGCTAGACTGTGAGGCATCTAGGTTGTTATTATACTCTGGGATGTGCTCTTGGTCGCTGTACGGGTATTAGACGGTGAGTTGGACTAGATGATCCTTGTGGGTCCCTTCCAACTCATAATTTTCTGTGATTCTGTGATTCTGTGATTATCGCTGCAGGACTGCAGATACCAGAGACTTAAAAAATCCACTTTAGTACAGTGGTAAGTGTCCCCACCTGGTGTGTGGGAGACCAGGGTTCGATTCCCGCCAGGGAGACAGTGTTAAGAGTTGGACTCGATGATCCTTTTGGGTCCCTTCCAACTCAGAATATTCTGTGATTCTGTGATTCTGTGACTTCCATCAACAAGCGTGTGGAAGAGACTCTCATACTATCTAAGCACCCTTAAATACCTCAAAGCTAGGAAGTCCCTGAGCTGGGATCTCTAGAAGGGTGTTTGGGATTAGTACTTTCCCTCCTGCTTTCTTCCCTGTGCCTCTGGGTTTGGTCACCGGGAGGGCCAGGATTCGGGGGCCAGAGGGGTCTTTACCCAGTTTGGAATGGCTGGATCTCACATGTTCTCAGCCAGAAGGTGAGAAATGAACTGGTTTATCAATGACACCAAGTGCTGTGCAGAGGTTGCCCTCACAGAAAGGCTGACAACACCATCAGGGCAGTGTCACACCACACCATGGCCTGGTGCTGGGGTGGCTCCAGCCCTGTGGGCCAACGCCAGGCCTCACCTCTGAGTGCTGCCACTTCGGCACCTTTCGTGGACACAGGATCCATTTTTAAAGAGAAGATGAGCTGAACCACTGCCAAGAAGTTACGAGGCTGGTGAGGGTACACGGGAGGAGGTTGCACAAGAAGAGCACTAAGCGAGAGATTCTTCCCGACAAGATCCAGGCACTGAACTGGAACGTGTTAAATGATTGATAGGAGATGTTGGCTGTCTCCAAGCAGCATGGGAACCCCAGAGACTGGTAAATAATGAATACAATTCTTCTGCTCTTAGTGCTATGACTCATCACCTGCTGTTTGTTTTAAGCACCTGCTGCAGGGGTTGGAGGAGGACTGGGCCTGTCCTGGTCTCTTAAACCTGGATTGCAATTTAAAACCAGCTTGGTTCTGGTTCTCTCCCTGCTTCTGGGCCATTTCATATCCACATCCACCTGGATACAAGAGATGCCAGCAGCAATTACTGACAGAGCCTGGACAAGGAGGGCAACTTGTGTCCTCCTCTATTTTTTGGCAATGGAGGACCTTGATTCACAAGTTATTTGTCTTCCTTGGCCCTCCCAGAAGCCAGGGAAGCAGGAAGGTGACAGCTGACATGAAGTTCTCCTGACCTGTCTCAGGGCTCTGGGTACCAAGGGCTTCCCTGTGCCCAAAAGCCCAGTGAATGAAACCTGTCCCTTTGTTTGGATGCAGTTCTGTCCAACAGGTAGAGCACTGTGAATTGTAGAAAATAGATTATACTTCAGCTTATTAGAAATACAGCAAAACCAAAGCAGTATTTCGCAAACAATTTAACCTACATTTGAACTTCCAAAGACAAATGTGAGCACAGCACATTGACCTGGCTGTCACAGCTGTGTTTTTGCCCAGGATGAATTTGATGCCCAGCTAATCAGCCCTCCCTGAAAGCAGGATCTCACCTATTCCCTGAAACTCTTGCAAAGAGATGGTGAGCAATGCCTGGTAATGCCCCTTCGTGTCTCCTTGTAGCAGGGCAGCTTGCTTTAAAACAAAGGGATCAACTCCAGTGTTGCTATGAACTTGCCATTTGAGGGGGCTCATTCAGCCACACAAGCAGAAGTTGTTCTGGATCAACTGATTTGGTGGTGCTGTGAGATAAAAGTGAAGAATATCAAATTGGTCTAATGTTTGTAATGTCCCGGCACTGGGAGACCCCACTCAGAACAGTCCAACAGAAGCACAAGAACTGCATGGTTTGATTTCTTGTATAGGTGCTTTGACTTTTTTCTTGCTCATTGAAGTTTCTGTGTAAATAAATGACTCTCAGAGTTTATTCTGCAGTAAAAAATAAAATTGCAAAGGGCATCAAGTCCAGGACATAACTTGTTCTTTTACTGTGTGATAGAAAAGCAGTATTTAGGAGCATGTGGGGGTTCATCAGGCAATGTACAGCACTGTGAAATGAGGGTTTGTGTAGTTATATTAAAGACTTCCGAGGCATTGTCATACATTAATTAACATACACAGGTAACTGTGTGGAAGGGAACAGTGGAACAGGGCAGGAGAGATTAGAATGGAGAAACAGAGAAGGAAGAAGCGCAAGACCTGACAAAACTGAGCAAGAAAAACAAGTTCAGGAGAAAATGAAAAAGCCAGACACCACACTCCATGTGCCAGTGGTGTTGCTTGAATATGTCTTTGGGCTGCACTTAAGAAACCCAGAGTAGGAAGGTCTCAGAAGTCTTAGCAGACTTTTTTTTTCTTTTATAGTAGAGAAAGCTTTCAGAGTAGAAGAAAATTCCTAAAAGTGCAAACCCAGTAAGACTGAGAAGCATGAAATCCTCCTGGTGCTACTCTAGGCTTGGAGCACCTCTTCATCCTCCTCATCTTTTTCTGATGGAGAACCTGTCAGCTGAGGAGTGACAAGTCACAGTTTCATACTTTATAAACTTATATATTCAGCTCAAAAATACATTACATCATGTGGGTGGGGTTTTGTAGGGTTTTTTTGAAATGCTGTTCTGTGTTGTCCTATTTTCCTTTTTTGTCCCGGAACTATTATCTTCTTACCAGTAGGAATTCCACTTCTCCTCAGCATCCTGCCTATGTTTTCCCATCCCAGACTGTTCCATACTTATAACCACCACTCCACAATAAGTACATTTCTCTGACTTATATGTGCCTAACCAAGAGCATTGATGAATTATGTCCCTGTTTAATCCTTGTTTCTTCTGCAAGAAAATTTTATTCCCTGCTTTTTAAGAAGCTGAAAACAAAAGTCCTTTTGGGTCATTGAGAAACTTAGAACAACCTTCAATATTTATGAGTTAGACCATTTCAATGACCACACACACTGTTTGTATCATGTTGTCTGCCTCTGAAGTGAATTTAATGACTGTAATGTGCACACTCATCTGCTTTTAGACATTCAGATAAATAATCTTATTCATCATGAATTCTGTCCTCGACACCTCCTTCTGATGGTGCTTCTTGACCTCTCCAGCTCAATGCTGTGGGCAGAACAGCTCAGCTCTGGTTTTGTTCTCACTGTTGTGCTGCAGGCATGTTTAGAAACCACCCCTGTGCCCTTCAATGCATTTGTTGTGAGCAGGAGACCCTGTTCTGGGAATCAAAGCAGCGTTAGACCATGAGAAATTATCAGGAATGAGTGTAAGATCTGGAGAGCCTTTGAGTCTGAAATGGGATTGCTAAGGGGTTACTCCATGATTGAGAAATTGTGGAAATACCAACAGTGATGCATTTACTCCTGCAAAGTACAAGCTCATCCCCAGAAGGAGTGGTTTCTGGCAAGAGAGCAGTGAAGTTCCAGAAAGATGGAACTGTGGCAGTGAAACGGGCTGTCTGGGGATCCTGGTAAATCATGGACTCTCAGCAGGAATGTTCTTTGGCCAATGTAGGTCAACATTCTCCTTGTGTTCCCAACTCTGTGCCCCACTATGGAGGGCGGGCACAGGAGTAAACAGGCTCAGCTGGGAAACTCAAGATTCACAAAAAGATGGAACAACTTCTTTTAGAAAGGGGGACCTGGGGAGGCTTCTGTTTCCAGCAGTTTCCCCTTTGCCCAGCTTACACAGTCTCAAATCTCAAAGTCTTGGTTTTCTGGGACTTTGTGGAATATCAGCTGTACACTTCGGGTGCTGTGTTATTTCTGTTCACATTTCCTACCCCTAGAGACACGCTTGGAAACCATCTTCTGAGAAGTTTAATTTACAAAAACTCCCTTTTGCAATGCTGACAAAGACATAGCCAGTACCTGGTAAGAATTGTGAGTTAAACTCCTCGGGTGCTTATTCCTTTGTTGTTAGCATGATGGCCAAAAGAGTAGTGTGGCAAGGAAACTAGGAAAATGGGCCAGAAAGAGCTACAATATTGCTCTGAATACTGGTTTTCTATGCCTGTTTTGTTACTGTGCTAATACACAACACCCACCTTAAATCTAGATAAAGGGCATTTTGTTACCATGCTTTGCTATAAACGAGACCTTATATCAAACTCAGAATTTTCAAATAACTATTCATTATAACCACATTAAAGGCAGCTGGTAGAAGAACTCAGGGTTTAAGGTGTCATTACCTCGGTGCTGCAGTGAGAGGGAAGGCACCCGGTGCAAGCTGCAAGGATGCACTCTTGTGGCAAAGAGCTGCTGTACAGGAAATAATAGGGGGAGTTGAAATCACCTTCCGTTTGTGAGGAAATTGAAGGCTTTCACACTCAACCTGAAGAGATGATCATCTATACTCGAAGAATTTTCCCTGCAGCATCCCTGTGTTGTATTAGTTCTCGGTTTGCTAAAACGTGTGTTTTCTTTGCTGGCGGGTGCATTTGTATTTCTGTGTTTCTGAACTTGTGAGGGGCAGGTGCTATTCAGCTGCCTCAGCCTTTGCTCCCCTGGTCACATATTCACAGCTGCCTCCCAGGCAACTGTTTCTCTGTATGACTTCGGGGAAAGGAGCTGCCAAAGGGCAGGAAGTGTAGGAGACAGAGGGATTGTCTGCCACTCCTGCCTCTGACACGTCCCAGGGTTACTGGGGAGAGTGCCAGGAGAGGTTGGCATGGGATGGGTGTGAAGTACTGAACAGCAACAGCAGAGGAGGGCAGGGGGGGTGGAAAAGCTGATGACCAAGAACTAGCCAAGAAGAACCACAGGTTGGTTGAGCTGAGCCACTGGCAGAGTCTGAGCCTGGGTGTGAAAGGTGCTGAGGTGCCTGCTGATACAGGTGGAGTTTTGAACTTCCTCAGAGAACCTGCCTGGAGTCTATTTTCAGTCTTTCCTCTTGATCTTTGTCTCTTCTCTGTAGCTCACGCTGGTCATGTGCTTTTTTCCTCTCACCTTGTGTGTTCAGAGAGGTTCTTTTTCAACTGCTTGCTAGTGTGTGGCTGAGAAGTCTCTCATCTCCATTTCTGTCATTCAGGGGCTCTGCTCTACAAATAGTATATGTGTGTCCCAGGGGTTTCCTTCTGGTGGAAGTTACAGGTATTTGCAGACTGTTTACGTGAGGGAGCACTGAAAAATCCCACCTGAAATGGTACAAGGCAATGTCATTGGCAGGGTGTTTCCCAACCCACGTTCTACAGGAGAAGCCACAGTCAAATCAGCTAAATCAACACTACAAAAGGTTAATAGCTTCCCTGGGAAGAGCATTCCAGCAATCTGCCAAGCAGTTGGCTTCCTTATGAGCATGACAGATGGGTGCCAGGTACCAACATCAGACACAGGGAGGAAAACACAGTCTGTAGCACTGCCTGGCTTGTCACACAATCTCCTGCCGAGGGGAAGTGGCTCTGCCTCATTGCCAGGGGACCCAAAGCTACCCTTGCAATGTTAGTCAGAGCAGGACATGCAACCAAGGAGCATCATCCTGAAGTGTCAGATGGGTTAAGAAAGATCCAAGGCAGCAGGGATCTTCCTGGGGTTGTTGCACCTGTTCCCTCATGGATCCGAGGACCTTGTCACCTGTGTGACCCCAGAGCTCACATGCATGGCCAGGTGATGGTGAGCACAAAGGTCTGGGCTCGGGCTGACACTGAGGACATCTGGATTTCTATGGATGGGTAAAAGGTCCAGAAGGAGCAGAAGTAGACTTTGGGAAACGAGCTGAATCCTATGGAGCCCCTCTTATTTTCAGCATTTAAAATATTGGCATGTACAAGATAAGGGCACAGGGTTGACCAGGACAGATTTGAACAGTTTCCAGTATTCCTAGTTGAAAATATGTTGGGAAAAGTGAAATAAATGGAATATTGAAAGGGGAAAGAAGTCATGGATAATTATTGAGCACCTTCAAACTGAGTTTTCCCCCTGTGAAAACATAGCAGTTTAATGAAATGGAATAGATCAGCTTTGGAACATTAATGTGAACATATTTTCCTTTTACAACACTAAATTGAAACTACTGCCAATGGATCTGCACTGAAAGCTGTACATCAAACTGTCCTGCGCTGTGCTCAGATGGTAACACTCCATCACAACTCTGTCTGCCCATCATATTGAATTAATTCCCTGCTTGAATTAGTTCTGAGCCAAAGCAAATATGGGCAAACAGGTGAAGGCAGTATGAACCTCAGAAAAATAGATTTCTAGATGTTTTTTCTGAATACAAAGCATGTTGTAGATTTCCAAGTGGAGTGAAATTATCAGAATCCTTCAATCCCATCGTGGAAATACCATGTGGCTTTCTTAAGATGCTGAATAAGAAAATTAGTGTGACTTAGATTAATAGGAACAGTTGTCTAGAAATAGTACTCTTTGCTTGAACTTAACAGTTTGGTTTAATTCAAGATATATTATCTAAACTAGCACATCAGCTCGGTAGGAGAAGAAAATAACTATGGCAACATATATATAAGGAATTATCTTTGCAGCTCCAGGTTTTCAGTCTCCTCTGGTTGAGTACTGACCCATCATAGCTGCAGTGATTTAATAAGAATGTTCCAGGTTTACCTTCTTGTGTCGAGATACCTGCCAAAGAGTGTCTGCACAGCCTTCTGAGAACCAACCACGGCTTAATACTATTTTCACCCCTTCTGCCTCCAAAAGATTTGGGGATGTTATTTCCTTATTGAACTCAAGTTTTATAGATTTTCAGAACACGACATATTTCCAGGGCAAACTGGATTTAGAGAGCAAAAATATCCTTCTAATTAAGCAGCTAAAGGACTGTCCATCCATGTCCCTGTTGCAGAGGGGCTGGGACAGCAGACACGGCTGGTTGGAAAAGTGTTCCTCTCCCGCCATCTCCTGGTCATCTCTCCGGGATTAACTAGACCTGGGTTTGGGATCCTCCTCCCAGCCCTTCCCTGCTCGGCTGCATCATAAAGGGTCCCTCTTTGGGGCAGGTATTACCTCCTGTTCCTGCTGCTCTCCCCTGCCTTATGCAGAGCAACAAATGATGTGGTTGGCACTTGTGATGTGGATGGCACTTGCCTCTGAGGGTGTGGACAGAGCTGTTTGTATTAAACATCGAGCCTGCTGACAGATATAAGTCACAGGAAATCCTGGGAGCTCCATCCCCATCTCAACAGAAGCTTTACACGGGCTGGATGGGCTTTCCTGAAGCAGCTCTGCAGGAACTGCTGACCAACCGAGGAGTTTCGTGTGGTGATTTCTCTGTAGCTGCTGACATGAAGTGCTCTGGAGGTTCCTGTGCCCTCGGCTGCAGCCTCTCGGCTCACTCTGGGGTCTAGAGGGGCATCTTCACCTGCCAGGAGAGAAGAGTTGAAAGTAGGTGGCCCTTTTTGGGAGTTGGTCCCTCCAAAAAGCAGGACTGAAGCCCACAGCTGATTAAACTAAGAGCTGTTAATAATAGACCTATTCATTGATTACTGGGGGGAAAAAATCCCAAAGTTCTGCCTTTCCTGTCTCCATAACTACATACTTATTTTTTTCCATCCTAAAAAGAATACCATTACCCAACTTTGTGTTTCTAAAACTATAAATAGGCAGAAGTTATGTTGGTCACTGACTTCTTATGCTCATTTAACCAATTCAGCCACACATAATTTAATCAACTGAGACAAAATTGTGTTTCTTCAGCTGATCTTGAAATTGCCAGAGACAGTGATAGGCTGACAACTTGTGCTCTTAACTTTCATTAAAAAACGGGAGTATGTTTTCTATAGTTAAATAGGGATAGTAAGTTTGAAATGCATTAATTTTTTTTTTTTAAATGCAGATAAGTTCTTGGTACTGCACACCCCCCTGCTGACTGCTTTAAGCAGTCAGCAGTAAGTGTGCAGTAAGTGACTATAATCACTTCTTTTTTCTTCTTTTTTTTCCCTTCTTTTTAGCATTTTCCTCTTCTGTGTTGTGTGCGAAAAACCCACACAAACAACAGGGAAAACTGACAGTCTTTGAGAAACAGTGAAACTGCAAAATGCTGCCAGGCACACAGAGCAAACTCACTGAAACAGCAGGAAACAAGCAATTATTTTTAGTCAATACTACATGTTTTAGCAGGAACCAGAAGGATTCTGCCAGATGCAGGATCTTTGGAAGAAGATGGTGTTCTCCATCATCGATGATGTTCTACTTCTTGATGAAAAGTCGAGTTTAAATGAGCTTCTCATTTCACTGTGATGGTGGTCCACTGGAAATTTCAAGATATCGGTGGGGTGCTGCATCCTCCTCTCAGTCTTTGTTTGGATGAGGCAGCTGGTTTGGGCTCTGGGTGGGGAGTGTAAGGCAGAGTTTCACAAGTGAACCCATGAGCAATTCCCTCCCTCTGGGCACACCACCCTTCCCAAGCGGGCCCCGTGCTTTTCACGGACCACAAAGCCTTTGGAAGCAACTCCCAGAGTGATTTAAAATCAAACCCACCAACCAAACCCACTGTGACCCCGGGGCCAGCTGGGCCTGTAGCAGCTACAAGTTCTCTTAGAGCTTTATCAGCACCAGAAGGACGGAGGAGTGTCGAGGGGGCCAGAGGCATCAACCAGCCAGAGACAGCCTGGGAGGGTCAGTGCTGGACCCCTGTCACCAGCTGCAGGGTCCATTCAGGAGCAATTTGGGAGCACTGGGATCTGGGTCTGGGTGACCCTCCTCATCTGGAGAAGGCAGAGAGGAGACACAGGGCCTGAGCTGCAGTTGAGCAGCTCAAGAATTTTGCTGTGCAGGAACCACCCTGGTATCCTGGTGTGAAGAAAACTTCAGAAACCCAGCTTCAGGATATGTATTCTCAGCTAAATCTCGTCCGAACTGTGTGAGCTGCAAAAAAAAAAAAAAAATCAGAAATTCAGGCAGATGGAAACCCCTCAAAAACGTATGCTGTTTTGTTTCCTTAAGGGATTTTGACAAGTTATTGAAAGCTGTGCATCCTACTACCATCTCTGCCTGGCCTTTGAGACGCAATTCAAAATTAACTCATTAGAGTTTGTATTTCTAGGGGCACCATCAGCAGCAGATAGCAAGGAAGAGCTGAAAAGCTCTGTTTAGCTCAAGCAGAATTCAATGCCCAGCCCCTATAAGAGGCTACAGGCATGGGATGACTACTTTTAAGTGGGAAAAAATACCTCCTTGCAGCTCCTCTAATGCGTGTGCAGCAGCCAGGGCTACTGAGAGGAGCCTGGCCTGTCCTTTGGGCAGCTGCATTTCACCCTGTGAAGTTCTCACGGAATGCTGCAGGCATCAGGAAGGAGTGATTGCTCCTGCATGGGCATCTGAAGCTGCTAAAAAACCTTTATCTCCAGAATGCAGCAAGTACACAAAATAGCACAATTCGACTCAAAACAAAGATTTATGGATGAGTAAGTTCAAACATTTGCCTCGCAGAAAGTTAACAAAGCTTCTAAAAGGCTTTGCAGTTTTACAGTTGGAGTTTTTAACTGGAACCAACAACAAAAGCTCCAGCCCCCCCTGACAAATGTGTGCAGGCTTGTCTTCCCCATATTCCTTCCCCTGCAGCAGGGCAGGGAGAGGCTGACCTCAGAGATTGGTTTCTTCTGGACCTACAGGAAAGTTAGACATTCAAGAGAGATTTTCTGTGGTTCCTGAGAATGCTTCTAATCTATCCCAGAGAGCAGGGCAAGAACCTGATGACTGTACCTACAGCCGCACCCTTTACAGGGAATTCAGTGCTCAGCTGCCCTGGGAGTCTGCACCTGCAGCAGAGAGTGGGACAGTGGCTCTGGGAGGAACAGGAGGGACACTGGAGCCCCAGCCTGTCCAGTGCTGGCCTGCAGTTCGGCACGGTGGCAAAACAGGCCCTTTTGCTGCTGTTGCTGAGGCTATTCTGGGAGATGCTGTTCTGGCTGCTGCTGAATGGGAGCTGGAGTTACTGTCCTTGGCTGCCGTTCTCCTGTCCCTCACGGTACGCCGTGCTCTGCCAGTAACTGCACACACAGTCACTCCCTAACCCAGTTCTGTCAGGATGATGCAGGTTAGGGTAGGTATGTTTGTAATATGGGAAAAGTAGCCTCAAGGCCAGGGTCCCTTGCTCAACCCCTATTATAATAATCGCATGCGACATCCATATTATGCTCTGCTCGAGTGTGTGTGATCAGCCTGTGATTGGGCTTAATGCCTCTGTAAATAAAAGAAACACAGAACAAAAAGCATGATAGTCCCTCAGAAATCTGGCTGATTCCTGGAAGAGTTAACTCATTTAGAAACCTTTTAGTGGGCCATATTGATTACATGGATGTGTTCAGAGCAGCTGTGGATATTGCAGTAACAATGAACTGAGGCAGTCTATCAGCACATCAATTATTTTACTGGTATAAAAAAGGAGCTTTAATTGTACTAATGATGATGGGCTCAATCTTATGTTGAAGCAATCTGGCTATCACAAAATTATCTCTCAATGAGCTCATCTGTTTTGCAAGGAAGAAACTCATAATCTCATAGAATGGGAGATGTTCTGGCTATTTATAGTCACTGATTTTATTTGTAGGGAATATCATGACTTCACAAGTGCAGTGGCACTAATCTCCCTGGTAAAGCATTTATCCTAATCTAAAGGGAGCTGTTTGCTGCAAAGCCAGCCCTGTATTTAAAAGGGCCATTGAACAAATTCACAACGCTCGCTCTCATTTGCCTGCAAAAGCAGCAGGTGAATCAGTGTGTCCTCAATGCACAGCAGCCCAGAGCCAGGCTGCTGTCTGAAAATTACACAGAGAAGATATTCCCCCCCAAAATGTCTGCAGCCAGCTGGGATGAATGTGGGCAACAGCACAAGGGCAGCTGAGAACGTGCTGCAGCCTCCTGGCTGCTGGGGTCTGCAGAGGTGGGTGTAACTGTTCCTGGTTAAAACCCCCAATTCTTGCACCAAAGGCAGTGAGAGGGTTTGTGTTTTCTTATTTCCTACCCCGTTCCAAACTAGCTAGTCTGGGCTAGCTTTTAGACTTTGTGTGGAATTGCTTTTGGCACCTGCTCGCAAAGGAAGAAAATGCCTTTCTGGTTGTGTTTGCGTAGATCACTGAGAAGCAGGGAGCTGGCTGGAGTGGATCTCCAAGAGACCAACATGCTCACAACTGAGCCAAATGGAGAAAGAGTCCATCAGAAGGCAAGGGTGGAGTGGGGCTTCTGCAGTGCTCAGGGCTGAGGGGAGCAGGGAAGCAGCAGAGTTCACTGCTGGCGTGGAGGAAGGAGCCTGTGGAGGTGAAACCTGCTGGAGCCAGAGCTTGGTTGGCAGTTCCACAGGTGCTCCAGCCTGCAGCAGGATGTGGAGCCAAGCCCTCGGGACAAGTTGTGGGTGCAGGGAACTGTGCCAGGGCTGTGAGGGCTCTGAAGGGAGGGAGTGTGGGCTCACAGCACCTACACTGCTACTTTCCACCTGGCTCTTGATCTCTGGATTTCAGCAAACTCCTGGGCTGCAGCTGTACCCGAAAGAGTCATGCAGCCCCAACTCTGAATTTGTGTTTTCCATTTGTGTGTTTTCTCCTCCAAGTCTGCAGGAAGAGGAGCCCTTTCCACCTGCTCTGCTGAGGTCTTCCCTGGCTGCCTGTGGGCTCGGGGTCTCCTCAAGGACAAGCAGATCAGTGCACAGGGTGAACCAGGACCACGTCAGCTTGAAAAGGCCAGATGTAATAGTGCTCCTTTAAATCATAATCCTTCATGTAATATCACATTTGGTCGTCATAGAAACCATGGCATCAATAACACATACAGCTCTTGATCCAGCAAAACAGTTGAGCATTTGCTTTTAATACAAAGTGTGTGCTTGAATTCCAACTATTTCTATGGCACTGCTTGTCCACACTTTGATTTTTTTCTTGTGTGAGAGTGATGTGGCCCAGTTAAACATTCTGGTTGCTTCAGTTAAGAACGTTTCACAACCATAAAAATTACTGGCACATGAATGGCCTAAATAGAGTCCAAACAGAAGTTTTGGTATTGAATGCTTGATTAGATCACATCACTGTCTCTGCTCCTGCAACCCCAAAAGGATCAGAATAATGCTTTTCATCATTTCTTCCAGTACTCAGGACACCAGAAAGTTCTTATTTCTATCGATTGTATGAGGAGAATAATTTTTTTCAACAACTCTAGAAAGTATGAAAGTTTGATTGTAATTTCTAACAGGAACATTCACGCTTACAAATCAAATAAACTGATTGACTGCAGGTGTTCATGAGGCATTTTTTCTTTTTTTTCTTTGAAGACTCAGTTTCTATTCCGTATTTAAGAATTTCTGTTTTAATTTTATGATACATTTTAGCACTGCAAGTGCTGAGAAAAGTCTGAAAGTATCCATATGCCTCCAAGAAAACAACAAAAAAAGAAATCACTACATGTGTTTTAGTTTGAAGTTCTGTGGCTTTGAAAACATCCTTTAGCTGGGTCCATGACTTGTGCTCTTTGAACAGGTGTCAGTGTTGAATATTCAATTCCTGTTGCAAATAAATTTTCCAGATAACAGGTGATATTTTAGTCGTTGACATTAACTGCAGTATTTTGTTCCCCAGATCATACAGCAAATAAAATACTCAGGGAACCCTTCAGATGGGGCTCATTCAAGGCTGGCTGGACACGATGGACAGGTTTCCACGGAAGGTCAGCGAGCTGTTTATCAGAAGGAGGTTGTTTAGTTTGTATGTTCCTGATTACAGTTCATATTTGGTCTCACGAGAGCTGTGGATTAATGCTTTGACTAATTTCACCAGTTGATAACTGGGATCTACCCACATCTGTCACAGCTGTTCTAGGAACTTGTACATTTGCATGTGATCTGTGTTTATGCTGAGGAGACCCGTTCTCTAGAACCTCAGTGGGTGGAGGTGGTAGAAACTCCACAGTGCACTTGTCAAGCTTTCTGCCAGCAGAAAACAAAACAGAACAATAAGACTCCGAAGGCAGCAATGTTTTTGGAAATTAAAGTAGAAGGTTAACAAAGATGGCTGAGTCACAGGTCACTTCCAGTTTAGAGAATTGAGCAAATGTGGACAGCTCTTCCTGCTATTTACTGAGCTCCACGGGCTAGTAAAGGACTGTGTGTTTCTAAAAGCCCTTCCTGTAAAAAGTCAAAATTTTGTGAATGGAAAAAGGGTTTAAAAGTGTTGCTGGCTGATCCCCTGGCCTGGAGAGGAAGGCATAAGCCTTTGTACAACTGCAGGGACAAAGCAGTGAGTGAGCTGTAGACTTTGCTGATTTCAGGGTACCTGGACAAAAAGACAGAATCTCATCCATATTTATTAAATAATGTGATTGACAAAAGGATTGAATAAGGATTTGTGGACAGACGTATTCAGCAGCAGCCACACAGAGGAGGACTTCCCTAGATGAAGGGTAGGTATTGCTGTATGTTTATTTAAGCTGGAGGCAGGGGTGGGACAGGGAGTCCCGTTGGTCCTGCAGGGCTGCGGTGCCAACACACCTGGGGCACCTGTGGGACCCTGGGCAGCTCCAGCCTCTGACCAGCACCTCTTCCCTGCACTTCACCTCACCCGCTTTGCCCTGAATTCACAGCTTCTTCCCACCTTCCTCTGGACCCGGACAATCACTGTGGCATTGCTTCCACTGAGGTTTAAAGTCTCTCGTGTCACAGTGACAGGAAGCTTTGGGCCAACACTCAGGTGATGTTTTTCTCTTCCCAGCTTAATTTGATTTTTCTTGCTGCTCTAAACAATCCCTTTCTTGTTGCTCTCAGCCTGCAGATTTGGGGAGCCAGGGCACAAATGCAGGACTGTGCTATTGGTTATATGACACAACCATGTGCTAATGCAGGGAGAGGATGATAAAGATCCTTTCACTCCTTCCCTCCAGCCCTGTTCCTCTCCTCCTGCCCCTATTTGACTATCCCTTAGTTAAAACTCGTTTATAGGAGACTGGTTCTTCAAGGCAGCTAAATCTTCCTCAGCCAGACAGGGGACAAGTTGAGACTCTTGTCTAGAAAAAATAAATCCCCTGGTGAGTACATTGCCACACTGTTTCTTGTAGGTGTCACACAGGTGCTGGGCAAGCCAGGGCCAGGACTGGGGTGTGTAAAGGAATATCCTAATGGACACTGGCAGAGCTGGGAATCCACCTCTGCCCTCCAAGCCCCACGCTTTGCTCTGAATTTGGATCCTTTTCTGCCAAGACCACTGTTGCAGTTCCAGGTAAAGAACACAATGAAACCCACCAGGGTAAATGCTGAAACCAGCCCTGTCTCCCCTGGCCAAAACAGGGGGTGAATGTGGGTGGAAATACAGAGAATCTTGTGGAAAGTAAGAAGTGTGGAGGTGTGGGAAGGAACTGGAAAGGGTGAGGAGGTTTATGGGATGAGCCCAGGTGAGCTGCAGTGTGATGGTGATATAAAAATGCAACCTACAGGAAACCAGAGTTCACTAGGTGGCTTGTAGACCAAAGAGCTGATTTTTACTGATTTTTCTGCACCTCTTGGAATTATTTCCTTGTCCTCATTGCTATTCAAACTGTCTCTCTGTGTCATCTGATAATTTCATCAATTACAGTCTCATCTAAATCACAGTGGAAGTCTTGATCTCAACTCTAACACAGCACTACCATGGTCCATTTAAAACATATTAAGTACCTTTTCCTGCTCAATAATTTGCTATTTTTATTCCTTGTTCACAATTCTTATGCCAGTTCCCAAGTTATGTGTTCTGTTGTGTCAAAAGAGATTTGAATTAATATTATAATCCAACTTTCATGATTCAGCCTTTCAAATGTTTGTTTGAAGCCAAGTGTATCGGTTACTTCCCTTTTACTCCCTGGTATTTTAAGTCTGTAGGAGGTTCCCATCCTCATAAACTCCAGGTTTATAACGAGTCTGTTATCCTTCAACTGTGTTTAGCAGCTTTTTGCATTTAGAATTTGTTTCTAGCAGGAAAAGAGTTAGATTTACAGAAGAGTAACTTCTGGGGTCATTCTTTTCTGAGGTTTGGTCTTGCATCTGATTTTGAGGCTCCTGTTTTCTGTGACTATTCGTCACTCATTCTGAGAAAAGATGACTTCAAGTCTTCTTTGGAATGGAAACAAAGGTCTTGTATTTTCTGTCCTTCTCTCACCCATAAAGAAACACAGAATAGTTTTCCAGAGGCACTTCACAACCTTTTATTTCCCCCAGTCTTGTACCTACCAAACTCAAGTTTGTGTGTTTGATATTTAAAAGGTAATTGCAGAACATATAAAACATCCCACACCAGGTCTTGGTAGATCTTGTCATGTGTCCTGTGGACACCTGTGACCCCCAAATCAGCAAAGGATTGAAACCCACTGATCTGTCTCACCGCTGTGACTTTTCTCACACATAAAATGGAGCTGCACCCTGTGCCTGGGCAGTGTTTGTGCAGCACTCCAGTCTGCTCAGGATTTGAACAGGAACAGTACTGTCACTTTTCCCCCCTCCAAATACAAACTTATCTGCAAAAAAGAGCTAGAACTAAGTGAGAAGCCCTGGCTGGCAGGATGCTGAGAAGCATTTGATTCGTGTTTTCCGTGCTGAGGGATGTGGTGATTTCTGCCTGCGTTTGCAGGATCTGAAACAATGACTCTGACCTGCCCAGTTCAGCTCGGTGCCTGCCAGCTTAGATGCCTCCTGCTGATATTTTAAACGTAGGCAAAGTTAACTATTGCACTGCCTATCCAGATTTGGAATCAGAAGGGGGATGAAGGGGCTATGTGGTCAGCCATGGTTAAAATGGCATCGGGGAGGACCTGCCTGTTTCCCTGCCTCCCCCTCCAGCCAGAAATGTGTTCAGCAGGACTGAGCCTGGACCTGACCTCTGCTCCTCTACATCGCTTTTAAGCTCCTGTGATGGCAAGGGAAGATAAGCTTGATGAGCACTACAGGGCTTATGACTCCCTGGATCCCGAGGAAAGGGTTCAAGTCTTGGGGAGTCCAGCGAGGGGGTGTTGTTGCATCCGGAACAGCTCCAGGAAGTTCCCTCTTCCCTCACCCAGCTGGGTTTGGAAAAATGATACCACATTTTCCTATTTTCCCCAGCTTGTTCTGTTATTTTATTCAATGGAATTCCTCAAAGATGGCTGCATGGGTTCTTACTGCTTTCAGAGGTGTTTTCATCTGGTTTCAGGAAGCGGTGTGGGCCATCAAGGAGAGCTCTGGGTGTATTCCCTCATTGTGCAGTTTAAAGCACACACAAGGAGTTTGGTTTCTGATGTGTTTGCACAGTGGATTCTAATCCCCATCTGCAGCATTACAAGACCATTATTAACATGCCTTTACTTTCCTGTGGCACCTTTCTTCTAATAAATTAATTCCCACAACTTCCATAGAGAAAAAAGCACATTGTTGACCTTTTGACTGTTCAGAAATATACCCTGTTCAGTCATACAAGTATAGCCAGAACTGAAAGTCCACAAAGAATGATGAAATCTTCACCAACAGATTATTGCTGTTTCCTGCAGAGGATTGCAAACAGTCCTCAGTGACTGAGCAAAAACCCTCGGAAGAAGGGACATGTTTGCCTCAGTTCCTGACAGCCACAGGGAGGGACTCAGGAGAACTGCAGCTGAAAACTGCTCTCTGACCATCCTGGGGAAAATCATGCCACATTTTTTTATTGTTTTTTTAATGTTAACTTCATGGCCATAGTATTTGAATGCTTGCAGGCATCTCCTTGACGCCTCTCCCTGAACATCTTGGCAGCAATATCCCTCTCTGTCCAAAGCTGCTCTAGGATAGATTGGTTTGGAAATGCCATTCCTTAAATGTTAAAGCTTTTAAAAGTACAGGTTTCTAAGGAACTGGGCAATCCCATGCCCACTGCATACCGTGCTTCTTGGGAGTGCATTGTCCAACCATTTCACAAGCTTTTATGCACTGATGTGTGTTTTTTCTCAAGTACTCTGACGGTGACTTCATTATTGAAGCAATGACTTTGTTGCTGTGAGCTCAGAGATGATGTGGAAGCCTGGCTTTGGTGAGCAAGACAGCTTGACTTGTATCTTGGTAAAGCAGGATCTTCTTGAATCTTTCTGCCTTTGCCCAAGGGTCAGGTGATGTTCCTGTCTTATTATCTCATATTCTTCCCTTTATGGGTGTTGGGTGTTATTTGTCCTTTCTAGTCTCAGGTTCTGCTGCTCCCTGTGAAAAAGTTCAAGTGTCTATTCTACCCCAGGATTAGCTATTATGGAACTGCATCATCCATCACTAAAATCAATTTACACTCCCTCCCATCTCATTAACTTTACTTTCTCTGTCTGATGAGGCTCAGGGTTACAAAAGATCTGGGTCTTTCCTGTTCCTGAAATGACAGTTCCTTCTTTGGTGCCTGGAAAGTGAGACCAGAATTGCACAGAAAAATCCTTTTTAAAGGCCAGGCTGTCAATGAGGGAAGTGAGGTCAAAAACCCCCTAATAAACTATTCTCATAGAAATGAATCGATCCTCTGCTAGGAACAAACACTCAAACGAATGTACAGAAGCTTCACCCAGGGGTAAAGTCAGAAAAGGCATTCACAGGAACAAAAGGACTAATACAAACTGAAATTCTTCTGTGCTCTGGAACATCCTTTCTCTAAGCCCCTAACAACTACGTATTGCTTTCATCAAGGCCTATTCATGCTACATTTTAGTTAATTTCCTTCTCAATGGCTCATCCTGAGCTTCAGTCCCCTTTGCCCCTTGCTGCTGGCTTCCTGTCTCACCAGGGACATGGCCACCGGATTTGTTTGGAACAGGGCTGGAAAGACAACTTTGGTCGAGATTGTTTGCCTCTTTGTTTCTTGCTGGTTCTACCCAAAGATCCAGGGAGGAATCTCCTGGGATTTTTCTGAGTGTCTCAGTTGAGGACACTTACTGAATTTATTGTACATAAATGAAAGGGAGAGAAAAGAAACAAAGAAGGTTATAAAGGTGTGTTATCTTTAAGAAAAAGTTCAGATCCCTGGAAGAGGAAATCCAGTTGTATGATAGAGAAAGGTTCTTGTGAAGTTGAAGATGTACATGCAGGAAGAAAGGTATAAAAAAAGGAGCTTACAGGCCATATAGATCCAGGGAACTGAGAGCATCTGTAACGACTGGAATCTCATACAGTGCTCCTGAGGGTCTTCACCAGGACTCATTTCCTTTCTTACTCTGAGATGGCAGGTCCTCCCCTCTGTGCAATCATTCTGGTCTTTGGGAAACTTGGGATTTCCTGAATCGTGACTAAGGTGAGATTCATGTCCAAGTCCCATGGCAAGTCCCTGAAGAAAGAAACAGGAGTGAGTCAGACATGAAGAACAGCTCTTTAAACCTCTGAAGCAGCCTCTGAATTGCAGAGAGATAGACAGCCCCAGAGTGTTCTCAAGGTCTTATCACAGAAACTAATTCCGAGGCGACGTTGCAGCTTGCACAATGCCTACAAAGCACAGAGAAGTGCAACAGAATTCAGACGAGTGGTGGCTGTGCACCTGCATGTTGTTTCTTGAAGCCTGAAAACAAGCTGGGGAAAGTTCTAGACCAGACTTAAATAATATATCGCTTGTAGGACATATGTGGCCCATTAAATGAAGTGTTTGTCCTGCTGGATGCTCAGGAGACACGGTGACATTTGGATCAGGCGGTGCCTGAGAGAGATTCTCTGCCTGTCACCAGCTCGCACACATGCACCTCTCAGCGACACAGCTGCCAAAAAACAAGTGGTGTCCCAGCCAGTGGAGAGGCAGAGGAGAGGGGAGGTAGATGAGAAGACAAGGAGGACCTGTGGAAGAGCAGAGGCAGTGACAGAGGGAAGGGATGGCAAAAGGTGCAGTTGGAACTTGCTGAGCCGACCCACCTAAAGCTGCAGTGGGGCGTTGCAGGCCCAAATCCCATCGGACGAGGGAAATTGGGCTGAGTCACCCCGTTCATTCCGCTGCTGTTTCATGCATTGCATCATGTAACGCCTGACAAAGTCTGCTTTGTTTGGTTTTGTCTCTGGTGTTCCCATAGAGAGGCTCTTCCAGACCCTCCCTTTTCTAGTAGGTATTGCCATTTTCTGCTGTCTGCCCTTATACTTGAGTCTTGCTTCATCCCTGAAGTTCTTGGCCCTGCTCATTGATGCATCAACTGACAACAGCCATATCCACTTTGTCTTCACTTTGCAGGCTGCACAGTCCAGACAACACGCAGTTCAGCCAGTCTAGGAAAGCTGCACTGCAAACACTGTGTAATCAGAATTTCAAATGATACCTGAAAAACCCTGTGTACTTTTTGGTCTCTTTCATTCAGAGTATCTAACCAGTGTCAATCCTTCCTGGCTCCTTTTGTAGCAAAGTGTATTCTCTGCAGCTCTCTTTGCTGGAATTTCAAGCCCACGAATCAGTAAGACTTCCATCTGCTTGGAGTTGGGCATGTGCATAACTGCTTTTCTGGATCAAGATTAGAGTTCTCACCACTTGACAAGACTCAGCTTGTGGTTTGTGAAGTGCTGCCTGTTGGTCTAGAATTAAAGATTTATATAAAGTATCAGTGTAAAAAAAGAAAATGCAATTCCCCATTCCAGATTTATGTCTACCGCATGAATTAAAAGCTGGTTGGGAAACAAGGATACAGCAACATTGCTTGTATCACACTGTGCCTTGTGAGAGCTGATTCATGTTCCCAAAGAGGCAACTGTCTATAGGCAAAACCAAATTGGGAAGGGACAAATAAAGGTGTGGGGACGATTTCTCCAGTGTCAGGAAGAGGCAGCATCTCTTGATCTCTGAATGTGGTGAGTATTCACTTTACTTTCACACTTCATGTTGCTTTTTGGGGGGATAAAACATTGTAGAAATAATTACAGAGGAGCTTCAACGGAACAGTACCAATTTTTCTTGGCCTCTGTATCGGTGAATTCCAGTCTCCAGCGAACACCATCAGATTTTATTTGCCTAGAGCCGCCAGAAATGCAGGGATAGGAATTCCTGGCTTCTGACCCCGAGGAGTACTGGGGGACTGACAGACATGACAACTGCAAGCCGGCGGTGAGGAAGGGAGCCCGCGGTGCTTCCCGCAGGGCCGAGCGGGGAGAGAGGAGGGGCGGGACCCGGGGCAGGGCCGGGGGCAGTGCGGGGCAGGGCCCGGGGGAGGAACGGGACCCGGGAGGAGCGGGGCAGGGGCAGGGGGATAGTGCGGGATCCGGG
>WEKX01022744.1:211235-253016 GCA_013390025.1 Pitta sordida | reverse complement strand
CGGGGCACACGGAGCCCGCCGTGCCTGTGCCGCAGCGGCCGGGGATGGGCGGCCGGGCCGGATCGGAGCACCGAGACCTGCCCAGGCCTTGGGGGATCTCGCTTCTGGGCTTGTTCCCTCCCCTTAATTTCCTTGGGCTTTGTTTGTGTTAAAGGAGAGGAAGAGAAACTGGATAAAAGAGTTCAGTGTTGTGTGACATTGTACAAAACATTTTCGGAAGTTTAGGGTCTAAACTTGCCGGAGTGTTTGGATCTGTTGGCGTCTGTGAGTCGTGCGCAGGAAAGTGCTGGAGGTTGGGGTTGGTGGGGTTGGTTGTAGCTGTACGTAAATGCCTTATCAGGATTTAACCCAGGAGTGGCACGCTGGAAAACTTTGGGTGGAAACGGCATTTGGGTTTTGAAGAAGATAAACTTACCAGTTTTTTAGTCTTTGCATGAGAGTTTCAAGCAATGTGAAGGTAGAAATATTCATGTCAGTGGGAACATTTCAGTACTGAAAGATGAAAATGTGCATGCAAACAATCCTGATCAGATTCTCACTTGCCTTAAAGTAACTGAAGTTAAAGGAGACTTGTTTAGCAGACCTTTCAAGTTTCACAGTTAACTGTCATGAGAAGTCAGTTTTGTGGTCGTGGGACAGGTGTTTGTTTTCTTGGATATTTGTAAGTATTTTTATGGTACAACAAACAAGATGCTTCGGTGTCCTTGTTTTCAGACATGACCCATCAGGTCGTGGATTCTGTGACTTCCTATAAATATTTTTTTATCCAGTAGAGAGTGTTTCATTGCTGAGAAGCCCGGCCGTTTCTTTCCACACAACATGATTTATTTCCTAAATCTCTCTCCAAACACTAAAATGAAAGGTCTGGTGATTTTTGCACCCTGAGTTTCCAGTTGAATTCGATGGGTTATTTCTCCCTTGTCAAGTGACAGCTGACAAGGAAGCCGGGAGTAGGACTTGAAGTTACTGTGCCTGGGATTTGTGCTGTGGTGTTTATGTACTTCTGAGTCTGCTTTTTTGGTAACTGCTTTGGATAGTCGTTCTTAAGCTGCAGAGAAATGTGCCCACTTAGCTGCAGGCCTTTGGCTGAGGTGTGTCCGAGCAGCCAGAAGAACTTGGGTCACTGTTGTGGCACATTAATGAGGAAGCAGTGTCTGTAATCTGCTGTTGCAGTCACTTGCCCCAAAGGTCAGGAGGCCTTTCGTGTGCCATTAGAATTGTGCCGCATGAAAAGTTGCAAAAAGAACAGGAAAAGTGCTGTTTCAAACCTTAAAACTGAGACTTCTGCTTTGATGAAAGGCTGTGTCTCCAGTTCCCTGAAACGTGTGTCTCACAGTTGCTGTGAGCAGCCTGGTGCTTTCCAGTACTGACTAACTTTTTGCTCTTTGAGACAGATGTTAAAAATAAATGGGAGGGGGCAACCTGGGACACAGAGGTGGCTGCCTTAAAACCAGTGGGCAGCAGGTGACAAAGCCAAGAAGAGAAAACTCCTCTCTGGGCTTCTGTTCTGGTTCTTTGACACGAATGCTACAACTCTAAGTGTGACAAAAGTGATGATTTTTTCCTTGCTCCCCACTGAGCGAAGTCTCTTGGCTCTGACACCTAACTGCCTCCAGGTTTTGGGGGTGTTTTTTTGTAGATACTATAAACTAGAAGAACATAAATCTGGTTTACTGTGCTTCAGTGGTTCTGCTGGTAAAGTGGGAGCTGGAAGCTGAAATAGCAGCAGTAGCATGGAAAAGCTGGTAGGGCTGTAAAGGTGTTGGTAAAGTTGTTTTCTTGGGGAGACACACTCTCCACATCCCAAGCTGCTGCCTTTGTGCTCTTGGTTTGCAGAGCAAATAGGGAACTTTAGCTCTTTGCTGCTTGTCAGTTTAACCCCTGCAATACTGACCCAGCCAGGGTATTTCCCTTACTCGGCAGAAACACACAGTGGGTTTTGTCTGGATGCTCCAGAATCCCCTTAAAGGGAAGAGTGAGCACAAAGCTTAATAATTTCATTTTTTTTCCTTGTGGTTCTATTTAAATACCTCAGTATTTTACTATCTAGCAGTGTGTAGAGATGCTGGAGATCCTGGAAGGAGAGATATCTGGTAGGGAAGGAAGCTTTCAGTACCTTCTGTGCTAAATCTGAAAAGGGATCTGATAACTAAAGTGATCTGATATTCCCAACAGATAACTTTCTTTTCTCCAGTCTAGAGAGAGAAGGCAGAGGGAAGAGGAAACATTCTCCTGGAGAGGTGAGGGGGAGTATCTGCTTAGGAATGTGTGAATCTCCACAAGTTTCCCAGACTAGAATGGACAGTTGGATTAGAGTTCTGCCCTGGCATTTCTCACTGGGATGATTTGCTGATTCCATCTGCAGGATAAGTTTGTAGAACTGTCCAAGTTCAGTTTTAGCTGCAGCATCCTAGGAAGAGTCTCCCTTCAACACTGAACACTGCTTGGAATTAAAGGGTTTGGTAGCTCTTGAGTTTTGTGGAGTGGCAGCCAAAGTTTGTCCAGGTCTGACCTTTGCTATTTCTGGAAATGACCCATATTGGAGCTTACATGGTTAATCTGATTATTTTAAAAGAGGCACCTCAGGGTGGAGTCATCCCTGTCAGAAACATTGCTGCTTATTCCTGAGAACTATCTAATTATTGAACTTGTTCAGGCTGTGTACCTTCACATTCCCATTCTGTTATGCCAACAGCAGTGTCTCCATTTGGAGGGGTTTTTTTCGGTTTTTCTCAAGGTTCCTTTTCATTTAACACCACTATTCTGATTGATCAACTTAAAAAAGCTGGTCCTGTTCTGCATGATTTTTGCAATGCTGTGACCTCAGGGGTTTGTGCTTACTACTCATAATTTCAGTTTCAGTTTGGCACCTTATCAGACTTAGGCCATGGTATTGCAAAAATAATTACACCCAAGTCTTTTCCTTTTTATTGCAATAAAAAGGACTGGTTTAGACTGCTGTAAAGTGTTCTGTATTTTTTATATCATCTCCTCATCGAGAAACTCGATGCTAATATCTCTCCATGCACTCATACTGAAACTCTGTGCATTAGAGTCACACTCGCAGGTAGAGCAGGGTTTGTGCCAGCCCCAGACAGACACTGTGACATCCTTCAGGCATTAGCGATTCAGTGCAGGGGATGTGGCTGACTCAGGGAACTCTTGCTCCTCTGCTGGAGAGAAGCATCTTCTGCTTTAGCTGAAAAATACCCTGCTGCTAAATCAGAGTGAGGAGCTGCTGGGAAAGGCTTGGAAAGGTTGATGTCTGCAGATAACTGCAACTGATGGGAGGAGACTTTATTTTCCCTTCTAAACCAGAATGGATGAAAAGATATTACCTGTGAAGCTTCTGACAAGTTGGGGAGATCCAGAAAGTGAGTCCAGTGGAACACGTGACAGTTCTTCAAAGGCATAAAAAGGATTTTAATATTCACCTTACCCCCAGCTAATGCCTAGAGAGCTGGTAACCTTTTAAAAAGATTATATATTTGTACACAGAACTAACCACATAATAAATGAGGTGTTCAGTTCCAACCACAGGTTTATGGGGTTTTTTTAGATCCCTGGATGTTCTGTGGTGAGGCTGAGACCTTTGTCTTGCAGCACATGGATACCAGTGCTGTATAAAAGCAGATGTGGCTTTATCTTGTTACCAAGTACTTCTTAGCTAAAATACTTGGTGTTTTGAGAAAGGCACTGGTGTAACTGTTATCAAATGTAACTTATGCAGTAGAAATTGAGTTTAGCAGTTTTTATTTAGCAAACCTATGTTAAGTAAACAACACAGTTACTAAAAGGATGAGCATTTTAATTTCTCTGTGTGTGCCAGGACTGTAATCGGAAAAAGATTATTGCCAAAAAAAAGAAGGTAGGAGGATTCTTTCTGTGTCTGGAAGAAAGACCTTTCTGACACCACAGCCTTGTGTGACGTGTGAGAGGTTTCAGGACTTTGCAGATGGTTCTGTCCTCTATTGGGTGTATGAAATGCTCCTAAAATATCCTAGAAAGCCACAATGGTGAGCCTCAAATAGAATGTTGGGGCTTCAGTGTACAGGAAATTGTGCTTATTTCCAATGGCTTCCTCATGTGAGTCGATGACACAACAATTTCAGGACTGGGACTCTGGTCCTTGAAGGAGCTCTCTGTGCACTTTGGTAATTAAAAGAAGCTTTGTAGAAAGAATTATATTCTTTTTGCTCAACATGCTTCCTCATGTCAACTGTTCAGGAAGTCTTGTGTATGGATGACTTGTTGATACCCTCACCATGGATTGTGGTGGTGTCCTGTGCACTCTGTCACGCTGCTGTTGCTCACAGCTCACCAACAAAGGCTGTGTGCCTTGTTAGTGGCCAAAATGGAGTTTATTGGATTAAGGACCTGGCTGGCATGGCAGAACTCTTTCCTGAGTTGCTGTTGATCTGGCCAGTTTCCCAGTCTGCACAAACAGCTGTCCCGTCACAACACAGGCCAGGGGGGAGCTGGCAGAGCCCCTGTGGCACTGCTGGTCCTGAGGGGACATCAGGCCCCTGGGCTCCACCTGCCTCTCTTACACACAGATTGGGGACTTGGGAAATCTAATCCTTTCCAGGAGACTGGGAGATGCAGAGGTGGAGACAGTTCTCTACACAGTGTTAGGAGAATTAAAAAGAGGGGGTGAACTATCTGGATAGGCTGGAATGTTTGTAGCAGCTGACTGACAGAAGTGGCTGCTGTTGTAGTTGTGCCTCGGTGTGGGCTGCTGTTCAGCACTGTCAGGTTGTTTGTATTTGTGTACTTGGAAGGTTGTAAACACCTGAATTCCTCCCTGCGGTTGAACGTTGGGTTGTTTTTTGGTTCCTTTGAACTATGAATAGTAGTATTCTGTTATTAAGAGGCACCATAGTTGATTTAGCGTGTGTTCCACTGTGTTCTTCAGCTGCAAGCTCCGTAGGAGAAGCAAAAATGACCCTTCACCACCTCCTAGAAGACAACTGGAAAATTAAATGATTGATTATAGTAAGAAGAGGCTGTTTAACATTAAGTCTTCCATCAGCCTGTATGCAGTACACTTGAAGCTGACATGCTCTTTGGTGGAAACAAGCATAGCAGTGAGTGTATCTTTACAGCTGGAAGCCAGAAATCAGTGAATCTCCAAGTGTGGCATGATAATAATGACCCTACATGTTCTTTGTCTCATGCATACAAGATGTCCTGGTGTTTTAATTACTGCAGAGCGGCTTTTGTGTGATTTCTGAACGTTTAGTATGAACTGCATTCTCCTTTCTCTCAGACCTTGTCATCCTTTGCCCCCTCTGAGGGGAATAGCTCAATACAGTTGCAGACCTTGCAGTAGGTTCTTCAGAAAGGCAGGAGCATGAGCTCTGTCAGAACTTGCATAGTGGCATTAGAAAAAATCAAAGCGTTCCTGAGCAGTGGTGTTCAAGATACCACAGGCTTCCTTGGATGTTTGAAGTAGGAAATAACTGTGGTGAGAGTTGTGGCATTTAGCTTATTAATGGTAAACGTGGGTCGAGTTTTGTGGGACTGAAGTTTTGCGTGAGGGGGGACAAATCCCATCTGCAAGGCTGCAGTGTGGAGGGCTGTGTTGCCATGAGGGGAGGGCTGTAAGGGCAGCAGAGCAGCTCTCCAAGCTGTGGGTGACAATGAACAACCCTCATGTCCACGGGTGTGTCTGGAGCACAGCAAGTTTGCAAAGGGAAAAGGTGGAAGATTGTCCTCAGAGAGGGAAAAAGGGAACTGGCAGAAGGGGATGCTGAGTTCTCTGAACACTTGAAAGATGTAAATTCATAACATTAGGGAAGGAAGGGGATATTTTGGGTGACAGCAAAAGCAGTTCCAGACGTTATGTGCTGTGGAGTAACTGTGGAAGTGGTAAAAGCAAGAGCAGGGCTGTGAGGAGACTTTCTACCATGTTAAGTTGGGGAGAGAGGGACGTGTCACATCTCAGCTACACCCAGTTCTTCAGTTGCAGCCATACCAGAAGCTGTTTCTTACCACTCTGGCTTTGTGGCACTAATATTGATGGCACCCCTTCTGAGTGTACTTCTCTGTATAGCTGCAGAAAGAGGTAATTAATAACTGATGGGAAGAAGTTCCAGGTAACCAGACTTCCTGCAGAACATGGGTACCTGAGATACAATGTGCTGCTACTAAAGAAAACCTTGGAGGATCAGATTTGCAGAATACCTTTCTTTAGCTGCTCATTAGATAAACCATTGCCAGCTTGAGTGTAATGTGTGTGTTAAAGATTGTGTGATTGTTAAAGATGTGTGGTGAGGGCTCTTGACAGCTGGCAAGAGCAGGGGACAGGCAGAGGAGGGGGTTTGTGTGGCAGGAGCAGGAGGATGGTGTGATCCCACTGCTGGGAGGTAAAACCCTGGGTGTAGTCTCAGCTCTCCAGCCATCTCCCCGGTGAGCAGGTCCTGCAGCCTTCAGCAGTGCCTGTGCTTTGCTCAGTTTTCACAGTGGATGATCTGTAACTCTATTTGTTGCTGTTGATATTGGCAAAGCAATATTCCTTAGGTCACTTGGCCGGGTTGGCCCTCAGCAACAGTTTACATTTTCAGGGACTACATACTGCTCTCTAACAACTGTCACTTGCTGTGCTGTTTGCAGAATCCTGCCTCCTGTTAACTGGGGGGTTTGCTGCACCATTTGGTGGATTTCACTTCGGGGCCATGCAAAAATGTTTCTTTTTATTGGGAATTTCTCTGAAGGGAGAGATGGCATGCTGCAGTATGGTGGCGACCTGGAGAGGAAAATGTTGCTTCACAGTTATCATCAACGACTATGTTGTATCAGAAAAGTGCCATTTTTTTCTTTTATGCTCAGTATTCTTGTTTTAATTTTGTGCAGTCATGTTACACTGGGTAAGTAGCCTTCAGCCTTTTGTTTTGATGAGGTTGTGGCAACTGATTAAGAGTCTGGTAAACCTGTTTTTTCTAATATGTGATTGCATGGATCAGGATTGGCAGTTGGGACGTTTTTTGCACAGATTAAATACTTTGAAAAATGACTGGCTGTAAAAACTGGAATGAAATAACTTGACCATAAGAAATGTGAAAACGATGATGCCACGTCTGCTTTGATGTTTGTAACCCCCTGAAGGGATGTTTCATGCCTTTGCTACTTTGGTTGTAGATGTTTTGGCTTCTTGGGTAATGATGTTTGAGCAGTGAGATATGTGTGTACCTGACTAGAGAGATATGGAAGTAAAACACAAAAATACCTTAGATTATTCACGAACTTTGAAATTGTTGGCCTCTTACATGTGCCTGTTTGAAAGCAGCATTTACTTAAATCTTCAGGATTATTTTTTTTCCTCAAAGTGTTATTTTCTGGTTTGGATGTATACGAAGTAAAAAAGTTAAAGACTCCATAATAATTTCAAGGGAATTCTGCAGACATGGGTTGAACAAACGAGTCTGTGTAGATGAAGCTGCAGATTACAGACTGCTTGGGGCTTGGAATAATTTGTACATAATTGGAACACTGTCCCTGTTGATAATTTCATTCTTCTGTGGTCGCCATCTCACAAAGATTGGCACTTGCAGATGCTGCTGAATCATGTGCTATTGCAGAAAGTGTTCCCCAGCCTGAGCCTGGAGGTCCTTGGGGGATGTGCTGCTGTCCATGTGCCCTGTGCAAGGTGCTGAGGGGACAGGATGGGATCTGTTGGGGAGACAAGAGGGATCTCCAAAGCCATTCTGTATCCTCTCAAACATTCTGGTTGCCTTTGTGGGAGCCTCCTGCAGTCAGAACCTGTTTGTACAGAGAAGTGTGTTTTGTGTGGGGCAGTCTGTGGTTGCACAGTGGCTTTTACTGGTCTCTGTAGAGTTGTGGGTTTTCACAGTCTTTCTGCCCCGTGGTGCACAAGCCTCTGACCCTCCCTTCTGCAGGGTGGCTGTATTGAACAGCACAAACACTTCTAAAGGAAGGTGTTCCTGGTGTGTGTGGAGATCAGAGTGTGACCCTGCTGGTGCTGTCAGTGCAGTCCTGATGCTTCTGAGCGCCTTAGAGCCCTGACCCAGGACAGGATTAGGGCCATCCTTCACCTTCCTGCTGCAAAGGTGCACCGTGGTTAAGCTCCTGCAGCCCCAGGGACTGATGCTTCCCCTGGGACTGTCCCGAATGGGCTGTGGCTGCCAAGGCAGCCCTGAAACCTGAGATGAGAATTGCAGGAATTTGTGTGTTGAGGGGAGGTCTGTGTTCTACACAGTTGAACGTGGTGCTCTGCTAAACACAGGAGTTGTGAGGAGTGTTCTCACTGCACTGAGCGTGTCAGGCTTTAGGAGGAGGGGGATAAAAGTAAAGCTAATCCAAGCTTGCTCTCTGTGGTTCAGCAGCTCTTTACTTGAACTCTAAGGAATAAAGGAGGTCCTGCTGTTTATATGCATCTGCCAAGTTAATAGTGTGTTACACGCAGTTTGAAAATTAAAAGGAAAAGCAGGTTGAAGCTTTCCTTTTGTTCAGTACAGGTGGGTAAAACTCACTTTGCTTCCTCACTACCACCAATGCGAAATTTCATTTTTAAACATTGCAAATACTTTCCTTATCTTTTAGAACTCTGGTTCAGTGAAGTGTTAGATTCTTAAAGAAATAACTTTTTCATATGTAAAGTTAAAAGTGTTAGAATAATAACTTGATTGATACAGCAGAGCAGGTAGTGATGTCTAAGTGTTTGTAAGTAAAAATTGGGGGGGGGGCTTTAGCAACTGGAGGTTTCTGGAAAATGACTCCTTGGATTACTTCAAATGAAAGTGAGCCTTCATGCTTTCTGCTTTTTTTTTTTTTTTTTGGTTGTTATACAGGGTGAGCTGAGAGGGCAGATGACAATCTGCTGACTTTTAAAGGTTCTTAAGCCTGCAGATTTCACTGGCACTTGAGTAGCTGGAGGTAGAAAATGCTTCTTAAGATGCCTTGGGAAAATTTGGCCCCTAATAATGGGAAACAGTCTGTCAGTTGTGTAATCACAGCTAATGGCATTTTAAGCAGCTCCTGGTGTTTGGTGGTGATCAAGCTGAACTTGAGCTTGAAGAATATCTTCTCAAACCCTGATATTTTTGTTAATATTAACTGTGTGGGTTTTTTCCCTGTGAAAGCAGCTTGACACAGGTGAAAAATAAGTGGTAAATTATTGCCTAACCATTGCAAATACTCCTCAGAATTTACTCAATGTTCCTGTAGGGTGTGCGTATATATGATCCCCAAGAAACATCTGGTTCTGTTGTTAAATTCAAATGGACAAACTTGGTGGGATCAGGTGATGTTGAGGGGAAAGCCATTTATGGTTTGAGATAATGACTTGCTGTGTGTTTATAGCTGCAAATTCACCTTGAGCAGGCTGTATTAGCCCTCTGAGATGTCTCGTTCCATTAGGATTTACTCCCTTCATTCCCAAGATCTGGGTGAACTGGAACACTCTCTTTCCAGCCTTCTCAAAGCATCTAAGCTGCTCAAAAGATCTGGGACTTCGACCTTCTACTTTTTGGAAGTAAAAGTTGGGGGGGGAGGGTGAAAACAAATTTTGGGACTGAGAAGATAAAAACTGGAAGTGCTGTTATGAAAATCAAAGTGAAAAGCTTTTAATTTTAAATCTAAGCTGTAGTTGCAGCTGGTAGCAAAAAGAACAGAGCTAGGGTTTTTCTTAGGAAGAAAACAAACTGCTGCAATTCTGCTCAGCCAATATACTAAGGATTTTTAGAAGAAACACCTCCACTTTTTCCATCTAATACTATGTGGAAATTAAAGTAAGTTAACTGTCACAAAATTGTGCTTTTAAATCTTAATGCAGCAGCTGTTTCAGGGTGTTTTCCTGCCACTTGGCCATGATAAAATGGCTCAGTTCCCTACAAGGACACGTGGTTTCTCCATTGCCCCGTAACAAACTGTGTGTACAGGTTGCCCTGATCATGAGAGGGGAGAGCAAGATGTTTTGTTTTAACTTAGCCACCTCACCATTTCAGCAGCGTTGCAGAAATGCAGAAACAGCTGGTTTAAAAATCTCTCCCTCACGTCAAAACTGTGTCGCTGCAGCTTTAGAGAGCAGGATCAAGATTATATAACCCTGCAAGGAAAACAGCCTTATTGTTAGGGATGAGAAAGCTTAGCCAGGATGTACTTAGATGACAGATCCTGCCCAGGAAAAGCTGCCTTGATGTGTGTGTGTTCCTGGAATCTTCTGTGACATTTTACTAAGAATTTTCCTTGCGCAAAAAAACCCCAAACAGAGCAGTAAGAAGTGAGTGGTGGCTGTGATGGAATGTCTGAACAGTGAGATCCCATGTGTATTCTAATGTGCTGTGGCTTTCCTAAATGATTTAATTGGTTCTGAAATCGTTCCCATGGCAGGAGTGCAGGGCTGTGCTCTCTTTGTATTTCGTGTGTTTATTAGTGGGCTAAATTCTGTTCCAGCAGCGCCTGTGTTGACAAAGCTCCCAGTCTGTCCCAGTGGGATACAAAGGCTCTGTAGAGGGGGTGGTGCCCTGAATTGGGATTGTGTCTGGGCAGCTGTAAACACACAGCTTTGTCCTGGGCCTGGGGTGAGGTGTGATGTCAGGGTGACACAGGGCTGGTGTCAGGTGTGATGTCAGGGTGGCACAGGGCTGGGACGAGTGTGATGTCAGGTGTGATGTCAGGGTGGCACAGGGCTGGTGTCAGGTGTGATGTCAGGGTGGCACAGGGCTGGGGCGGGTGTCAGGTGTGATGTCAGGGTGGCGCAGGGCTGGGGCGGGTGTCAGGTGTGATGTCAGGGTGGCACAGGGCTGGGACGAGTGTGATGTCAGGTGTGATGTCAGGTTGGCAGAGGGCTGGGCCTGGTGTCAGGTGTGATGTCAGGGTGGCATGTGGGCCTGGGGTGCCCAGCTGCCCCTGGGCACTGCAGCCTTTGCCTCTTGCCATCACCTGCTGCTCTTACGTGTATGAACCAAGCAGAATGTCATGTTGCAGAAAAGATCTTGAACATTTCCTGTGGGTGATTGTATATGAAATTACTGTCTGTCAGGGGTGTAGTCAAAGGCCCAAAATAACGGGGCTTTGTAGCCACTGAGAAGTAAAATATCTGCTGGTTCATTTCCCTCTCATGAAATGTCTTCGTGTTTGAGAAGCCTGTGTTCCTTATGTGACACAACAGCTCCAATCCACCTCCTGCCTCTCCAGGATGCAGACAGGGAGGAAAAAGCTGCCTTAATTCCCCCCAGAATTAACTCGTGTGGAGTTGGGTTGTCTGACCTGACAAACCTTGAGCTTAGATTTAAGTTGCATCCTTGGGTTATTACAAACTCAGGTTCAGAATGTTTGAAGTTTTGTGTGTGAATTCTGTATTTCAAGATGCAGTGACTCATATCCTCATGGGAATCAGCTGCTCCAGAAATATGGATTATGTAGAAATCCGGAGAACCTTAAATCCATTTATGTTTTTAAGCTAAATGAATAATATTTATTGGTAAGTCTGGAGAATTAAAAAATATTGAAACAAAATGGAAATTTGGTTGAACTTGTGTTTTAATATTAAGCATCTGTTGTGAAAAAGTTGGAATGTTCTGTTAAATACCCATACTCCAAAAATCTAAAATTTGGAATCTTTTCTGATACAGCTGAGTCAATATACTCTCAATATTAAAGAAAAGCCCTTCTGAGAAGTGATTTGTTTCAAAAGCTAAATCTTCTCTGAAACATTGCAGTCACAAGACTTGCTTAGACGTGGACTAACACAGTGAAAAAAAAAGGCTTGACTTAAAAAAAAATGGCCAAAAATACCTGGTGGGAGAATGTCCATATACAGTCCAAATGTTGACTGTGTATGGAGAATATTTTGATTTTAATGAGTCTGAGGCTTTTAAGAAACAGATGGCTTGGTGAATCTTGGAAAGGATTTTGCTTGTTCTCTGTATTTCCTGATGGGAATGTTGGTGTAATCTAAAGCCGTGGTGGTTGTGTTCATCCTACTGCCTTTCTCTTGACTTACTGAGCTGCCCAGAGAGGTTCAGGGCTCAAAAGTAGCTGGTTCAAGTGTTCAGGCAGTGGGCACAGTTGGCAGAGTTCCCTTTTGTCCCTCACTGTGCCCCAGGATGAGGTGAGGATATTGCAGAAGTCCTTACAAACAGGTAGCATGTCATTAAAAATGAGGGAGATGTTATCGGCACAAAACCAGGAATATCTTTCATGTCATTTAGTGCCTAAAAATAATAGTTTGGAGACCCAGTGGCAAAGGAGAATTCAGCCCTGTTTGTCCCTCAGAGATGGTGGTTAATCCTGAAAGACTGTGTTGAGTGAAGCTGAGGAGAAAATATACTTTTCCTAAGGAGTGTGTTGTGTACAGGAGGAAAGTGGTGACACCAGATGTGGGTGAGCCTCCCTCAGCCACACACCTTGGGCTCTCCTCACAGACCTTGGGGATGGGAGGCCTCGCTTAATCCAGAGGAGATATCCTAACGTCTCTGCTCTGTGCACATGGGGCTTTGAAGTGAAGATGAAAGATGGGAACAGTTTGTCCTTTCATAAAGATACTGGGAATATCCTGTCTTCTTTTAAGGTGTTTTTAGCTGTGACTTGGGGAAAAAAAATACATCTGACCTTGAGGGGATGGAGCTGTGATAAAAACATGTTTATGCACAGGTGGGAGTTTCTGGTCCTTTTACCACGTGGCTTCCCTCAGAAAAATACACTTCATACATATTATTAAAAGCCAGTTTTAACATAATTGTATTTTCCTCCAGGTTTCAAACCTTTAAGTGCTGAGGGATGAAGCATGATTTGTTGTCTCAGGAATGAGAAAAGGTGGAATTTTTTCCTTTTCAGCTGCAGTGAGGGAAATGAATTGCAGGATAATGAGTGGATTTTCAGACCTGAGGACATGAAGATAATATCTGGGTGATAGAACTGAGGTTCAGCAATTAGTCCTTAGCTACTAAAATTTAATTGAATGGGTGAGAAGTGGGGAATGCCTCAAATAAAACAAAGCAAATAAAATCCAGACATGTCAATGTGAAAGGACACTTAGTGTTGAGCTGAAAGCTCCTGTTTGAGGAGGAAATTTGAAGACTCCAAGTTTTATTGCTTCCACAGCTTTTTTTCAGGAGAAGCTGTGTTTTTGTGAGAGATCAGCATCAGACCAGTTTTATCCTTTGACCTGTGCTTCTTGTGATTCCATTTATTTTATTAGCACCCTTCCTGCATTTTTCAGTTTCTCCTTCCTGCTCCACCTGCCTCCAAAGTTTTAAACTTTCTGTATATCCAGCAGGTGAGCAATATTAAAACAGGACAAAACACTAGAAGAACCAGTTGGCTGGATTTCTTTCAACGTCTTTTGCATTGCCTAAAAATGTGGTGTTAAAAGCTTCTGTATTACCTGACACAGAGTAGGAAAAAGGGTGATGTTAATACTGTGTTGTGAAATGATTTTTAGAAGCTTTGGGATTTTTTTGCTTGTTTGTTTATTTATTTATTGGATCTTGTGTTTTGTTTGTTCTTTAACAGGAGTCTTACCCCTCTTCATCACCAATATGGTTTGTAGAATCAGATGACCCAAACCTGACTTCAGTCTTAGAGCGTTTGGAAGATATAAAGAAGAGCAATACTCTGGTGAGCAAAGTATTTTGGTTATTTTGGGCATTTACTTGGACTTGGGTGTTTATTTGGCTTTGTCACATGAGCAAGCAGTTCAATTTTGGGGTCATGTGGGGGGTTTTGTAAACACAACTTTCTCTTCCGAAAACAACCCGGAAGATTTGAGGTAAGGGGGAGAAGATTTACTCTGTAAAAGAAGTGAAATATTTAAGTTTCAGCCCCAAGAAATCACAACGGGAAGCTTTCTGAAAATAATCAATCAGTGAAGTGGATGAAAAGGTTCAAACTACTGAGTAAAACTCTCAGGCATTATTTCTTATGTGAGCACCCTTTTCCTAGTGCTGGGAGCTCTGTGTCTCTGGATATGAACATAAAAATTAACTTTCCATTCTGTGTGGGAAAGTGTCCTTGGAGATAAATTTCAGTCCAAGTGCAGTTTGTCCCACCAAGAGCAGCGTTGACAAATACTGACAAATTCAGTGATTAAGGATCAGTTTTCCACTCTAAATACAAGCTTGTGGATAATAAATAGCCCTTCATCAACAGGTTATTTTAACAATTTATGTTTATTTCTGCATACAGGACTGTGGTGCTGATGAAACAACCCAGTCTGCAGAACACTGTTTATTGCATAGATTATGTGCTTAATATTTGCCTGGTTTTGGAAAAATTGGGAATGTTCTTTTTTTATGAAGTCTCCTGCTTGTCCTGTTCCCTGGAGGAATGTTAATGCAGCACACCCAGCCTTAAACAGGGATGTGCAAGTGTCTTTTTCTAAAGAATATTATTTAGCATGCAGGAATAGTTGGGAAACAAATAAAAGTGAGTATTTGTGGGTCTTGCCATAATTAAAAACAGTTTCAGAGGAACATGAGTGTTTTAATGGGTTGTGTTGGATGGGACTGCAGGAGATGCACATCTCAGCTGGGTATTTTCTACTTCAACCTAAACTTTAGACTAAATTGCATTCAGAAGAATGTTGCAGCTCTCTTACTCTTTGACTTTTGCTTTGCTAAGCAAAAAGTCTAAGGATAGTAACAGAAAATCCGGCCAAATGAGTTGTTTGTTTTTTTTCTTAAATACACTTTTCCAAAGATTGTGTGGCTGATCAGGTCAGCCTGAGGGTTGTGAACACGGTATTCCCTCTGTGGAAAGCTCTGTAAACAGCCTGGGACTGCCTGTGCTGAATTGCATATGCACATATAAAAATTGTGTGCTGGGAAGAAAACAGCTTCTCACGTCAAGATTGTACTTGCCCAGGGAAAAGCTGCTGGGTTGATGTAACAGACACCTGTGGATGGCCCAGCGCTTTCCCAGGAATCCACCCTGCTCTGCCTCCTGCCGAGGTGGGAGTGGTGGAACAGAGAAACAGGCCACAAACTGAGGGGGGGTTTGCTCCAAAGGCTTTGCTTTGTGCAGTTCCCCGTGCAACTCCCTCCCCTTCAGTGGCAGCTCTGACAAACTTCTGGGAGTAGTTTGGAAAGAGATAAGGAGCTGCTTGTAGAAATGCCAAGGCTTCTGCTTCATCAATAAGTTTAATTTAGACTTACTCTAAAATGTTTCAAAGCAGTTTTCATTTAATTTCTTCCAAGTAAACATTGCCATGTTGTTCTAAACTCACAGATTTATTGGAGCAGTCAAATTTTGAGCGGGAAATTGCCCTGGACTCTATCAGGAACTCAACTGGACACAGTGACTGTGCTGAAAGCACTGCTGGCACGTGTGCCCTGGTTTAGCCTTCTCTGGTGTTACTCTGCCCTCTTCACCTGCTTTGTAACTCGTGCCAGCTCTTTGGGAAGGAGAAGAACATGCTCTTGAGGCATGGATGTCTGACAGGGGCAAGCCTTGTCACTCGACACGATTGAAGGAAAGCTTGTTTTATGATGTTGAAATTGTGCCCACATTCCCTGGGTCTGACAGTGTGCTGGGTACCTGGGATGGGCACAGTGCCTTTGGTCTGACAGTGTGCTGGGTACCTGGCATGGGCACAGTGCCTTTGGTCTGGGTACCTGGCATGGGCACGGTGCCTTTGGTCTGACAGTGTGCTGGGTACCTGGCGTGGGCACGGTGCCTTTGCCATGAAAATGTGCCAAAACACTGGCAATGTCCAAAGGTGGTTAAGAATGGGATCAGTGGAGATACCTGTCATTAGGCTTGGGGGGTTTGGCTGCCTGACTGTCAGCAGGGCAAGGGGCTGAGAGTTTTTTCCACCCCTGATGTCCCCAGAATTCCTTTCCAGAGCCTAAAAATTAGCATCACATTAGACTTGATAGGTGTGAAGCTGCCATCTGCCTTCTAGTGGTTGTGCTGTGCAGCAGAGAAACCTTCTGCCATTCCCTGGTTCTGTTTAACATGATGGAAGTTGTGCAAGTCAGGAGCCTCAGACCTTAATTCATGAGATATAAAATATGATTAGACACTGTCTGGAAGTTTCCTTTTTAAAGAGAATAGGGAAGTGGACTCAAATTTGGGTGGGCAGCTTTAATTCTCACACTCTCTGGAGCCTAAATTTGCATGGAAGGTGTCAAGAATAGGGAATTCCTGGCAAAAGTCTGTTTCCAGCTTGGATTAGCTGCTGTCCTGTGGTAATAAGTGAGTCCCACAGGGTGTGTCCATGTGGACATAGATCCACACAGAAGAATTAAGCCTTTGTGCACTTGCACTGGACTCCTTAAGCCCATGTTTCTTAGTCAACAAGGTGTTTCATAGTGACCCCAGCAGGATATTAATATCAAAGGTATCCTGAAACTGTTAATGCTTTCATATTGCATTAGGAAGGTCTCTTCATGCATAAAAAAGCCTCTTAACATAGCCTAAGTTTCAGAGAAAAATTGTTCTAAACTGTTTTCTGATGTGTAGAGAATAGAAAGTTCCAAGAGGTATTTTTGTGTTCTAAACCTTCACTGTGATGTCCCCAACTCCTACCAGCTTCTCAGCACTCCTGGAGCATTAAAAATCGCAGGGGTGTGTATTATAATTTTATATTTTGTTATTTTTATATTCTAATCAACATAATGTTTATAAATGTGACGTTGTATTTGGTCACCTGAGCATTTCCCCACTGCAGCTCCTCTCATACCCTGGCAGTTCTGCACTCTGGTGGCTGTTTGGTTTGTGCTTTGGGCACTTTGTGTTCCAGGGTAACTGTTGCAGTCCTGATAACCCACTTTCCTTCAGTGGCTGCAAACCATGTGTGTCAAGCATTCATTTCACATGAGTCAGGCCTGTGAAGTTACCCTGCCTGGAAATACATTTCAGTTATTGATACATGACAGAAATCTGCTCTCCCTTTAGCTCCAGTCTGTTGCTTTACATACCAACACTAATCATGCTGAGGGAGGGGGGTGGATCAGATGTCCTCCAGAGGTGCCTTTCATCCCAACTGATGGCTCATACATGAGAGCAGAGTGTGAGGGATAAAGGTGATGGTGTCAGAAGGGTCAGGGGTGTGGAATGAACTGTCATGGACGAAGGGTTGTAGAGAGAGGATCAGCTCCTTGCTCTGACACTGCATTTGGGAATTGTAGGCGCTGGTGTCCAACAAAGCAGGTAACCTAAAGAAATGAGCTGCAGAGTGCCAGCTGCTCTCAGCTAACCCTGAAGGGCAGAATCCTGCCAGGGAAGGGGATCCCTGTTCTCAGCTGCACCACTCTGCCTCCCCCTTTGTGGTGGGACTGGTGCTGAAGGAGCTGCTCTGGCACAGAGCTGATAAGCTGCCACATACCTGCGTGGTGCCAGGGGCAGTGAGAGGCTGCAAACAAAACATGCTGCTGCTGCTGGAGGAGAGGGTGTTGCTGTGAGGGCACTGGTGGTGCTGCGTTAGGAAGTTCAGTGTGTGCAAAAATTCCTTCTCAGGACATTCCATGAGCAGGATGGGGAGTGGAGGAAGCAGGGCAGGAAGCAGCTCTTGAATCCCTTTCCAGCCCTTACGTCTCTTTCAGTCAAGATGTATCTGATGTTGTGCTTATTTACTTCTCTGAGGTCAGTGGTGATGTTCTTCCCTCACCATTTAGGGTTTTTGTGTGCTTCACAGCAGATGTAATCAAATTAATGGCTTGTCTGGCTTTGCAGAGCTCTGAGAGGGAAAAGTCCAGCTCTTGAAATGGTGTGGCTTGTGCTCCAGCTCTCCATGAGGCAGTGCTGGTGCAGGGAAAAGGCTTCTCCACAAAATGTGCAGCATTGCAACTTTAAGCATCTTGCACTTATTGAGAATAGTGGTTCTAAGACCTCTGATTCTGCCTGGCACTACCTTTGGATGGATTAACCTGATTTCTGCCTGCTCAAGGGTTTCCTGAGGTTTCAGAAAACTGGGAATGTAGAGCCTTAACACTGATGAGAAATGTGATTGTTACAGGCAGCTTTGGGCAACATGAGCTATTGCTTCTCATGCATTTACTCACAGGAGATGTAGTGCTGTACACCAGTCCTTTTGGTGTCAGCTGCTTTATTTTTGAGTTGAGATGACTGCCATGAATGATGGAGAAACAGCAAATGTCCTGTGGTGGGGAGGGAGTGTCATGATGGTTGTAGTGCAGGCTGGTGTCTCAGTTCATGGCCTGGGATGGATAAACAACATTCCTATTACCCAGAATGTGGAATTCTGCTGTAGAAGAGAAAAGCACTGAGGCTTTCAGACAGCAGAAAGGCAACATTTGCTTATCACTGCCCGTGATTTGGGCTTGGAAATAAGTTTTTAACCCCGGAGAGACTGAATTTTCCCTTGGAATAGGGTAGGCTAGGAGCATTTCAACAATAGCAAGGCTTAAGACATTCAGTATATTATGGAGTGACAACATTTTATTTCACCCTAATTTGTTGTATATTGTAAGAAATACAGTATACAAACCAAATCCTGTTGTGGAGGTGACATTTTAACAGTCTGTGCTGTCCCTTGGGTGAGACCACGTTGTGTGAGTGTCCCTTTTTGAGGAAGAGGTGCTTCAAGGGGACCAGGGGGTTGCTACTCCAGAGTTCCTCCTTGTAGTGCCTGTCCTGCACACTGCCCTCCACCAGCAGCAGGACAAATTCCCCTTGGGATCTGGGAGAAAAGTCCATAAATGGATGTACATACAATTTTTGCAAACCTCACCTTGAGGCTTGCTCTGAAATGCTGAGGTGTTGACCCTTTCAGAAATGCATTCTGCAGTCCTTCCGTTCTTTTCCTGACGTAGCTGTGCAAAGACCTTGAAAAGGAGGAGATGCAGCAGCACAGTCACTCATGCCTTGGCCTTAACTAGGAATCTGAGGCTACCTGGAGCCAATTAACAGCCGTGGATACCAACTTAATTAGGGTGGAGGTCAAACTTAATGTTTGTCTGCTTCTGCATAACATCATTTTTTTCCTGGCGTCCATTACAGTGAGTGTAACGTGTTCCCTGTTTGGCAGTTAACAGAACACAGTCAGTGTCATGCTGCAAGTTGGGAATGGAAATGAGGGACAGCACCAGACTGTGCCTCACTGGTGTGCCCTGTGCAAGGATTCAGGAGGTGGAAAATCAAACTCTTCCTCCTTGATTTTGGGGGTTTTTTTAAGATAGGAAATGGGAATGGAGCATCTTGTCTCATGGAACACAACCACTTGGTTATTCCATGGGGATTTGTGGCTCAGACAGCTGTGCTTGGAGCGGGAGATGCTGCCAGGGCAGACTGTGCTTCTGCTCGTGGCTTTCTTCGCTTGACATGGGGAGATAAATGGGAGCTGTCTTTAACTTGCCTTAACTTGTTGTGGGAACTTTTGACATGATTACAGAGGAAAAGAAGGGTCTTTAAAGTTAATTCCGGCTGAGCAGGTTTAAATGGTGTACAGTGACTTTAGGTTAGTACCGATATGTGCAGAAATTTCAAAATATAATGCTCTATGCTTTAGTTTAAATAAACTTTTCCCTGTTTTGTTTTTTGTAGCTTCTTCAACAGCTGAAGCGATTAATATGTGACCTCTGCAGATTATATAATCTCCCTCAGCATCCAGATGTTGAAATGTTAGATCAGCCATTGCCAGCTGGACAGGTAAATTAAAACGCTGGGGTTACCTCCTTGTGGTGGTGAAGGAGTTGAAAAAACAACTCCAAGAAACAAGATGGAGTGAATGGTTAAACCTTGTGTAAGTCAGGACTGAGATACCAAACACTGTTGCTTTGTGGTGTCCTCAGTCCGAATTTTGTGTGCAAACTCTATTTGATAACATTACACAATTTCCTTTGGAGTTTCTGTGTCCCTGAAAGGTGTGTGAGTGATCCCAGTGCTGTCAGGTTTAACTCCCTCACAAACACTGCTCGAGCTGTGCACTCCCAGTGCTTTCCAAATTTCCTTCTTCTGAAATGTTTGCTTCTTGCTGCAGTGTGTGTGTTTTACAGTGTGCGCTTGGATGAACTGCTGTTGATGTTTTCCTTGCAGAGCCATGGGATATCAGGAGCATGTGCTCCTTTGGGTAGGGACTATCTCAGGTGCCCTGTTCACTTCTTTGTGCACTTGACAGATGAAGGGGTGTGAGATGTTCTTGTTAACCAAAACGTCGTGTATTGTGCTGAAAACAGAGCAGGCAACTGGTTTTTTGTAGTTTTAATAAGACTGTGATACCTTCTTTTGCCTGTACACATTCAGGTGATATGATTTCTAAAATCTCCTGTAGTGTAACAGATGGTTTTCCTGTGGTGACAGTACCAGAGTAACGACAAATAACTTGCTTCATTTGGGTCATGTGCCAAAGCGTGATGCTGTAGGTCTCTCCTGAGCCACCCACACAGCAGTGCCACTCTCAGGCAACGGACTCGCGGTGTTAGCAAGTGGCTCTGGGAAGTCTTGCATGTTCTCTGAAACTCAAACCCAAACTCACGTCAGAGTGACATTATTGAGTCTGGCTAAAGATCCATCTGGTCCCCTGCATTGTCTGGAGCAGTGACATTCCTCCTTGGCCAAAGAGGAGCAAGGAGAGGACAAGCATATGAGAATGCTCCTGAAATCCTTCAGCTTCAAGTGCTGTCCTGAAATACAAAGCCACCAAAAATTCATGGGGTTTTTGATAGCTTTTCAAACAGTCTGAAGACATTGGCTGGATGATGGTAGTAGTGGCTGCACAGAAGCTCTGGGTAGGGAGATAAAGAGCCTGTTAAGTTTTAGAGGTCTGCATTTCATTGGGGTTTTTTTTCCATGCAGATGGATTCTAGTCAGAGCCATGATCTGATGTCATGGTTGAGATCATGAGTTGTAACCCACTTGGTGTGTTCATTGCATTTGTCACTGTCTCAGAATAGGATATTCTCTATTTGAATTTAAATTTCTACTTGGAACTCAATTGTAATTACCTGTGACATTTTATTTATCTTTGCTTCATGCAAAAGTCTCTTCACTGTCACAGTCCAGGGAAGCATCTTTGTGCATCTTGGACATTAAACTTCAGTGCTCTGCAGGCCTTGATAAGTGGAACTTCCATGTTCACTGTCTGGTTTTGAAAGCCAGGAGCACGTGCAGAATTCATGCAGAAACTTCCTTGTTTTATTGCAGAATGGAACAACAGAAGAAGTTACATCAGAAGAGGAGGAGGAAGAAGATATGGGTGAGGTATGTCTATAGATGGGATTGTTGTTCTAATAAAGTAGAATGTTGGGGTTTTGCTCTGCAGTGCTTGGCTAATAGTTAAGCCAAACTCTAAAATAGAACCTCCCTAGACTTCAACAGAAAAGATCATTTAAGATTTGGAGGTTTACCTGAATGTCAGCTTTCCTTCAACCACAAAACTTGTGAAATTTTCTTCTTAAACCTGGATCTCAGCTGTGAGGTACTTGGCCACAGAGCATTGGACATCTGTTTGTGCTTTAGTCAAACAATACATAACATTGTGTGCCAAAGCAGTAAGTTACTGCCTTGTTAACTCCTGCTTCAAGCAGCTTGTGAGCTGGCTCTGGGTTCAATTGGAATTGCCTCCCTAATTGAGGCAGACTGGCTAAGAGTAGATCAGTTTGCTGCTCATTAAACAGGTGAGCTGGTTTGTGACTGTGATACATTGGAGGAGATGGAAGGACACCCTAAACCTTTGTGTCACTGTCTGGCAAGGTGGGGCTCCTTTTAATGTGCTTTTGACTGTTGAACCACGTTTTTTGATTTACTTCTTCACCACGTGGCTCCAAGGCACTTGTTTTTTAAACCACTTGTTGTTGGAGAACTATTCTGACACTCAGGTCTAGATTTTTAACCAAGGTGTTGTACAAATGAGGAACTCTCTCCCTGGACAAAAGGTCTTCTTTTAGAGAAGATCCAAATGTTACCAGGTTCTGGAATTTATTTGAATCAGCCTTTCCCACACTGTACTGAGTCTGCTCCAGTGTTTCTGTAGGGGTGATGTGTGCACCTCCTGCCACAAGGCCCTTGTTGCTTGCAGACTTCTAGAGTAGCTTTTTGCACTTTGTTTGGATCCCTTTGCACAAAAAAGAATTGCCTGCCGCTCTTTATAAGCTGTGATGTGGCAGTGATTGCTTCAACTTGTGATCTAGTCCAAGTTCTAAATGACAAAGCAGCTCTCAGTTCCAGGGGCTCCACCACTGTTCTGAGAAACATGAGCCTTTTGAAGAATCCTCAGCCTAAAGTCTCTGACAGGTGAGGGAACTGTGTTGTCCAAGGCCCCAGGGAGGTGTGTTTGTTCCATAGAACATCCCTGAATTTGGGTTTCTGATATCCCCATCTCAGAACAGAGTGGGGGAGTTGGCAGTGCCTGAGTCTAGAACTCAGAACTGAAACGTTGGCCTGTGTGAGCTGAATGCTTGACCACAGAATTTTGTCTTATATCCTGATTCCAAAATTGCTGTGTCTAATCTTCAGCTGAAATGTTCACCTTGAATAAAGCACGTGGAGCTTTCTAATATTTAACCTTGTTGAGGGCTCTCTGTAGCCCTGCCAGATAAGTTAATCCCTGCTTGCCAGAAGTGTAGCATAGCTGGGATTCTAATGGAATCAGGAGGCTGCTTTTAGAAACACCTTGCAGCCACCCTGACTTCAGGTACTTCTGGATCCTCAAGCCCTACTTTCTCCTTGCTTTAATGGACTAATTCACTACAACTCTGACTTCATGCAGAGGTTTTATTGTGCTTCTCTCTGTGACCAGGAAAAAGTGAATCTGGGTTTCATTTGTATTGTGAAGGCTGAGAGTGAAGTTAGAACAATCCCAGATCCACAGTGCTGTGCAATATGTGACTGTTCCCAGTGCCCTGGGAGAGGGTTTTGTTGAACTAGGAACACGTGGTGCAGTTATTTGCAATGGACTTCTGGTCTGTCCTGTAGGACATTGAAGATCTGGATCACTATGATATGAAGGAGGAGGAACCAGTCGATGGGAAGAAATCTGAGGATGAAGGCATTGAAAAAGAGAACCTTGCAATCTTAGAAAAAATCAGAAAAAATCAAAGGCAAGATCACTTAAATGTGAGTTAATGATTCCATGCTTTCTCTTTGCTGGCTTCAAAACAGAGATGGTTTCAGCAAATAAAGCCCACTGCTGTGCACCTAGACATGGAGTAACCTGCAGCTGACTATTTAATTGCTTGTCTCATTTTCAGAGGTGCCTGTTTGGTTGTCCCTCTGTGTCTTTTATTACAAATGGTAGTTCTTGCAGAACCAGCAGAAAGCATCTGGGCTGTGAGCATGACTTGTGTTGCTGAGCCTTCATTAGAATAAAAAATAAAGCAATTTTTAAAACTGAGTGCATTGAAAGTCATGGGTGACTTACAATACTTACTAAACCCTGGAATTGGTGCTTTAAATATGTTTTCTGCATGGGTTGATTTTTCAGTCATAGCTGGAAATTTCTGGTGGGTGATGGGTTGTTTTTTGCCAAATGTGAAGCAAAGGACCTTCAGCAGCTCTGCAGTTTTGTTACCACTTTTCTGAGTGAACTTGCCAGCAGGCAGTTGTAAAGCAAGTGTTTGATCTTCAGAGATTTCAGAAATCTTTTGTCACAGGTGCCAACAGAGAAGCTTCTGCATCTCCAAGGTGCATGTGGGAGGGGTGATGATGTCAGACAACCTTTTTATTTAGCCTGGCTCCCAAATAAATAAAAACTTCTGTTTCATAGAGGCTTAAAATGTGTGAAGCATGAAATTCATTCCTTCTGTTGATGACCTGTTTCTGCCAAAGGGGGTTAAAATTCTTCCAAGTCACCTGAAGAGAAGGAAGGTGCCAAACTGGTGCCCACTCCTGTGTGAGCCCAGAAGTTTCCCTGTGCCCTTTGCCATGTGAGCAGCTCATGGCCAGACACAAGCTGTGCCATTTCTCCTGAAGCTGATGGCTGGGGGGGAGGTGAGCAGGGCTGAGGTACAGGGGAGGAACCCTTCAGGATTTAGGATTGGTATGTAAGAACACCTGGATTTTTACCCAAGGAACCAGTTGTCTTCTGATTCTTACACTTCATGGATTATTCCAGCAAGTATTTCCCAAAAAGCCTAAATTACAGTTAGGAATTGTACTGGATTTAAGGAAGTTGATGTTGTAGACGGCTTTTCATTTGTCGTGGGAGCTGTATAGGAAGTGCCTGGTGCCAGCCAGGCCAGTCCTCTTTTAATACTGTGTGCAGTCCTGATAGATCCAGGTATCATGAGAATTCAGGGTTAGCAGAGTCTTGAGTCTTTCTTGTCATGAGTTACTGAGTTTTCTAGTTTAGAAGAAAAACTTTATTTTAATTACTGACACTTTACCATGGGAAAGAGTTTCAATGTGTGGCTTTTACAAGTAGAAATGTTTGAGTTCTTCAGCTGGCTGTGTTCTGCTTCTGACCCAGAGCTGGTCTAATATGACTTGACTGTCAAAAATACCTTAAATTTATATTCTGCAGCATGAGAACCAATGAGAATAAACTGCTGTGATTTGTGTATGAATTCAGGAGTTACCCTCAGATGGGCTGAAGGGGGTGTACAGTAATGATCACTCCTTGAAAGGAAACCCCAAATAACCAAATGAAAAAAAACAAACAAACCCCACAACACTTACACCTGATCAGCATTTCAGTATTTAAAAACAGATAAACATAAGGTGCCAAACTGTTTTGGTTTGAGGCTTGACTGGCCATAAGCACAGCAGTCACTGCTTTGGGTTCAGCTCTAATGTTCCCAGTTTGAAAAGATGCCTTTGCAGTGTCTGTGAGGTTCTGTATTTATAACTCAGGCCTGATGCTCAAGTCTCCTTGATTGTTAAAGAAAATAAATCCTCTTGCAGACTGCAAGGCATGGCCTGCTTTACCATCATCTCAAATTGTGTAGGTTTTTGTGGTGTCAGCATTCTTCCTTGGTGCAGAAAGCCTCTTACAACTGCAGATTTATTTTTTTTTTTTTGCTATCTGTTCTTTCCAATTTGGCAAATATTGCCTTTCCTTTTGCTTTTCACAGCCACATTTAGTGGAGCTGAAATGAACACTGCTGGTTTTCTGTTTGACAACAGCAGATTCAACTTACATAATAGCTGTTCCTGGTGCCAAGACACTCTGGTTGGTGCTGGGGCATAAACAAGGTCAGCTGAGTGCAGGGAACAGGGCATTCAGCTGCTGCTCAGGAACTGTGGCATTTTTGTGGGTCACCAGGAATAGCTGCACTGCTGAAATGATTTCTCCGAGGACTTGTGAGGGTTTACTCTTAAGTGCTGGAGAACTGCAAACCGTGGCTGTGCCACTGACCTAGAGAAGAGCTCAGCTGGCACTGCGGCTGTGGGTGGAAGGTGGTGACAGTGCTCTGGGAGAGCAGCAGCTACAGCAAAACACAAATCCCTGTAGCCTGCTCATAACTGTGTTTCTTAAAGAACACTTTGAGCTTCACAAACTTGAGCAAAGCAGTAGCTTCTCTGGGGTGCTGGGTTTCCTCAGCAGGGATCAGCCCAGCCAAGCCCTGCCATTTGGGTGCTGCCCAGTGCAAGGCTGTGACTGGTGCCCAGTGCAGCCAGGAGCCTTTCCCTTCCTTCCCATGTGTTCTGGCCCAGGGCCAGGGGTTGTCCTCTCTCTGAAGTTACGGATCACGCTAAAGGCTTTTCCTTGGCCAGGCTCTCTGTGCAGCCCCGTTCTCCTTTGTTCCTGGCAGGCTAAAGACATCTTTCCTGCTTCTCAAGACTTCTGTCCTAGAAGTTTTTAGAGTCTGTGTTACACAAGTAAAGAACGTGTACCTACTAATTTTGTAAGTGAGCTGTGCTCCTTGGCAGCATCCCTAATCCCATTCTTCTTGCTGGCATCAGGAAATAAATTTGGCTTGTGGTACACTTGTTAACTTGGAGCAAGAATTAATCCTTCTCTTAACATTGTAATAACTTTAAAAAACCACTTGCTTACTCGGAGTTAAAAGAGGTCTTTGAACTGGAATCATTAACAGCAAATATTTAACAACTTGCTGCTGCTTGCTTTGCAGAGGTTTCTCCCCACACAGTCGTTGTAGAGATTAATCCCTTTCTTATTCAGATAATGCTATTAGCTTTTTCCATTTCACACTGGAGTGTTTGTGCACTTCCCTTCAGAAGTCTCAGATGTCTCCACTTTCATCTTCAGATTCTATGAAGTCTAAGGTGTCATTTCTATTTTTAGTCTAATCCTTGAAGGACGGATGAATCTGCTTTAACTTCCAGGAATGAATGTCCTTCTGCACAAACGCTGGGGCAGTTCAGTGACAATAGAACTTGTTGTGTTCCTCAGCTCCTTTTGGGTCACTTAAGGCTTTATTTTGCTGTCCTGGAGAAGTTCCCATGTTTTGTTTTGGCAGGTAATTTTTGGTCTTGTGGCTAAATTCTCTCTAATATTAATATATTAGAGAAATTAATAATACTGCTAATGCATTGTTGGTCAGGTAGCTTCCTGTGCTGTTTTAATGTGGGACAGTGTTTTTCTGATCAGGCAGAAAACAATCTGTTGTTTGGATCTAAAACTGCAGTGATCTGCACCCCCTGTAACTCAGGGAGGGGAGCAGACTGTGGTTGTGTTTTGAGGGTTGGAAGGGGGAGAGAAAAACCTGCTCTCCCTGCAGCTTTAGTGGAGCTTTTAGACAGAGCTGGGCACTGGCAGGTGCTGGGACAACTGGGCCACTCTCCAGGTGTCATGTTTTTGACAGTGGCAGAAGCACATCTTGAGGGGCAGAGTTTGAAAATGGGGCAAGTTGTAGTGATGCATCTCATCAACCCTGGTTTTGTGGCTGTGGGAATTCCTGCGCCAGGTATTTGACATGTCCACATGGGTGTTTCCCTCCTGGAACAGGGATTTCTCCAACCCACCCGCTCATTCTTCTGGAGAGCCACAAAGGTGTTTGTACAGGAGAGGGGGATCAAGTGAGACTTCTAATGCCTGTTTGGTTACTTAATAGGAAAAAAAATTCACTTGAGTCTTGTGTGGCAGCCCTGTTCACTGGTTCAGGTGAAATGGCCCTGCCTGGCTGCTCTTGGCACCAGCCCCAGGCAGCAGAGCCCTGTCAGCCCCCGGAGTGACCAGTTGTTTCTAAGAGTTGCAGCTATAAATCTTCATCTCACAAGTGACCTGATCTGCCTTGGAGTGTCAAGTCCCATTTTTCTAGAAGGATACTCTGCTATTTATATCTGGATTCAGTCTTGGAAATTACAACTTGTATGCAGTGAGTTACTCAGTAAGTTTTTGATATTAGTGCTGTTGTAGTCAAACCAGAACTCACTGCTCTGGATCATGCAGAGGTGTGATGCAAGCAGTGCTCTCTTCTAAACTGCACTTTAACAGGAGCTGTACAAAGCAAAAATGACTCCCCAATGAAGGTGGATGTTCCTGAGCAGTGGTGTTTGGTGTCACCATCAGCTGCAGCAGTTCCCTTCCTCTTTCACTTCCTTCAGGGGTGTGTAAAATAAGCTGCTTTGCTCAACTGCTGATGGTGCATTACTGGTTTGCAGCCTGTCAGTTCTTTAGGGCAGCAGCTCTAACTGTATTTAACAGTGCTGTGTAAGGAATGGGCAGCCCAACTAGGAACTCATAGGAAAAAAAAGGTGAAAAACTCTATTCTGGAACAAGTCTGAGGGTACCACTAACTCCATTTTGTCAGCAGTTATAATGGCAGTATGTGGAGATGTTGTTTAGGTTTTAAATGTCTACAGTACAGAAGATACTTACACGTATTTTCCTAGGACAAGGTGAGTTTCCAACATTTGTACAGAAATTCAGTAGTTTAGTTTGATGGAAATGAAGATGTAGTGAGGAAATTAGTTTCCCACAGGATGTCTCTGACTATCTAAATAGTTTTTAAGTTGCCTGTTTTTAGAGATTGGTATTCCCTGCAAAATATAAGAAAAATGCTTCTTTCCATAAGAAATTCAGCACAGAATTCTGCACAGAAGAAAACCAAAATCTCAACCCTTGTCTGTAAAGTTTTTCCCCAGACTGAACACATTGATGGGGCTCAGCCTTTACACTCACCAGGCACCGCAACTGTCCAAAGGATGGTGGTTAACACTGTGTAAAGGACAATTAGCTTTTGGCTAATCTGTAATTAGTTGGTGTACACAGTAGCCACACACAAATGTTGCATATCAACAACCCATCTCCCTAATCTTTCATTCCTTGGTGTTCCAGCAGGAGAAATCCTTCCTTTGACAGTGCACATTGGAGAGGGCCTCCAGTAAACTGAGAGATGTCTTTATGTAGCTTTTGCTTAATCAGGTGAAAGGAGTTGCATGGAATTTGCATGTTTAATTACAAAGTTCATCCTTCATACCGGTCCCTTAAGAAAAACAGCTGGAATTTCATTAATCTTCACAAGTAAATCCAGGGGCATATGAAAATGAATAGGCTTAAAAGAACAGTCCACAGATTCTAGTGTGAGACTGAGCAAATTCCATGGGACTGCTGGAGAGAAGGCAAAGGAGTCTGTAGGCTTCAGCATCAAATAAGTGCTAATATGAGAATTAAATGTCAGAAATAATTTGGTCCTACATTTGAGACCTTGTGGAATATCAGACATCACTGTTGACTGCAGGCAAATAAGGATCATGATTCAGGTGTTAGACAAGGGTCACAGCTGCTTTATGTTCCTCCAGAACACTTGCTCAAAAAGGATCTGTTGGTAGGTGTTCAGTGTCTGAAGGGAGACTGAAGAAATAAATATCTTCAAGTTTTTACATGGAGTAGGAAAGCAGATTCATCAGCTTAATCATTCAGCACTTTGTGCAGACAGGCTGAACTGAATTTGATTCTAGAAGGGGCTTTTTTGTCTTGGTTCCTCCCCCCAGCCGTTCTTGGGAGCTCCATGTATTAATGAGCCTTTATTTCAGTGGGAGTGAGGGAACCTGCAAAGGCCTAGTGGAATAATCTGGGGGTGAGAAATGGGCTGTTGTGAAAGTCCAGGTGTCAAAGAGTTGGGATTTGGGGCCAGAGCTACATCACCTCATTTGGAGTCCTCATTCCTTTTCTGTATTTTAAGTCTTTTGACACTGACTCTTACCTCTGTTTTTGAAAAATCATGAACCTACAATGGTATTTTCAGTGGAATATATAAACAGAGTAATCAGATAACATTGAAGGGGTAGTCTCAACATCTGTCCTCTTACCTTTGGCATTGAATTGGAGAGAGTGATGTAGGTGCTTCTGATGATCAGGTTATTCAAAATAAACACTTCCATTTTTTAAGAGGAAAAAGTTCTGTCCTCACTTTAAAGTTCAGAAGGTTCAGGTGAGATTGAATGGCAGGGAAATATCAGTGTTGGGAATGTGCAGAACATCCAGTGGTGTAAGTAGCCATCAGGTATTTGGGAACTGGTGTGCTTGTTAGTTTGGTGGATTTTAGACCCAGTTATATTTTATCTGCATGTCACAGTTGGTGGTTTTTTCTTTTACCTTGCTCTTTTTTTTCCCTTTAGCACTGTACCTCAGGTTCAGAAATCGTGTGCTAAGCTTTCTATCCCTCTGAGGTGCTGAGTAGCACAGAGCTGAGCTCTAAAAGAGCTGAAGAGGTTTCTGCCCTGTGACAGATCACAAAAAGTATTTGGTATTTCAGGGTTTACTTACCTTAGTCTTCCTCTGTGTAGGTGTTGATGGGTTTTTTTTGTCTCTTGCAAATAAATGTTGCTTTTGTTCCCATTTTCTAAATACACTGGTTGGTCTTACTCCTGTGGAAGCTGCTGTTCTGTTGTGGGTACTTTCAAACTCATCTACTCTTCAGAACCAAATAAAAATACACTCTGAGAAAGCAGTAAAACCTCGTGTAGAAGCCTTTTCTTAGGATTGGTCTTACTCTGCTTCCTGGTGCATGAAAGCAGAAGGTAAAATGAAATATTTCCCTGTCAGAAATGTCCTGTGGATCCATCTTGGAAATTAAAATGCCAGAGGGATTTAACTCCTTCACAGTAAATGACCTTAATTAAACGTTTTTATCACCTGTACTGTGTAGTAGTTTAATGTATTACTTCTGTTTCTTTTGAGTGGTCTTGGTTCACTGGAATATTTAACTTTTAAACAACTAGTTCTCATACAGAAACTAATATATTGTTAATACCTTCTAGTTAGTGTGACTTGGTGTGTAAATAAAGCTGTTTGTAAATACTACTTTTGACTTATTTGGGGTCTCTTTTGTTTGTTTCAGGGTGCAGTCTCTGGGTCAGTTCAGGCTTCAGATCGACTTATGAAAGAACTCAGGGATATATATAGATCACAGAGTTATAAAACAGGTAAAATGCCTCAGATTTCCCTTCTTGAAATACACTGGGAACGAATTCTCTTGGCAAGTACTTCCTGCTGCTCCTCCTGTGTTTTGATGTCCTGTATCTATAGATGTATCTGCACATATATAAAAATACATGGATACTTTATATATCATCTCATCACATAAAGGATTGTATTTGTGGAGGAAAAGAAGTCAAGTGGCATATCCTGTGAAACGTTCTTCCTTTTTGTTTCATGTGAGCATCAGTGGGATTGGTGTGACTGAGTGTTTTTTGGATGGATGACCACAAAGAATGGCTCAGGATTGCTCCTGTGGGGCTTTGGGTTTTCAGAACAACGTGGAAGGTTTATAGAGCAGAAGCAGAATGTTTGGTGTAGAGGCATTACAATTTAACCTTAATTATGCTGCTGTTACTTTTACTATGTTGTGCTGGTATTAATATGAATATTCCTTGGAATAGTGATACAAATGATGGTTGAAACCAAGCTTTGTATTTTGAATTTGTTTGAATAATGAACACTGGTTATCCTTAGGTGGCAGGTTGGCTGTTCCCTTTGTTCCATATATAAACCACCTCAGAGAAGGAAGGAGCACATGGAATTGTCTGAGTGCTACTGCACAGGAAGCAGAAATTACATACATAGGTTTGGGGTGAACTGTCTGGATCTGCCAGAAAGACACCTGAGACCCTGGTGAGGGGAGCAGGACAAATGCCTGACTGGAGAGTCAGTCTGGACTTTAATCATCTGTATTTTACATTTCTGAACTTCTCTCCAGATTTATTTCTAGGGACTCAATCACATGTAAAAGGACAGAGGTGAAGAGACAGTGGGCTCCTGGTTTGGTTTGTAGTATGTGTTTAACTTTCAGGTAAACTGATGTATGGGCTGAAGCACTGCTGGCAGTGACAGGATGACTGGAGTGTAAATTCAAATAGGTAACTCAGCACTGATCTACTGTCATCTGCTTCTTTTAGGCTTTATTCCCCCTGAGTGCTGGGCAGTGTGACCTGGTCACCACCATCCTGAGGGATGGCTGAGTGGGGCTGGGGGAGAGCCCAGAGTAGGTGTGTAAAAAAGGATCTGAGGGGAGAGCCTGGAACCGGTGTGCAGAGATGGGTCTGAGGGGAGAGCCTGGAGTAGGTGTGCAGAGATGGGTCTGAGGGGAGAGCCTGGAGTAGGTGTGCAGAAATGGGTCTGAGGGATGCTTTGCTACCCGTCTCTGGCCCTCGGGGTGGGGGTTTGTGCTCAGAACCGAGGTTGGCTCTAACAAAGGGTTGAGCTCTGAAGCCTGTGTGGTGCTCACCCACTGCTGGAGGAACAAGCACAGCCTCTGTGCTGGGTGGAGTTTGAGGTGGGCATTCGAACTGCTTCTTAACACCTTTCCTGGCCTTAGATTAACAGGCCTTAACTAATTGCAAAAGACCTGATTTTTCTTTTTTTGATGTAAATTCTCTAACTGATGAGGAGCAGCAGACCTTGCTAAGCTGTGCAGACAGTTGAGGTGCTGGGGGTGAGTGGAGTAACTTCCTACACTTGGGGACATGGGAACAGGCAGCAGCTGGGTGTCTCCTGTGGATCTCTAGAGCCTGTTATTGCTGAGGTGTTCTCAGGTGGAGGGTGGCACTGCAGAGCTCAGTCATGGCAATCCTGTCCCACTGACACACTTAATAAATTCTGCAGTCACTGATGCTGTTGGTTATAAAACTGCCCACCATTCGTCTCCTTTAGTCCTCAGGCTCAAGTGAATTGATCAGTTCTTTTCCTTTGCACAAAACTGCTTTTATGACCTCGTTGTGCCTTTTGTTAGATAACTGTTACTAGTTATCTAACATTTTTAATGGCACTTGGATTCTGAGTTCTTGCTCCAGGGTCCGTTTTTACCTTAATACTTTTTTATTAACACACAAAGGGAACCATTGTGAGGCTTGAACATTCTGGTGACTGTTGCGAGGTAATTTAACACTGTTTTCATTTTCTTGTAACACAGGCCAGAAAGTCTCAGGCTGATTTCTGGTTGGGCAAGGATCACTTTATTTAGTCTGTGTGAGGTTCCTGGTTTTAAGGCTGATGCTGGGACAACACTGGGAGTTCTGAAATGAATAGTACTTGGACCAAAGCACTTTAAATTCTTTTCTTCTCTGTTAAACTGTTTTATGAAAAAGTAGTATTAAAAGACTATGTATGACTATATATGACTTCAACTCACTGCTTTTATCCAAAGGCCACGTGGGATTTACTTCCAGGTGTAATAAAGTTGCCACAAGTCAGACATTATCTCTATTTTGGAAGGAATGGATTTTCTTCCTACCATTCCATTTCTTAATTTTTTGCTTGCTTCATGGTTCTGTGTGCTTGTTTTTCCTTGCCCCACCTCTCTGGATGGCCTCTGAGGGGCATAAAACCAGTAAACTCCTGTGTTTAAGCGAGAGGAACCTCCCTCGATTCCTTTCCTGCCTCAAGGACTTCTCAGAAGCTGACATTAATCAGATAAATTCTTCTTGGCAGCAACGTTTTTCCTCTTACTGTCAAAATTGTGAAAAAACTATATGAGCTGCTTCCAAATAGCAGCTGTTGGTTATTAAGAGGACCCCAAAGAGCTCCCCCTCAGTGCTGGACAGTGTGAAGTTTGTCTGAGGACAATGAGCACCCTCCTGCTGGCTGCCAGAGCTGTAATCCTTGAGAGGCTGCTGCTTCCAGCCTTGGCTCCCTTTTGGATGCAGGTGGAAGAAAACATGCTGGATACAACAGTGGAATAGATCCACCTTTAATGGGAGCTGAGCATCAGCAGAGTTCTGAATGTCAGCTCTTTGTTACATCAGAGCAGTACAGAACTGAAATCCTCAAATTCACGACTTCCACTTACGTGAAGGTCAATCAGAAAAGAGTGTCCTTGGGAAAAAAAGGCTTTAATAGCTGCTTTAGTTCATTCTCGAACAGAAATGTCTTGACTGAACAATCTGCTGATGAAAAGGGACACTGAGAGCACAGTAAGTTTGCGGGCCTCCCTTGTTATCCTGGACATGGAAAAACATTCTGCTCTCAACTGCAGCACCCACTTGTTAGTGGCACTCAGGGAGGAGGAACAAGTACAGGTTGTTTCCCTTGTTTACTGAGCTTTAAAATGCTTTAAAAAGAAAGGTCTGGACAGCTTGAGACTCCATCTGTACTCCACGTGTTAATGCTTAGAAGTTTCAACTGCAAAGTTATTTTTATTCTAGAAAAATAAAACTCAGAAATGGATAATGCCATTCCTTGGAGAGAACGTGGGGGTTGTACCGGCTTCAGAAATCCTAGGCAGGTTCCTGGTTTGCAGAAGTTTTCCAAGTGTGTAATTACATCAGCAACAGAGATGCTTTTAAATGTGAGGCCAGGTAACAAGTTTAATCCTGGTGGTTTAGTGTATGTGCATGAATGGTCTGTGAGGGAAGAGATGAGAGACTTTTGGACATCACTGAGACCTTGGCTGACAGGAAAAGATTTATGTGTTGGTTTTTCCTGGGCTGCTTGTGAATTTATGCAGAGAGGAAGTCTGAATATACAAGAAAATGGCAGATAATTTCCATCCTCCCCTGGGAAAGAATGGGAATGCAAAACTATTGCTTAAAACAAACAGAGCACTGAAAATCACCAGCTGGCTGCCACAGGCACCTCTCGAGGTGCACCTTTGTGGCTGTTGGGGATGTGCTTCATCCCATGCAGGATCTCCCCTGGGGGATTTCTCCTCCACACGCTGTCCCTGCTCTGTCAGGACTGAGAACCTGTGAAATGTCATCCCTCAGACCCACATGATGTGGGAAGTGTCCTAAAATCATGTTGGTCATGTGCGGGCTGTGAAATACACTGAGTGATAAGCTGGAATTGTAGTTTTGGGAACTTGGAAGGGGAACTGATTAGGTGTCAGAAAAACATTTTGATTCATGTGGAATTTTTTTTTTTAATAGAAGTGAAAAAACCTTTCTTTCATCATAGTTTCTCAGAAGTGCTTCTGCTGCTGGAGGGAAGGAGGTGCTGCAAAATCAGTGTCTTACCCATCGCTCACATCTGCTGACACGACTTGTATTTAAAAGCAAAGGATGTTTCTGCAAAGTCTTTCCTTGTAATGCTTTTGTGCTTAGTTCATAATTCATCTCATCTGATATTTCCACAGGGATATATTCAGTGGAGCTGGTCAATGACAGCTTGTATGAATGGCACGTTAAACTTCTCAAGTAAGTCACTTGAGTGTTTTCAGTGTTCTCAACAATCTGTTTTATTGTTGCTGCAGAGATTCTTACTTTTGGTAAATTATATGAAATCATAAATTAATTTTTTCCTAGAGTTTTTATATGGTTTTATTTGTTTTTAATGTCAAGAAATGCAATTTCTAGTTTCATTCAAGATGTAAGAAGGAACAGAACTGTCTTAGTGTCAGTAGTTCTTCATTTCTACTGTTGAACAGACACATAGGACTGACACTTCTAGATACCACATCAGTGTGAGTGCTGCCATCACAGTTTGGCTTCTCTCATCACCTACTACACACAGTGAAAAGCAGGACACTCACCTTGTTGTGTCCATGGCCCAGTAGCTTTTGATCCTCTTAGCAGCAATAATTTCAGTACAGGATTAGTGTAGTCATCCTACAAGGTCCCAAACTGTGCTGGGTGGCTGCCAAAGGGGGCAGTGGGTGAAAACCTCCATCAGTTCAGAGGTGTGGTGGTGAATAAGGGCAGGGACAGCAGCTGACCTGCCTGGAGGAATTGTTGCCTTATCCAAGGGGGGAGATCTTTACTTCTGAGTCACAGCTGCTGAAATACAGCCTTGTTCCCTTCCCAGAGGAGTTGTGGGTATGGGAATGTTTGGCAGGAGTGACAAAAGGAGGTGAGAAAAGTCTGTGCTGTGTTACGGGCCTTGCCTCTTGAGTTCCTCTAGCCAGTGCTGAGGCCTCCTCTGGTGGAGAGCTGTGAGCACCTTCATCTCCTGCCTTGAAGAAAGAGAAAATGGGGTGCATGCAGCAAATGCCTTCCAGGATGACTGAGAGAATGAGTGTGATGTTTATCAAGTGAACTGTGCAGCCTCAGCTGAGGGAGCAAATGTCACAGAAAAGAGCCCATCTGAGTGAGGAGCAGTGTTGTCACTAGAACAGGTCACCCTGAGCTGGCCCAGTACAAGCTGTGCTGGAAATGAGAGGTTTCACAGCACTGGGAGATCCTCTTCTGGAACAGCTTCACACTGGTGGGATGGGGACAGGCTGCCCCAAGTCGTTCTGAAGTGGGATCTCACAAGTCTGTGGTTGCCCCTGTACCAGACCCATCAGCCCCTTGAACATTTGCTCTTGGCTTGCTGGAGGTGGTTTGTGACCAGTCTCTGTGAAAAGCTGCTGGGATGTCACAGCTTGGGTGTAAACACAATTACATAAAGGAAGTCTTGGAGAGGAATTACTGACTTCATCCAGGATCTCCCTCCTGCTTCTTTCACAGGGTTGATCCTGACAGCCCACTGCATAGTGACCTTCAGGTCTTAAAAGAAAAAGAAGGTGTAGAATACATTTTACTCAACTTCTCTTTTAAGGTAGGTATCTGTGGGAAGAAATGCCGTGGTTAAATGTAGAAAGTGACTGAAATGACCCTCAGCTGTTACCTGGGGAATGATGGATCTGTAGTAGGAAAAAAAAACCCACCTAAGTGAATTTGGAAAAAAGCATTTTAGCCAGTAGTGTGGCAAAGTGACTTTTACAAAACTGGAAAATGGTACTGCTTCAGATCTGTGTTGCCAAATAACAGTGTCACAGCATATTTCTTACCCTTGTTTGCTGTTCTTTCCAGGACAACTTCCCTTTTGATCCTCCCTTTGTGCGAGTGGTGTCTCCTGTGCTCACGGGAGGGTAGGTTTTGAGTTCCCTGCAGAAATTGTCCTTCATGGTAAAAATGTCACAATGTGAAAACCTCTGTGCCTGACACAATGTGTAACACCTGGTTTTGTGTGGGAGGTTGGCATCACTGGTTCCTCTCCTGTTCCAGCGTGTGTTGAGTCAGTGCTTGGAATGGGTCTGGATTCCCTTAGCATTTGCTGCACAGTCTTCACTGGCTGGTCACACTGCCATGAAGTTCTTGTTCCAAAATTCCTCAAATGCTAATCCACAAATACTAAGTTTAATTGTCACTGTGCTCCAGATGTCACCTAAAGTGCTGTCTGTGGCATGGACACTGGAGAGAAGATGAAATTCACCTTCCAAGGCTTTTATGTATTTCCTGGTGGCAGAAAATGGTGCAGTGGATTCTGATTTGATTTGAATTGCTGTGTGTCTTTTTTGAATTCAAGAAATGGTTAGTGCAGTTCAATAGTGTTCCTGAGGAGTGCTGCTATCTCCAAACCAAAGAAGCAGAGCCAAACAGCAGAAAGCTCTTTTGGATTCTGGTTCTGTTGTACTTGGACAAGAGCAGCTTTTCAGGGGTCGTTTTCCTCTGAATGTCCTACAGAACTGTGTGGTTTGAAGGTCTTGATCATAAAGGATCATATTATATATTCAAAAATTATTTTGTCTCACAATGCCAGTCTTTGCCTGCATGGCTCACTATTACAATATATTGCTGTTAAAGGGCACTTCAGCTTCAGGAACAAAGAATTTAACAGGCCAAGAGCTTAAAGTGCTGTGAGCAGTTGGATCTTTCTACTCACTGTCAGTGATGTCAAATACCTTTTCTTTCACATTTGTTTCCAGGTATGTCCTAGGTGGAGGTGCATTATGCATGGAACTTCTTACTAAACAGGTGAAGATGGGCTCTGCTCTCTGGGTAACAACAAAACATGCCTTAAAATAATGAACATTCCCCCGGAGCTGAAGAATCCCTGTGTGGAGTAAACGACCCACTCCAAAGGGAACAGGGGGGAATAAACCTCAGTCTCACAAGATTTGCCTTGCAGATCTTGTTTGAGATCTTCTTTTCTGCCTTGGGTGGCTTACAGCAGATGTGACGTGAGAGCACATCAACTCTGAACCCTCAGGATTTCTGTGAGGGAGTTCTGGGTGCCACATTGTCTTCTCTTCCAGAAGCCTCTTCAGCTACACAAAATCAGCTCTGGAGAAGTGAGGAATACAGATAATTCTGGCAGAGATGATTCTTGTGTAGAGAGAGTGATTTTTCTCTTTAAGTAGATGAATTAAGTAACTATTTGCAGGCTCTGGCAGAAACTCTTGTGAGTGCTGCAAGGTGAAGCAATGCCAGAGCTGAGCAATAATAGTCACTGAGTGCCTTCATTAGATAGCAGTCTGTTCTGCTTCTGGGAACAGAGAGTTGTCATTTCTGTTGTGATCTTGCTGGAAATGTGTAAATTCTGTCAGATTGGAGCTGGGCTGTTTCTGTCTTGCTGTGCTTTGGAAATATGTGATTCAGCCTTTTCATTTCTCTATATCAGTATCAATATCAGTACCAAAACCTTCCATAATTTCACAGATTTTCTGTGGAAAATAAAAACAGAAAACGAATAGTTAAAATGAAAACTGAAGTGCAGGGCGGGGGGGGGGGGAAATAACACCAAAGCACATTCCAAACTGGATTTGCCAGGTGAGGCCAGGAAACAAGTCCATGTCTCTGTCAATATTCCCTTCCCCAGGGCTGGAGCAGTGCCTACTCCATAGAATCCGTCATCATGCAGATCAATGCCACTTTAGTCAAGGGAAAAGCCAGAGTTCAGTTTGGAGCCAATAAGGTGAGTGTGCTGTTCATCAATTACACGCATCACTCTTACGGATTGGCAGGTTTTTCCCCTCCTCTTGCTGGACTAACACCTGCAAAGTTCCATGAGAGAGAATGAAAATAATGGCATGCAAATAGCTCAGAGCTCGACATTGAGCATTAATTGGAAACATAATTGGGTTCAAGTGTGCATGCTGGTAACAGACCTTGGCTTAAGAGACTTGGAGGAATTAATTACTGTTCAAATAATATTTATTTAAGTCAACAAAATTGTCACTTGGCTGTTAGTTTTGAAGTAGAGAATTAGGTAAGATGTAAAAGTTTATGGTCACAGCTCTGCCTAACCAAGCTGAGCAGGACAGAGTTGATTATAATATAAGCTTTGAATTATGTTTGAATTATTGAAACATTGAGGTTTGCCTGAAGCCTCCTGCTCTGACTGCACACATTTCTGACTTACCTCAGGTTCTGAACCTGCTGACAGGAGGGGCCTTTCCAACACCAGCATTGTATAAAACACTGTCCTTACAACCAGGAGAAATGAGAGTATCAGGACACTTGTCCTGACAGTCTCGTAATGGAAGGCCAGGGTGGTTTTTATTTGTCATCCCACTGTTTCCTTGTAGAACTGTGTTAAGTCTTGCAGGTTTTTATGTTAGTTTTTTTTCTCCTTTCAGAATCAATATAACCTAGCAAGAGCACAGCAGTCCTATAAGTCACTAGTACAAATACATGAGAAGAATGGTATGTATGTCCTTGTCCCTTTGTTCTTGTCAGCACAGCAGCACCCTGGGAATCACCTGAAGGGACAGGGTCCTGTGTTGGCTTGGGAGGATCATAAATGATGTTTCCTTCTCCTCACCTTGCACTGGGAGGGACAGTAGTGCTTAAAGTAACTTGCCTGTAATCATTGTAATGTTTCCAGCTTAAAGGAATGTTCCAGGTGTTCTTACTGTTCTTTGGGAAGGAGCTCTACATATTTCATTTTCAGCCAGCTGGTGGAGGAATTTCGTTGTTCCTGTAGCTTTAAAAGGGTCTTACTTATTGGTGGCACCCCTGTTGGAAGTTTTGCCCCTCCCTGGAAGGCTTTGTTTTGATGTGTATGTGGCCAGGCCTTAGTTGCAGTAATCATTCAGGAACAGGTCAAGTGGAAGGGAAGAGCCAAGACTAAACAATACACCAAGTGCAAGTGAGGTGTGCTGGATGGCAAACTGTGAGACAGAATGAGGAGACACCTGTTTGTTTGGAGGGGGTTTTACCCTTTCCAAGCCAGTCTGTCAGCTGCATAAAAGAAGTGTACAGTTACTTCAGGTGTTACTGCATTCACTTGTGCTGTGTGAGAAGGCAGTAAATGACCTGAGGCTTTAAAGGGCTTTAAGGAGCTTCCATGTTCTGTAAAGGCAGTCAGCAGAGCTGCTGCCCTGGTGTCACGATGAGGGAGTCAGTGCAGTTACCCCTTCAGGATGTTCTTCGCTCTGGGTTGGACACACCAGGGAGCTGATGGTGCTGTGAGCATGAGAGAGTGAGTGACTGCAGGGAGTGCCTCAGTTTCCCTGCTGCTGAAATGGAACATCACCTCTGCTGTGGGGAGGGAGATCAGAGATAATCACTTTGATATGCTTTCTAATTTTATGATATTTTGAGCTGGCTGTTAACTGAGGTTTTTGCTTGTTGAGTTTGCTGCAAAGGCCAGTGTGTCTGTCAGTGCTGCCAGCTCTGTGCCAGCCTGGGCTGCTGATCCCCTCCTGCGCCAAGGGCACATCAGGAAAAACTTGTCCCCAGAGAGAGTGAATTCCTATTGGGATGGGCTGCCCAGGGAGGTGGCTGGGATGGGATGAGGAACTGAGTGCCATGATTTACGTGGTCATAGGTTGGACTCGATGATCTCCATGGTCTTGTCCAACTTTGTTCATTCTGTGATTCTGTACACAGAGCACTCACAGCACTTAATGCTGTTGGGAAAGGTGTCTGGGACAGCGTCAGTAGGCCCTGTAGTCACTGTACACACTTGCAGAGGAAGTTGTGCAATGGGAGTTGGGAGAATCAAGAGAGGAGTTCTGAAGATGACTAGAAGTTGCTCAGGTGTGATGCAGCTGCTGAACACGCCCAGCTCTGTCAGGAGACCAGTTATTCAACTGACATTTCAGAGCTGATTCCTCCAGGATGATCCGTCCAGCTGCTTTGTGCAGTGCACAGGGTGGGCTTAGGGGAGTGTCCCAGCGTAGCCATGTTTTTGTGTCTGTGCTTTAAGTGGCTTGAAGGCTTGTGAAGTTTTTTTGAGCCACGTTCCTCCTCCAGCAGCTTCCTGTGTTGGTACCCAAGGCAGGGGCCAGGCCAGGCTCCAGGGTGATGTCACCTGGCCCAGCAGTCAGGCCCTAATGCGTGTCTCTGTTCTCCACAGGCTGGTACACTCCTCCTAAAGAAGATGGCTAACCCCGAGGGCTCTCGTATACCTGGACCAATGTCAACAAAAACAAGCTCTTTTTTATGTTTTCCAACACACAGACTCAAGCTATGAGTGCCCCTATAACAGCTGTACTGAGGACTTTAGCTATTAGATAAGTTAGTGGATAATCTGTCAACTGACACGTGCAGTATAAGTTACAGCCTTACCATTCCGCTCTCCTTAGGCACCTGGGCTGAGCAGTTTGGGCCTTTTCCCTGGTTGTTCTTACAGATTAAGGATATTTTGGGCCATGCCCTCCCTTCTCCCTGTTTTTTTATTTGACAGCATAAGCTCTCCCTGCAGCAGGCTATCGACTTACTAAAGATCGTTCAATAGGAGTGAGTTGTTCACACACTTTTTGTGTATTTCTTACCTTTTGCAAAATGCAGACTGCAGAGACTTGCGTTGTATTGTTTCATTTAAAGCCAAGAAGTTTAATACATTGTTTAATACTGTTTTAGGAGATGTCAGGTCTTGCAAATCACAGTAGGGGTTTTTTTTCTGGTCGAAAATGACAGCATTTGTAGTCTTTCCAAATTAACGATATAGGAAAAACACATGTATGTTAAGTCATTAAACATTTTTCATGGCTGTATGAGAATATGAACTGTTTATTGGAAAAGATGCTCTTTGTTTGGATTATGTTAATTTTTTGGTTTGGTTTTTTTTTCCCTTTTTTTTTTTTATTTTTTATGCAGAGCAAGGCTGTGCCAATAAAACCTTGTATCTAGTCACTTCCACTGGGGCATCAGAACTTGCTGGGCTCTTCCTGCTACTTGTCGGCTCAACCTCCTTTAGAACAAGATGAGCCGCAGTACGAAGCTTGAAGTTATTTAAAATACTAAAAACCCTTTTTAGGCGTTCCATTTTATTAACGGGTTGTTGCAATCATTTGTAAACTAATGAACTTATAAAGTGATTGGCACAAATCGAGATGAAAGTCCTTGAGTGAAAAACCATTTTTATATAAAAGCTACACTAAAGTCCAAAACCACGTCACCCACTTCAGAGGTGTAAGAGACGCTGCCACAGCCACGATGGTTTTGTCGTTGAAAGACTAACGGGAACTGTTGGTCCTTTCTTAGGAGATGAGTTTGGGTCTGAACTCACACAATTCCATTGCCTTACCAAAATCGACTCTGTTTTGGTTGTAGTTTTAGTCTTTAGGCCTTTGCACCCCTCGGGGCCGAGCTAAGGGTGTGTGCTCATGAATTACGCACTTGCACAAGTGCAGAAGCATGTTTTTGTTCTTTTATTTTGGTTTTTTTTTTTAGTCGTGCTCTCCTCTCTATCAGGCACATTCGCTTTAGGCGCAGCTCTGGGCTGGAAGAGGCTCCCGGCCCCGGCCGCCCTTCGGCGCACGCTTCGGTGTGGGTTCCGTTTCTCCCGGCAGAGTTCCTTGGCAATGTACAGTAATTTGTAAACTTGCATCAAGTTTATGAATAAAAAGCATTTTACGAAGCGCTGTG
>WEKX01022744.1:181877-211165 GCA_013390025.1 Pitta sordida | reverse complement strand
GGGAGTGCGCGCGACGGACCCTGCGCGCGCGCCAGAGCCTCGCTTGGGTGTCAGCGCTGGAGCCCGGCCCCGCCCACAGCCACGCCCTCGTGCGCGCGCTGCGCCGCGAGCTCGAGGTAATTAGTGCGGCCGGACAGTGATTAGTGCGGCCGGACCGTAATTAGCGCGGCCGGGCAGTAATTAGCGCGGCCGGGCGGTAATTGGTGCCGCCGGACCGTGATTAGTGCGGCCGGACAGTAATTAGCGCGGCCAGACAGTAATTAGCGCGGCCGGGCAGTAATTGGTGCGGCTCGGCCCGGCCGCAGACCGCGTGAGGGGAGGAACCCTCTGTGGCCGTGAGGGATTTTCCTGCCGCGATTCAGAGGAGGCTGAGTGAGGGGTGATCGTGTCGCTGTCTGTGCCTGAAGGGAGGCTGTGGTCAGGCAGGGGTCAGTCTCTGCTCTCAGGCTGCTGGAGACAGAACAAGAGGGGACAGTCTCAGGCTCTGTCAGGGCAGGTTTAGGCTGGATATGAGGAAAAGCTTTTTCACTGAAGGAGTGATCTGTCACTGGAAGGGTCTGCCCAGGGAGGGGGTGGAATCACCGTCCCTGGAGATTTTCAAGAGTAGCTCGATGAGGCACTGAGTGACATGGTTTAGATGATGGGACGGTGACAGGGAATAGGTTGGACTTGACGATCTCAAAGGTCTTTTCCAACCTTGTTAATTCTGTGGTTCTGTGACCAAACTGAGGCCTTGGGCAGATGAAGGGGCCGGGGGAACGGTGGTGCCCGGTGTCCCCGGGACGGGGAGCAGGGCTGGGCTGGGCAGGGTCGGGGTGCCCCTCAGTCAGCGGGGCCCGGAGCGGTGTGTGCTCCTTCCCCCTGTGCTTGCAGAAGGTGCATGTGCTGCCCCAGACCGTGCTCTACATCGCGGATGCCGAGACCTTCAGCGGCCACGAGGAGTGTCACGAGCAAAAGAAAGGTAAAAATACCCAAAAAACAAAAGAAACCACCCCCAGCCTGACCCACTCCCGCTGCTGCTGGGGAATCCCCTGTGCTTGGGGTTGGGTGGGAAGTAAAACCTGCAAAAAGCACACCCGGGCAGTGTTTGTGGCATGGAGGATCTCGTGGGTGTGGGGTGATGTGTCTCTGTGGGATCCTTTCCCTCCTGTGCCCTCACAGCCCCGCAGGTGTTTCTGCCGCCGCTGAGGGGCCCAGCTGCTCAGAACACACTTCTCCCATGTTCTTGTGTCTCTTTTCCTTCTCGCACCAGCCAGGAAAAGGAACAGCAAAGAAACGGCGCAGGCGCTCGAGAAGCTGCTGCCGACACGATGCCAGGTGCTGGGACTGGTCACCCCGGGCGTTGTAGGTAGGGACAAAACGGGTGATGCTGTGGGGCATCGACCCCAGGGTGTTTTCTCCTCGTCCAGCACTGCCTTCGGTTTTGAGGAGTTCACAGTTGGTTGCTGCCTGTTTCATGTACTGCATGTTATAATTAAAAAGGTTGATTTGATTGGGCAGGCAGCTTCTCCTGGCATCTTAATGTACTTACTGAATGTTTCTTGGGTTTCTATATGTACACATTTTATCCTGTTGCAATCCTTGGTATTTATCTGTTTGTTATGGTGGAGCAGGAAGCATATGCAGTAAGTGTGGATGATTCACAGCCTCCCTTGGCAGGCTTTTGCTCATGTTTTTGGGTTTATAGTTTCTCACTTTATATTCTATTCTCCTAGCATAAGTGGGGTATTTGATTGTTGCTGCTTCCATAATTCAATAATACACTCCCAGTAATTGTGTCAGTTTGCTTTATTCTGTCATCACATGTTTGTGTAACACCTCAAACACCTGAGCATGTTTGTGTGCCTGCAGAAGTTGGCAGGAAGGCTCGTGCTGGTGAGAAATGTCCACATCTCTCCACATCTCCTTGTCCAGAGCCACTCCAGCATGACCCACAGCTGTCAGGACTCACACACGCTGCTCCTTTCCAGATCGTACACAAAGAAGACCAGACCAGTTCTCAGTTAGAAAAGCTGTTAAGGAAATAAATTCTCCTCACCTGAGTTGCTGAGTTGTTGGAATCCCTGAACACAAAATGCCTGGTTTGTGTCTTTGCAGTCACCCCGATGGGCTCGAGCAGCAACCAGCCTCAAGAAATCGAAGAGGGCGAAGCGGGGTTTGCTCTGTTGTTCCCCAAAATCGATGGGGTGAAGATTCATACCTTCCATTTCTCCAAAGACGTGAAGAACAGGGTCTTTGATGAGAGTAAATTTGCTGAAGCAGGTATGTCCTTTCTCCCCTCCTTCCCTGGGGCTCTGGAGAGTGTTGTGCTGCTCCCTGAGGTGCCAGTCTGGGGTCGGGTGTAGAACCAGCTGAGCCCTCTGGCCCTGTGGGGCTGCAGCTGGTCCTTGTGTCTCTGCTCCTCCCCATCCCTGGAGCACTGAGGTTAAATTACCAGTCTTGGATTACCTCAGGTGGGCTCCAAGGGGAGCTATTCACACAGTTCTTAGGTTTTAAGCAGCTTCTGATTGGTTGAAAGTATTCCATTGGGAATTGTTCCTATCGCTGCAGTGTAGATTCAGATTCACAGATTATTGTGAGTTGGAAGGGACCCACAAGGATCATCGAGTCCAACTCTTAAACCACACCACTGCCTACCCAGTGGGAATCGAACCCTGGTCTCCCGCATGGCAGGTGGGGACACTCACCACTACTAAAGTGGATTTCATATACGAGTGTGGAGGAGCTGCTTCTTTTCTGCCTCAAAGAACTTTGCATTTGGGTGGTAACTGAGGTGGTGTAGCGAGGAGAGGTGTAACAGAAGACTTTCAGGGCGCACAGTTTACATTCCTCACATGGTGTCCTCAGCACAGGAGGTCATTCATGGAGAGTGGTGTAATAAGGGGGTTTTGAGTCTTCCAGGAATTGGGGAGGTTCTGCCTCGGCAAGAGCAGTTGGCTAAACTGTGCAGTTGATTTAGTTTTCAGATAAAGGTATTTACTCCATCATGGTTCTTTACTCCTGGTTCTTACCTGTAAAAGGATGATTACGACTGCCAAGTAAAGCTGAAGAGCTGTGGTAAAACTCACACTCTGTGGAGTGAGTTGGAAGAGTGGAAAGCTGGAGAAAGCAGATGTAGTCTTAATTTCCTTGTGAGGCTCTTACAGAAACCCTCTCTCAGGTGGGAATGCAGCCCAGCTCCTCCCTGGGCAACCTGTGTCTTCCCAATTGCAGCAGTTCAAAGCCATTCTAAAGGTGTGATGTATTAAATAAGAGGCTGAGTGTTGGTTTTTCTTTGTAGGCCTGAAGAATAACCCAGATCTCCGTGTGGTGCTTCTGTTTGGCTACAACTCCTGGAAGACGGGGGCCACTCGCTTCCTTCACCAGATTGTGAATCCCCTGAATGAGAAGAGCATCATCCTGGCTGGGGGGCAGGTGGAGAGCTTCACATCCCTCACCTCAGAGAAGTAGGTATCTTTTGCAAGGTAAGAGAGAAAGAGCATTGAAAATGGGAGAAACGCTGCAAATCCATGGACTTCTGTAGAAGTCACATTAGAAATGCATATGAACAGTAGTCAGGTTTCATTTCCTTAAGAGAAAAATGTCCCAACTGCTACAGTGTGATGTAGCCAGAGAAGCTGGAAGCTTTGTGTGGCTGTGCTACAAGTTGGATTCTGGAAACCCACTGGAAAGATTCCCAGCTTCAGACACCCGGTGTGTGTTTATTGCAGTGGGTGTTTGATCTCTGGCTGCAGATAAAGGATCTGGGTGGGTGTGAGCTGTGTGTGTGTGCCACAGCAGAGCAGACAGGGCTGTGCCCCAGGGGCTGCCCTGCTCAGGGACTGGGCTGAGACCCTGCAGGGCACATCTGGGCTCTGCTGCAGAGGGGAGAGAGCCCTTTGTGCCCCTGATGTGCTGGTGCCTCCTCACCTGCAGGGTCCCGTCCTGTGAGCACAGGGCAGGCACCCCACAGGCTCCTCTCGTGCCACTGGAGGCTGCAGTCCACACTAATACCAGCATTAAATTGTTATTGCTAGTAAAGCAGAAGTACGTAACTACTGAAACCAGTGTGTCCTGGCCAACCAGTTCAAAGCAGCGTGGATCTGGAACATTCTCTGACTGCTGCCCTGGTCTGATGTGTAAATGCTGAGTGACTTTGCTTGTCCTGACTAACAATTTAGCTGGAATTGCAAAGCTGTGACATTCACAAACTGCTGAGTTTGGCATGGATGAAACAGGAACTTTATGCTTCATCCCTAGTAATGGAAGTGGAAGTTTTTCCTTGGGAAGGGTTGATTAAAAAAAAAAAAGTTGCTATAACGCGAAGGCTGGAGTTTGTTTTCGTGCTGCAGCAGCAGGTCCCTGGGGTGGGGGTGGTGTCCCCAGCACATCCTCTAACGTGGCGCTGTTGCCTTGCAGGGAGCAGGCCCAGCCCGGGGACGCCTGTGGGGTGGTGGGGCTGGCGTTCAGCGGGCCCCAGATCCAGAGTGCCACAGTCCTGCTGGACCAGGACGTGGCCGACGAGCGCGCGGCGGAGGCGGCCATGCAGCGCCTCAAGGCTGCCAACATCCCCGAGCACAACACCATCGGCTTCATGTTCGCCTGCGTGGGCAGAGGGTACCGACACTACAAAACCAAGAGGAACATGGAGGCCGATGCTTTCAGGAAGTTTTTTCCCAATGTGCCCCTCTTTGGCTTTTTTGGACATGGGGAAATAGGCTGTGACCGAATAGTTACTGGGAGTTTCGTGCTGAGAGAATGTAATGACATCAAGGAAAACCTGCTGCATGGTTATACCACCGTTATGACTCTTATTCATCTGGGTTCAACAAAAGCAAACCAGGCATGAGTGAGGTGTAATGCTTCAGTGGGCTGCTTGTTTCCTTCCAGAGAGCTGAGAAGTCTGGGCATCTTGCAGTCAAAGCCCCTTCCAAAATGTAAACATCACCTCGGTAACGTATCATCGAGTCTTGTAGTTGCAATAGAGTTTAATATATCAGTGAGAGAGCCTTGCGTTTTGTGTAATCCCCTGTACACATCAGCATTGCAGGAAATTATATTTGATGGAATTCTGCAACTGAAGAAAGTCTCTTTCTTCCAAAATGAGAATGGTTTGCACAAATCGTAGATATGCTGACTGGGAGGGGACCTGTCAGGATAACAGAGTCCAATTCCTGGCTCTGCACAGGACTCCTCCAGAGTCCCTTGATGTGCTTGAGGGCATTGCCCATGTGCTTCTGGAGCTCTGGCAGCCTTGGGACTGTGCCCACCCACCCTCTGGGGGAAGAACAACAACCTTGTCCTGAGATCCAACCTGCCCGTGCCCTGACCCAACTCCAGCCCATTCCCTGCCTCCTGTCCCTGCTCCCCCCAGAGCAGAGATCAGGGCCTGCCCCTCCTCTGCCCCTCCCCAGGAAGGTGTCACTGCAGTGAGGTGACAACTCCCCTCAGGCTCCTCTGCTCCACCTCAACACACCAACTGCCCTCAGCTGCTCCTCACACCTTCCCCTCCAGGTCCTTCCCCACCTTCCTTCCCTCCTTTGGACACTCTCCAGTGGCTCAAGATCTTTCCCAGGTTGTGGTTCCCAAACTGCCCCAACATTCCAGGTCAGGGCAGAGCAGGACAATCCCCTCCCTGACGCCCCTAGGACACCATTGTCCCTCCTGGCACCAGGGCACTGCCAGGATCCCCAGGGCCCTTTCCCAGCCTGTCCCTACATCTGGCCTTGCTCCATCCCAGGGGCAGAATCCAGCACCTGCCCTAGTTACAGGTCACCTGTTTGCTGATGGCCCATCTCGTTTGTTGAGAGGGTCTCTGCCCTTGAAGGAGTTTGCAGCACCTCTGAGTTGGGTGTTGGCAAACCCAGATACCCACATGTGGAAAGGAACTGCCTGGGCTGCAGTCCAGGAAAACTGATGATCAAATCCACCACTGCCTGGATCTTGCTGCTAGACAAACCTTCCCAGTCCTATATTCAGAACTGGATGGTTTTAATAGATGAAATGAATTAAAAACTTTAGAGAAAAGTAACAGAAGAGCTCATTAAATAAAGATGAAAGTACATCAAAGTCCTTTGCCTTCTATTCTTAGTGAGAAAGCTCTGATTTAAAGTGATGATACCTGCCTTGGCTCACCACCTTGAACTGAATTTCAGTTGTCTGAACTATCCAGTTTAGAATGTAGTGGTTGCCTTTTCTTTCTTTTCTCTTGTTCCATAATTTCAAACCTTGAAATCCAGAGTGCTGAAAAAAAATTAAAACTACCTGTTACCTTTAAATTCCTTTAGAAAGTTTTTTGCTCTTCAACCTGGAATTGTGGGGCACACAGGATCTGGCTGTAATTATACAGAGACGTTTAATGAGACTTGTGGTTTTGCACGTTGTTCCTGTGCTTTTACGCCACCCCCTGTGTCGTTTGCTGCAGCTGGCGCACCGTGAGTGTGTTTACTCACAGCTCCAGTGAGTAAATTCAGCAGAGTCTTGCTATGGTTAATAATATATTTGTTGCCTTTAAAGTTTTTCCCTGCCTTTTATTTTCACTTAGTAATAGAATGACAAGGAAATAAGGTTAATTTTGCACCACTTCACCAGGCTTCTAACCAGGCAAGATCTGGGACGGGAGGATGGTTGGGTTTTCAGGGAAGCCGGTTTTTTCAGCATCCCCAGAACATCGCGTTTGACCCTCTGTCTGCACGAGCTGCACCTGGGACAGGAGGGAAGGGAGCCGTTCCAGTGCCGTCCTGCAGGTGGGAATGCTGAGCTGTTTGCTTTAGGAGGCGCAGAGGAGGGTGATCAGCCACAGAATGGCCACAAGTGTCTGAGGAGCAGAGCCTGAGCTCAGGGGATGGGGCAGCAGCACCAAAGCTCAGCAGGTCCCTGCAGGGGCCCGTCAGTGAGGCCCTGGAGCTGAGGGAGCTCTGGAGGTGACCCCAGTACAGATGGGAACCCCGAGAGCCTGAGCCCAGGAATCCTCTCCAGAGAGACCCTGCAGGTGGCTGGGACCACCAGGCTCAGTCCCACCTTCCATGTGGAGTGGCATTGCAACACCTGTGCTCAAAGTGTTCCACTCTCCAAATTCATTTGGCCTCCGTGCTGTCACTTCCTCTTCAACCACAACTCCTGACAGAAACCAGAACACATTTGCTCAAACATGTTTGAGCATGCATGTTCCACAATGCAGAGCTTGTTCTTAGTTGATAGAAAGTTGTGCAGTGCCAGAATTTGTACTTGTGTCGCTCAAAAAAGGAACCCTGAGGTTTCAAAGGGGGCAAAGTTAGTTAAATAAGTATTCAGCAATTGAGGCACATGTGAACAGCAGGACTGCTCTAAGTGTATCTGAGGTTGATTTGCCATTAGTGTTGGTGGTGAATGTGTTTCCAGCAAGTGAACAGAACCCCTGGGTGACTACAACTGGATTTTTATGGAAAAGGCAAACCTTCAGTCCCAAGAGCTGCAGGGAGGAGTGATGGTTTTGCTGACAAAAGGTAAAGACTTTGATTTTCCCCACGTTTTCAATGTGAATGTTCTGCTGCACATTGTTCCTAGTGCATCATTCAATTAACTGATCCATAGGTTTCAAAAATACAACAAATAAGGGGCAAGCAGAGTGATGTACGACCTCGTGGTTCCACTGCCAAAACAGCACCTGCCAAACACAAACCTGCTGCTCTGACTTTTATTTTAACGTTACTAGAAGTCTCCTCATTACAGGATGCATCTGTAACACACAGTTGTAAGAGAGAGTGATTGGATAAAGAGGAGCCAAATTATTAAGAACAAGGAGTTACCTGTCATTCTGAATTAATTTTCAGTTAAAAGTCCCCCTCAAAACTCAGTGTCACTGCCCCATCTTAGTTTGTATTTTTTGTTTCTAGAAATGCAGAACTTCTTTCTGTGGTGGTTGGTTCTTACCAAACACCAGCTCTGGAAGTGGCTGGAGTTCTCCGAGTGCCTCATTTCTGGCAAAAAACATTTGTCATTCATACGCCAACTTCTGTTTTACTCAGGGGAATGATACAGAAAAATAACATTTGAGCTCTAGAAGTTTGCACAGTTAGAAGTTACAATGATATTAAATGTACAGTTAAATGGCCTTTTATAAAAGGTCTTTTATGTTACAGTCTCTGAGCAGACTCCAGTAAAGATACAGTGTACAGACTGTCATCATGGCATTTCACAGGGAGATCTCCACGAAGATTAGCAGGTAGCACAAAATCCTCAAAATCATTCACATCAGTGAGTCAGTAGCAGGTCATGTCACCTCCCCACGATACATTTTCACAGCCACAGGAGTCAGAAACAGCTTTTTTTGAAATCAGTTCCTCTCAGCTGAGTTGTCAGTGTGGCAACAGTGAAAGCAAACACTGATCTCCAAAGAGGAACTCTCCTAGGATCTCCAAACCTGCTGAAAACGACTGAAGGGTTTGAAACAGCAGCAAATTCTGTGGTGGAGAATGTACAACACGGATTCAAATTACCCAGCCTTGTTAGAAAGTGCCACCAGTGGATGCTCAGCTCCAGTTTTACAGCCCTTCATTTGTCTGCACGAAAGTTTCGGAGGAAATATCATTCCTTGCATTGAGAGGATAATTTGAAAATAGTCTCTTCTAATGAAAAAGAATGTACAAATGCTACAAAAACTGACATAGAGGGGCACTGAGGAGTGTTAAAAATTGGTTGTGGGTTTAATTTGGGGATGAAAACAGCAATATCTTGTTATTTCAGGTTGTGCAGCTGTAGGTTCTGTTTACACACCCCTTATCTCTCTCTGGAAATGATTCCTGGTAAAAGCTTTTGTGATGGAAATGACTCCCGGTGTTTCCCAGAATCTCGTTGGTGCTCTGCTATCAGGAAATGGATCTCTTGCCTCCCTCACAGATTGTGTGGAACAGGTTCCAGTCTCGGGGAGAGCAGGAGCACACTTGGGATGAGCACGGGCAGATAATGGTACACAGGATAATGACAAAGGGGTTGGTTTGGGGGTTTAACATTTTTAGGCACACAGAAGTTGGGGGGGGGGGGTTGTTCATTTCCCCCCAGAGGGCAGGAAATGCCACAGTCTGTTTTAAAAAAAACCCACTTTCTTCACAAACCAGGACAAAAAGCCAGTAATTTACACCTGGATTCTTTTGATTATTCCGTGTAATCTGAGATAGAGGAACAGTTCATCTCTTCATGGAGGTGTGTGGATGGCATCAGAGCTGGGAGGCACAGTGAGCCCCTGCACCCTGGGAATCTGAATGGCATTGCCAGGGAAGCAGAACACAATCAAGTTCCAGGTTTTTTCTCAAACGTAGATTGATGAATCTCCATGAATATCCTTGGCTTTGGATGTAGTCAGAGTACAAATGAAAACTTCACAGACTCAGCCACGCCCTTGTCAGTTTTTAGCTTGATTTTAAATCCTTTCAATTTGAGAGGATGCTAAACAGCAAAGGAGCAAATCTGAGGGGTTGGTTTGTTTTTTCCTATGTTTTTTCTGGGTGTCCCTTGTTAAAGGGAGCTGAAGCTCTCCCCCTCCCTGGGCGTTCCCTGCCAGCTACAAATCTCCTGAGGCAGAGTTTGCTGCAGGCTGCAGGGGAATTCTGAGCCTCTCAGGGAGCTCAGCCTGGACTCACCATCCCAACACTCAGAGCAGAGAGCAGTGCCACAGACACCAGTGAGTTCTCTCCCACCTTTGTTCTTGGCTTTCCATTTTCAAATAACTGAGACACACCATCAGAACCCCTCTAAAGCGTCTCAAAGATGCAGAGCCAGAAGGAAAAGGTTTTCTTGGACATTTTGAAGGGGTTGCACAACATTGAAGGTGCCTTTAAAATGGAAAGTTCTACCAGGTGGATTTTGTGTTGTTCCTGCTAATAATAAACACTGGAAGTCACACAGGAATCCTCTTGTTTTCTCTGAGCAGCCGTTTCACTTCTGCTTTATCTGTGCTTTGCTCCAGTGGATTTTTTGGCTGCTAATGAAAAACACACTGAGTAACATGTGGACGGTCTCTTTCTTGGGTCTGTAAAGAGATTTCCTGCTAATTACTGTCATTTCATTCCATAAGGGATCAAAAGGGGTTTCCAACACATTTTGAAGAGACTTTACTACAGGATCTTGAAAGGAAAACACGATCCTCGGGTATAAAAGAATGTTTGCCATTACACTGTAATAAATTGTTGTGTAATTGCAGTGGTGTCTCTAAGGAAATTAGTCTTTCCCACCTTTCTTCCCTCCAGAACCTTCCAGCTGCTGGAGAGGTCATTTTGAAGAGACGAGATCTTAGATTTCATGGCAATGGGAGTGAGATGAGAGAGAGCCCTCATCACTCACCCCTCCATAAACACAGGATGGTTTTTTGGCTCCTCCAGACACAAGATCTGATCCATTGGAACTGGTGTTTCCTTATCTTTATTGCTCACAGGACTACTTCCTTCATTTAGAGGGGTGCAGTGTTTTTTTAAGTGACATAAAATGCTGACTACCCTGTACTCCTGTGCTGTTTGACCACCTTAAACTGCATCTGTAGCCTGATCTGAACGTCATAGTCACAAAGCTTGTGAAGTGAAATAATGAATTTTAGGACCAGAACTACTGCAGTGATTAATTTTGGAAGCAGATGCAGTGGAGTTGAGACAACCTGAACTGCCAGTGACATTTCCTGCACAGGTAACACTGTCAGAAATCTGCTTGTCTGCATTGCAACATGGGGCTGGTTTATTCAGCCTCACTCTTTGTACAAATCATTTCCCAGATAGTGCAAACAAGCTCAGTAACAGTGAGGAACTGTTCCATGTCTGTCTAGAAAGCTGAGAGATTCTAAGATTATTTCTTGCGTCTTCTGTTATTATCTCTCTCTGAATTTTCACTTCAGGTGACCACAAGCCTTTTCCTTCTCCAGTGGAGAGAGGATCCCAAACAAAGTCTGGCTGTCTCCTGATCAAAAATCCGATTTCACTGAGGCTCTGCAGAGCACTTGAGGAAACCCTGGTCCTGCTGGAGCTCTCAGTGCTGCTGCACATCTCCTAAACTCTCTGCAACAGTGGCAGGAAAAAGCATGTTTCCTTAGCCTGTAAAACAGTTTTATCAGCTTCCTTCGGCCTCTCTGCTAAAGGTTGAAGTCCAGGAAATAGCATCTCAGGCTGGTTAATTTGGTGTTTCTATAACTTCATCTCTGGACCAGGTCTTCTGCTGGACTTGGTGCCCTCAGATTCTCCCTGAGCATTCACTTGGAGTCTGGCAGAAGGTCAGGAATTTGTCTGCTTTGATTCCCAGTATCTCTCTAACAGGGTTTTCTGTGTGACTCCTCACCTCCCACACTGTGAGAGCCTGGCTGCCCCTCTGTGTCCCCCTGCCCCTGTGTCTGCAGTGACATGGGGCACACGCGGCTGTTCCTGACCCTGGAGCCTGTGGGGCACACCGCAGGAACAGGAGCTCATTCGACACTTTCTTTGTTGATCAGAATGTCAGAATTAAGTGTTTCTGACTTAGCTATGGCCTTAATTGATCTTCCCTTCAGCACAACCTCATCAATCCCCTATAATGACGTGCTGGTATGGAAACACCTCAGTTTTGCTGGGTTCGACCTCCAGTGCTGGAAATAAGTCGAAAAGAAAATTGTTCCGTTCCCATTTCCTATGCCTGTGACTAACCAGACATTCTCTTTGTGTTGTCAAGGCAAAAGGACACACGGACTGTGTCATTTGGCCTCTCTTTGTCTGAATAAGAGAATCCTGCAAGGAACCATGGTGTGACCAACAAATGGTTGTGTGAATAAAAGAAAGAAATCTCTGACAGGGCAGCACTTTTTCAGCCCAGACACCTGTCTGGATAACATTTCGTGTCAGGAATTGACCTAATGAATAGAATTCATGAATCCTCCTCCCTGAAGTACCCACTGGAAGATTTAAGGTGGGGTTTAAGTTTCCCTCAGTAGTTAGATTTTCAGAAGCAAACAATACAGAAGTAAAACCATCAAGGAAGATGTTTTGCTTAATATTAGGGATGTAAACCGAAGAGAGGGGAAGTGCTCTGGCATTCTAACCATTACCAACCTCTAAATATTTCCTTGGAATTAAACGGGGTGCCAGGAAGCTGCCCAGTCCTCTGGCAGTGGTACCTCCTCTGCTTGTTGTCTTCTGATTTAAAAAACTCAAACAAAACAAGTCAGTGGGTTTTTTCCCCTACATCTGTTAAAGAGTATCAGAAACAAGCCAAATTGTGGACATGTGTGGTAAGTGTAAATTTGGAAACTCTTGAATCAACACAGTCCTCAGCTCCTCTGTGAAAAAACAAAATACTTCTACCAAAACTCATATATTACCTCATGCTAAAGCCCTGGCATTATCTCATGTTCTCTGTGGAGTAAAAAAATTGGAATGTATTTTATGTATTCCCCCAAATGATCTCATGCATCTGTGTGCATTTTCAAAAACAGTGACTTGCCTTAAAAAAACCACAAAATTCAAACATAAGTTATGGTGATTCCTGTATGATTGAGACATCCAAACTCCACTGAGTGTTTGTGTCTTAGCTGCCGGCTTCTCCCATACGGGAGTCTCCTGTTTCTCCTCTCTGATCACCCTCTACAACTTCTGCTCTTGGGGTTGCCCTTCACGTGGTGTTCCCACCACTCTTCCACTCTAATGCTTTAGGCTGTTGTCATTTCTGAAAAATAACCAAGACACCTGCCTTTTATTAAGGGAAACTTTCCTCGTGGAGTCCAGTGATTTACCTTCAAATGCCACTCACCTTTGCAGCCATTGCTGCTTGTGGTTTCAGCCAGGCTGGCACCACACTCATTCCTTGGAATGGAAACTTTCCTGACCACAGGAAACAAAAACCAGACAACTGAGAGAGAGAAAAAATACAGAGTGAGAGAAGTTATCAGGAAAGAGACAAATTAATTGAATTCCATGGACAAAAGGGACATGGATTAATGCTCAGTGTTTGTCAGCAGCATGTGGTGGAGGGAGAACAGGGATCAGCACTCAGGTCTACACGGCTGCTCTGCTGAGGGTAATGTTCCAGTTTGTCCCATTTCTCAGCTCTGTCTTTAAGCAATCCATGGATAGCAGGAAATTATTTAGTTCACCATTAATTCTCTTAGTGTTCAGAGATTATGTGAGTTTTTTCCCACTCCGTTAACAAGAAACAAACCTTGTAAACAGAGCTGATCTCTTGCTGTCTCATTGCCTTTCTTTTAATAGCAGCCAGACATCTGCTCCCTGGAGGAGCCATGAGCTGTTCCCTGTCCCGGCCAGTTTGTGTCCTGTGGGGATGTAACTCCTCCACAAAGTCTGTTGTCTTGGACACCTTCAGTGCTTTGTTCCTGGCCCCTGTTGTTTTGGCTGGCTGAGTTCCTCCTCAACACTGCGCTCCCCTCACAGGTAATCTGGCATCTCCACCTGGATTTCTGATGTAACAAAGACATGAGCTGCAGGTTTATTTTGGTTTTCCCTCAGGTTTGTTCCTTTGAGCTGGGTGTGTGGCATTTAGGCTTTTATTGCTGGTTTAAAAGCTGGTTTATGTGGCATCTGTACCCATCAGTTACCTTTGCTCTCGTTCAGTAACCCTTGCACAATATGTTTCTAGAGGAAGAGGGACAGATGGACCTGGTCTGAGAGATGAGTTGCTGGAAGCAAAACGTGCCATGTGTTCCCCAGGAGCAGTCAGGAGCAGGGATTTGTGCCCACTTCCCTGTTTTGCCCGTGTCAGAAGGACAGGCTTTCTCAGGCCTGAGGGGAATGTGTTTGTTTCCACATGGAGAGCAGCTCGATCTGGATTTGCCCTGCTTCCATGCACTCCACAGAGTGGAAAAAACACATCATCAGCTGATAAAAACGTGAGGACTCAGCTAAATGTAAAGAGAGAATTACTTCCACTTTTCTACCCAGAGCTTTCCTGTGCAGCCCTGCTCTTTCTGGGTCCCTTTCCCCATTAGTTTTGATTTTGTAAGCAGAGCAATGAAACCCTTTTCCCCTGGTGCTGAATGGATGTTCCTAGGGAGCATTACATGCACTTGCACATGCTTGAGCCTCAAATCTCCCCTAAATAGCCTGTGAGGAAGAAAACTTGGACAGGAAGGGTGGTACAAGTGACATGGACAAGAAAATAGAGCACCCATTTCCTAAATTCTAAGGATTTGACATAATTTTAGGGATTCTGTTCCCTTGTCCTGAACTTCAATTTGAATCTCCTCCACCCTGCACTGCTGTTTCTACTAAACCCCTCCTGGAATCCTCTGCTGGAAAATGCTTAATAACACACAATATCAGGGGGAAAGCTGCTCTCAGATATTGGAACAAACATCTTTGTAATGAATTGTAACAGGGGACATTGATAGAACTGTAATCCTGTAGAATATCCCTGAACTTCATATATCCTGTCAAGAGGACCAGCCAAAGATGCTGCAAACTCTCACCTAAACCTTACAAGCCCTAATTCCACCCTCTCCTAAGATGATAGGATACAGGTGATAGATCAAATTAAACGACAAAATCCAGATTAATGACAGCTGTCAGCAATCATCCTCATCCACACAGCTGAAAAGAGGGGAGTAGATTAAAGTGTCCACTGCAGAGCTCTCACAAGTTGGTGGTTTCAGTCGAGACATGAGGATTTACAGATGTAAAGTTTTTCTATTATAGATGAGTTCTCTAGCAGATGATCTTCCTACTCCAGCCTCTGAAGTGTAAAGGTAAAACAAGAGGATTTTTAGCCAGTTAGGAACTTTTATCTGTAGTAAAGGATTTGATAATGATTTTATGAGATCCCAGGCTAGTCTGGTATGTCAGAGAGGTTCAATGGTGACTGTGTTAAGGCTGAGCCCTTGCCCGTGTTATTTGTCTGATGAAGAGGTGCTGTTCCTTGTTCTGCCAGTTTGGTAAAGCTTCAGGAAAGGGCAGTTGGACTTTCAGCTGCCTGGGACGAGAACTTGCACAGACCAGTCCCTGCTGTCACTCTGAGGTGCTGGACTTGGGTTGTGTGTTCAGCTTTCCCCTAATTTTCCTGGGTGCAGGAGGAAAGGGATCTTTGCAGATTATTCTCTGAAGTTTGTTCCTCTTCTCAGAGACTATTCTAGAGAAATTCTGTCTGTATCTCTGAGGCTTGAATGAGTTTTTTAAAAGTTAATTAAACCTGTATTCTACTCTAATAACTTTATAGCAATCTGCAAATGTTCTTTATGACCAGCTGCAGTGGGATTCCATGGCTAAGCAGGACTAATTTAACTGAAATTACTGAGGTGGGGAGTATCCTTTGTAACCAGGGGGTTTTTAATACCAACTTTTAACAAGTGCTTTCTGTCTCTTCTAAATGCATTGGGCTGTGGGAAAAACTGGCATTCCACGGGTTTCCAGGCAGGTGTGTGGCTGGAAACGTGGCTTTGGGAGAGCACAGGATAGACCTGCAAGAACCTTTGGTGATCAGAACCAAGGAGAAAGGGGAAGAGGCTGCAAGTCTGGGCTGGCCAAGAATTACAGGGGCTGGGAAGGATGTGGGCATGAAGGAGCTCTTGTAGAAAGTGCTGTACTCCAGAAATAGAGAGGGGACATAGGAGGGGGCTTGCGTTGTAAATGCAGAGAGTACATGCAGACACTCAGTTTGTCTGGGTGTGGTGTAGGTGCACTGATATACGGATAATACCAAAGTTGCCTCAATCCCAATGTGTAACTGTGTTTTCATTCTGGATCCTGATATGCCCAAAAATGCCCCTGAAACCAAACTCTCTGTCTAGCACTGACGTTTTCCTGCTACTCACACATGGATCATCCTGGACAGATTAGTTAGCCCTCTGTTTTGTTCTGGATCCTAGTCAACATCAACCTGGGGTTATTCTTCAGTTTCCTTCTTTCCTCAGATTTCCTTTTTAGAGCTGGAATTAGGAGTTAATGGCTCCAGTTGCTTAGACTGCCAATTCAGTGGAAGCTTTGTTTAATTTGCTTCTACTTCTCAATCTTTGGACAACATAAAGGTAGACTAACATTTTTTAAGTGTTAGCACCAACTCTGGGGACTGTAAAACCTCAGACATGGGTGTATTTTCCTGTATTTTACCTGTATTTTCCACAACGCAACTCTAAGTAATGGCTTAGAAAAGGCACTGAGAAAAGGCAGGAAGGAAAAATCTTACAAAACTCTTACACGCAACAAGTTGAGACATCCACATCCATTATGTTGAATAACCATACGACCTTATGGATAATTCATTGCATACTTTTACATTCCAATAATTAGTACCTGATTACCAGGAGAAATTTCTACTTGATTAAACAGCTTCAGCTTTATGAAGCATTTTTTACCTGCAAAGGAAGTAGAATGCTCCAATTACAAGAGCTCCCAGAAGAAATAGTGAAGGCAAGAGAGCTGCAAACAGGTCACCTTTAGGCTGGGATTTGATGCTGGGCAGCAAAACGTCCTCACAACGGGCTCCTGTGCAATTCTCAATGTACCTGGGAAACCAAGTTGGGTTTGGATTAACTTGTCATCTAATGTTTATTTTGTATTGAGCTTCTTCAAACTCCTTCTGAAGAAGGATTAAAATGAATATGGCACTTTACCATGGTAAAATGGTATTTTATTTTATTGGAAATAAATAAAATTGATGGCTTAGTAATTCATGATCAGTCAAAAATAGGTAGGTTGAAGCTAAACTGCTGTTCATTTGTCTTGTACGTTCTGCAATTACTCTGCTGACTTTTCTTAAGGAATTGATTGCATTACAGAAAATGGAAAGCACTTGTTTCAATATCTACATTCTGCATGTATTTTTAATATATTTAAACTTGCTTCTGTCTATTTGTATTACTGAAGCTCTTGCTTCTTGCTATTCCTGGCGCTGAAGTCATAACAAGCTGTGACATAAGCAACTTCAGGCTCCAGCTGTGAAAAATGGGCTGAACTCTGGAACAGCCTTCAAGTTCCCCACTGCCACTGGCAGCTGCAAGGTTTTATTCCAGATGAGGGATAAGAAGGTGGAGTGGGAAGGAACTGCCAGCAAAGAGAAATGTCTGGGATACCCGAGTAAAACCCAAGGGCCCTTGGAGCTTTCCAAGGAGCTTGGTGTGACTCCACTGCACTTTCTGTCCATTACAGACCAGGGTTTCAGTGCTGCTGGTCGAAAAATAAAAAAGGTGGTTCATTCCTTATGCAATGGTTTTTAATCCTTTGTCTTTGGAAACACAAAGGAAGATTTAGACACCAAAAAAAAATGTTTAATTATGGCCCCATATTAAAGCTTGCAACTGGTCCAAGAGCCACCGTTTGCTGAGGACAATGTGAGGCTTTTGCAAGTGATGGTGTGTGACTGCTGGGAGAAGCAGGGGTAGAGAGACTGCTCTGATTGCTGAGATAATGCTCCAGATATTTGCTTTTTAAGTGTAGGGCCTTTTCAGTGGCCTATTTCTGAAATACTGCAGAATACTTTAAGAATAGAAGTGTAGTTTGAGTAGGGCATTGTTCTCTGGCAAGTGAGAGAGAAATGCTTTGGAGAGCTGAATAGAGTAACAGGGACAGAAAATGGAATATGAAATTCATAGGAGTATTCTTGAATACCAATGAAAACTGGAGAATAATGCCAGACTAAAATGATACAGGGGAGAAAAAAATAAATAGGTTTTGGCATCAAATTAAGGCTCATGGAAAAGTTCTAAAGAATGAGTGTGAGAGGAGTAAGGCAGTAGCCTAAAGAGGCAAATGAAGCAGGAGGAGGAAGAGACAGTCCTGCTGCACAGGGTTGGGTAAAGGTGAGGGTGAGTGAACATGGAAGCTCTACTCATGTTCTGCAAAAGGCCACAGAAAAAAAAACATTGGAATGTGATGACAGCACAGCAAAAAGGTCACTGGGGTTGTAGCACTTCCTACGAAACAGAAAACAGGACCAGATGCTTGAGGGAGTCACAAGTGTTTAAGAGGGAAAGGAGCTTGGAGGCCTGAGACTGTCAGAGGAAAACTACAGTGATGTGAATCCAAGGGAAAAACCTACACTGAAAAAGCACACGCAGAACTTAAACATCCTGGATGTAACAAAACATGTTGTAGAAAGGTGTTTTTCATGCAGTGCTGGTTTGGTGGTATCTGCTGAACTGTGTGTAGGGGATTAGGGATTGCAGAGCTGCCCCTCCACTTTCTCTGGGCTGATCTGTTGACATTATGATTCCATGCTATGTGGAAAATGCTGTCATATAACATAAAAGTTACATAGGTTTTCATAGAAACAGAAACCTGAGCTGAGGTATCTCTCGGTTAGATTTAAATCAACAAAGTTCTAGTTTATGTGACCTGAGCAACCAGCTGTGCTGCAGTCAGGGCATCTCTGAACATGCAGATGTTCAATATGGGCTTCCATGAGCTTGTACAAAGTCACCTGCCCTGATGGACAAACAGGTTGAAGATAGAAGGAACTTAAAGACAGTCAGGAAAGGTTTCTTCTGCAAGGCCCTGGTGCTTTCCAACTTGTAGTATTCTGTGATTCTGTGATCTGCACTTGGATGAACTGGGGCAATCGCAGCTCCTGGGCTGAGCAGGAGTGTCAGCAACACTCCCTGAGCCCTGTGCTCACCATCACCTCCACACTCAGCCTCCTGCTCCAGCACGTGTCTGTGCTGCCCTTTAAATGCTGGGTAGCATTTCAAAGTTAATTTTTAAAGTGGAAAAGAGATCTTTCCCCCCCATCTGAGAAATCAGATTTTCTAATTCAATTGCTGAAAGATGGCAGCCTTCAGTGTCTGAGGGAATCTGTGCCTATAAAAGCTCCCGTTTTCAGATAGCATCAGATTCCTGCTTCCCTGGGTGCCTCACACACGCCCACACCTGCTGGCACAGGAGAGGAGCCAGCCCGAACTGCTGTACACAAACACAAAGCACTGGTGCACCTAAAGAATCCCACAGAATCTTTCAGCACAGGATATTAATCAAAACTCCCCGTGTCAGCATCACTGCAAGGTCTCTAGCTGCAGTCTCTAGCAGGCTCCCAAAAGTTGTCCTAATTCATACACTGTAAGAACATGCAGTAAATATGAAAAAGAATTCAAAGTCAAAGTGAATAACCAATGGCATCACTAATTTGAAGCCCTAAACAGCTTTTTTTAAATGTTTGTATTTGGAGGAATTTCAAAACTGTTAATCTGAAGATGAATTTATACAGAGGAAGTAAAATAGGACACTCCTACTGGAGAGAAGTTGAAATAATGGGTTATTTTCCTCTAGAACTCCCTCAGCTATATGTGTTTATATGGCAGTGATACTAATTCTGACTGCTAATAGTTTTCAGACACATCAGGTAAGGGATTCCCTGTTGATTTCTGTGTGTCCTGCCCTCCAAAGCTGAGGAGCTGTGTTTGTGTGGGCTGTATTTTATTTGGAATGCAGAAGGAATGCCCTCAAAAACCTGTCAAACGGAAGGAGCAGAGCGTCCCCTCAGCAAACAAAGTTCCTGTAACTCTGCTCTGGGTGAGGCAGGATGCTGGGGCAGCTGTGCCTCAGGTGCTGAGCCAAGCAGCTCCCAGCCTTGTGCTGTGTGAGCCACCTGAGGCAGCTGCTCCTGCAGCTTCTCTCTCCTGCTGCCTGGTTATTTAGTGCCTGGGAGTGTTCTGGCTTTGGAGCTCAGCTGGTTTAGGGGGCCAGGTGTGGTCCTGCTGCTGAGAACACAAACTCATGGCTGGGAGAACAGTGAGGGGACATGGCAGCTGCTCAACACACATCAGCTCCATTTAAAATCTGCTAATGCTGCACAGGGAAGGGTCAACTCTTGTTTCTGTTAAATTCCTACCTTTTATAGATCCATTTCTGGATGATAAATGTAATGCAATTGCAAAGGTCAACGAGTGGCTCTTGATTTATAAGGCTGGAAAACACACATTTCTAATGAGTGATGCATTTTTCTTAGTCACTTGGTGAAATGACTTGCAGTGATGTTGCATCAATTAATCTGGACTGTGTGCAGCACAACATGCGTGTATCTGAGCAGCCTGTCAAGGAAAACGTGCTTTGAGGCATTTTTACAGGTTGTCAGTCTGTTCTTTCTCCATCTCCCCTTTTTAATTAACGATCATCCAGCCCTTGATTCCAAAAGTGATTTGAGTTTCCTTTTGGTGGGGGATGATCTCTGGAGAACACTTGGGAGCTTTGGGTGGGATTTGGGAGAAACCTTCACCCAAGAAACTTTGCCCAAGTGTGTGATGATGCCAGCCTGGAAGTTCCAGAGCACCAAATATCTCCTGAATTCTGCTGAATCGTGATGCATTTTTTTTCTGTTGTTTCTATTCACGTCACTGCTGATTACTGAGATATCTGTGTGTAAACAAAACCTTTCTCATCTATAATTAGCCTTCTCTGACTGATTAAGGAACATGCTTAGAATGAGGACATGCCTAAATAGAATGCTGCTATTTAAACCCATCTAACTTCATAATCAGTCACTAGATGCAGAAAAAAAAATAGTTGATAATTCAAATGCAGTAAGATTGCCTGAGTGTAACAGAAATGCTCTTAAGGTGTTACTTTTCTGCTTCAGCTGAGTATAAAATCCTGTAGTACCTGAACTGCAAATGACTTCATTTGGAGCTGTTAAAGAGGAAATTATCTGCACTGACTAGTCTGTGCTTCTGGAGAATGAATCGTTCTGAGTATCTGTAACTTCACAGTTACTGCATCAAATACATCTTCCTTGTTACAGCAGGAGTGGAGAGGGGGCTTGGAAAGTGTGTAACTGATGCTGTTCACTTGAACCATTCATTTTTCATTTAAGTATTTTAATATTAATAATATGGGATTCCTTCTAGGGAAAAAAAGAAACCCCTCAACATGTATTTCAGAATGTTTGACTTTGGGTGTGTGTAGGATTCATTTTATAGTGCATAAGCCAGGTTCAGCAGTTGGAATAAAGCATTATCATCATTATCAGCTTGGTTCAGTGTCCCCTCTGGACCCTGGGCAGCGACAGTGACGTGCTGGGGTTGGTTTTCGATGACTATTTACAACAAATTTCCCTCTTTTCTCCTCATCCAACTAAATGAGTTTCCGTGCTCGAGCTTAAGTGCTTAACTTGAACTGTCCGAAACAAAACAAAAGAATATTTTAATTAGGCACCTGGGAAAAGATTGTTTCCTTTTGCAACTGTTTTGTCCAGTTATCATTATTAGTTACAGCTCAAGATGGAAGAGGGAGCAGAAGTTGCCAGGGAACAGAAAAAGGTAATATCCTTAAGTGTATGTAATATTTGTCTGAATGCCTATTATTTTGTTAAGGAAACCCATTAAATCAATCATAATTTCTTTTGATGAATGATAACTCAGAATTAGTAAATGAACCATGACAAATGGGAATTTAATTTTGCATCTTGTGCCTTGGGAAATGGGGAAATAAAAAGATAGAGCTGTATTTGTGCAGGAAATGCATTCACATGCAAAAGCAGGAAATGCTTCATTTCCAGGGGCTCCAAGGTCTCCAGAAAGAAGAATGGCTCTGTTATGGGATGGTGTGAGAAGGGTCTGTGTGTGCTGCCTTGCTGCCTCTTTACCAAGTAGACTTTGGCTGTCACTGTGAAGCTATTTCAGCAGGATTCAGGGAACACAGGAAGTCTTGAATTACACTCTTTCCCTCCCCTGCCCCTTGAAAGACTAAATTATTTTTTGTGCCTCTCATTTTGGTCAGGTCAGGCAAATAGGACATAGAAAAACGTCTGCAACGTAATTTGTCTGTAAAGAAAGACTGGGAATGTACTTTTCCTTTCCGAATGCCTTTCCTACAGCCTGTATTCCAGGAGGCAAAGGGGATTTTGTTCTTTCTGTATTGTAATGAGGGGAGGAGATGTGGCTCTAAATATAACCCTCATCCTAAATGAGTGCTGTTGCACCTGCTAAGCAAGTATAAACCAAGTATTTGGACATTATTTTTCTCACATTGTCACATCTCTGCAAGCTGAGCCAGTAATTGGGAGGAGGTATTTTCTTTCAGATAATGTTTTGACAATGATTTCTTAAAGAAACAAAATGGAGAAATAGTCTTTAGCCAGCTGCTGTCCAATACTTAAACACACAAACTCGAGTTTCACTGACCTGCAGAGTGGACTGGATGCAGTAGGAATCATATAACAAATCCCTCCATTTAGACAAAAAGATCCATAACTGGTGCCACAGAGTTCTTCATGATCTTAAAAATTTCTTTCTTGAAAAATTCTTTCTGAAAGCAGCCTGGACTTGGAAGTTGGACTGCATATATTTGACACATTTAATGGATCAGTAACTCATTGTATATATATGCATATATATTTTTATATATTTCTTCCACCTTGTGGAACCACAGGATCTCAATTAAAACAAAAATAGAGCAGTCTTCTGACATCACACGGTTGAGAATCATGTGTTGTCTCACACCTCAAGTGTTCTTGGTGTTATTTCTCCCAGAAGTTGTGACAATAAGAATTTTGCTGTCTCACTGTTGGTCTCTTACCAAATGGTTAAGATGTGTTGTTTAAGAGGAATCAGGATTTTTGTGACAAAGAGTTAAGGTTCCCCTTAACTCCAGCAGGAAAGAGGTGCCAAGTGTGGCCAGAAGACATTCTGCCCCAGAGGGAGCTTCTACAGCTTTGGATATAAAACACACCTGACTTACCCCAAGAGGAGCAGAAACATTGAGCTGCCTCCAACTCTGTGCAACAAAACCATCCTGCACCCTGCTGTCCTCTAGACCATCTCCAGCACTTCCACTCTCCCTTTTTGTCACACACTCTTCCATTTCCTTGGCAGAGTATTGATGTAGGAGTGTGAGTGAAGTCCTTGAAGGCCGTTATATCCCAGCTCCCAACAGGAATTCAGCTTCAGGTTCCTGTTACCAGAGGGTGACTGGACTTTCTTGCCTGTGTGCAGGTAAACTGGGGAGCTGGAGGAGAGGAGAGGAAAGGCTGGAAAGATTGTTTCTACTTGACCTTGTTGCACAGAAATGTGTGTTCTGCCCTACCTTGTTGAAGTTAAATGGAAATTTATTTTAGCTCTGAACCTTTCTCTGCTCATCTACAGCAATTCATTTACTGCAACTTCGCTGTTAAAAGACAAACAGTACAAGTGCAACAGGGCTAGAACAGGAGAAAAACGTGGAGGTTTTAAAACCAGAATCACTTGCTTTTAGTTTATTCAAAGGTACCAGTGGACCTTCTGTGAGAATGTAATTCAATTGAATCATCCCTTAAATGAAGGTACTGAACACATGAACAGTGCATCAGGATGTCTGTACAGTTATGAGAACCAAGCGAGGAAAACAAAACTCTCCACCTTGCCCTGCTCTCGATTCTGCTGAGTGTCTGAGGGAGTTGACTCTTGCAATTCCACCAAGTGGAAAAGCAAGATGACAGAAGGTTGGCCCCACGGAGAAACTCTGTGGACAGGTTTCAAAGAAATTCTCATGAGAGTTAATGAGACTTTGTTAACCTTCATCAGCCTGGTGGTTCTCTCTCTTCATCCTTGTGCAGAACTAGCCCAGTCTCACGTAGTGGTGGAGCAGTGAAGAGCCTCGGGTGGCTGAGGCCTGGAGCATTGGGTGAGTGATCCCTGCTCAGGTGTGATGTGTGCGGGGAGGAGCAGCTCTGCAGCCCAGGCAGACGCTTCTGAGAGAGGGGAGGGAGAACAAAAAGTACTATCTTTTTAATTGTAATTACAGACAATTTTTCTATCAGCTATTTCTTTAGAGACAGACTTTTTTCCAATCCTAGGGGAAGAATGGTAATCTTAATTTTACCAGTAATAAGAAACTTGAAACCTCTGTGTCTGTCTAGATCAGGTGCCCCATCTTCCACCCAGCTGTGCTTCTCATTAGTTCTATTTTGTGTGTTAATACTGCTTAGTAAAAGTATCAGAGTAATAAAGTATAAAGTAGATGTCAGAATAATGACAGAAAATAAAGTCAGGATGCTTTAACACTAGAAACCAGCAAATTGTAATTTGTTACAGTACAGGAGTAGATATTATTGTACTCCAGTCCTACTGTACTGAAATGCAGCAAATTTCAGAGCTACAGGTCTGTATTTATAGACAGAAAAGTGTGAAAGCACCGGTTTATCCCCCTGAATTTACAGTCAGTGATGCAAAAGAGTATCCTGGAGAATCAGGAGGGGTTCAATACAAGCCAAAACCCAATTACATTAGCATTGGTGAATGTGTTATGATTTTTCATGAGGTAAGTCAATACATTATATTAATCTAAAAATGCAAATTGTACGCTTTGAAAGTCAAATGTATACTACATTCAAACTCCATAATCAAGATAGAAAAGTTTAACAAGTCAAGTGATGATGGGCCATTAAAAAAATATGAAAGGTTTAGCTTTTAAATTAATAGAACACTTTGTTGTACATAATATCTATTTTGATACATCCTTCTATGTGAGATTAAAAAGAAGTAGGATACAAAAGTTACTTTTTAAAAAAAATAGTTGAATTTGGTGGAGGGAGAAGTGAAGAGGAATAAAACAAGGCTGTTCTTTCTAACACCAGAGTACGAATACTTAAAACTGGCTGAGGTAATAGCAACCTCTAAATACACTTGATTTTTCTTTTTGAGGACATGCATGTGTCCTGTTTCAGCTGGTCCAGTGCTGTGCCCCTAAACTATCTTCTCTGTTTGCATTTTAACTTTCATAACCTCCCTGTCCTGGCTAATCAAAAGAGAACAAATTCAGGTTCAGCACCACCTTAACCCCCAAAGAGCCGGGTTGATAATCCACGTATTGCCTAGTCCAGAGACTACAGTACTGGACTGTCTGATCCTGAAGTCTGCTAACACAAAAAAGGAAAGGAAGGGGAAATGTTGACAGAAGATAAGAGGCTGATGCTCTCTTATAAGCAGTTTTGGGCTGGGTGCTAATCATCACAAAGTGTGAAACATTAGGATTGAGCAAAGCAAACAAAAGGTTCTGTGTCCCTACAGAACCTGAACCCCCAGCAGCTGAACTCTAGTCAGGGAGGGCAGCTCTACAGAGTAGTTTTGACAGTCCCAGTGGCAGCTGCCAAAATCACTGCAGTTTTAATGAATTCTAATTATATAGATCTCTGTGTATCTCAGGAAAGAGTTGGAAGAAATAACCCGTTCACATATTATTCTGACAACAGTTTTTATTCTTGGTCAGAGGCTTTTCTTCTAAAACAGCACCTAGGGACAAATATGTGAGCTGGGCATGTCGTGTTTAACCCTGGTGGCTTTTCCCCTTGAAGAAATAGCTGCTGGAATGTGACTTCCAGTGTTGCTGCTGAGGCATCTGTGGCACTCTGGCAGCCATGCACTGTCATGTGTAAGGTCCATTAATTCACAGTCAGGTTCAGAGAATCCCTAAAGGCAGAGTATCACCAAATTCGCACTAAAGCATGTTTAACCAGTGAATTCTGTTTTCAAACTGCCATGCTTATTCAGAATTGTAATGCCTGCAGCATTTAGGTACTCTAATTGATTGTTTCTGGCTAATTACGTTGCTTTGAAAGGCAGTGCACACAACTGAACCTGTCCTCAGACTGGGGATTATTCACTCGGGTCAGATCCTGCTGGTAGAATTTTGACATGCCACAAACAAGCACTTCCCAACTTGTCATTTCTCAGGGATAATGTGTGTGTGTGTCACTTGAGTGTTTCTCATGTCAGGTGAAATTAATAATGTAAGCCCCAAATTTACCACAACTCAGCAAGGTCAAGGCTTGTACAATGATTTCAAAATCTGGATTGGAAACTCTCTGCCTGGACACAAACCAATCTTCGCTTGATGTTGCTAAAAGAAACTTGTTGTGTAGACATGGCAACTCTATACCCACCTGACCTGCTGTGTTCTGTTTCCTTGTTGGGTATAGTCAAGGTTTGCTGTACCAAATAGGTGACTGAACAAGCCTAACGTGATGAACCATCTGATTTTTTTCACGTGTGCTCTTTTTCTCGTGTTTGTATGTACTTTAAAGTGTACATAAAGTAAATATTGAAGTAATCTGCTCTATATTGGAAGAAAGACTATTTTTCCCATTAAATGATCAAATAAAATATCAGCTTTATGAGAAATAATTGCCTACACTTCAGCTCTCAATAACAGCCACCTTTCTCAAGAGGCTTATTTCAGAAGGTAAAATGCATTTGTACTTACTTTATCAGCAGACAGTTCTGGTTTTCATGGCACCTCGGGTGGCCTCCCTGGCTCTCCAAGTGTCCTGTCCATACAGGAAGATCTGAAATGGCCCTTCCCTGTGACACTGGGCTGGCCCAGCACCGTCCCCACCCAAAGGCACCTCCTGAGCTGCCTCACAGCCCCACAGCCTGGCTTTGTGTACACAGAGAACAATTCACTTGGCGTGTGCCACAAAGAGAAATGAACTCGAGTTACTCAGAGCTAAAACCCTGGGCTGGAAGGAGATTGGTTTTTCTTGCAGTCCAGATGTGAATTGTCTGTGTGCTGTTCCAAAGGCTCCAGATTTACAGCCACACTGTGGCTGGGGCTGCACACAGACAAACACAGGTAGAGGCTGAGCACAGAGTGGGAGAACAAACCCCCCCTTATGCTGGAATCCCTCACATATTTTTCCAGGGTTACCAGTACTACAGTTTATTGCTGAATTCAAAATACTTATGTAGGGTAGTACATACAAATTGCATCATAAATATATTTTATGCAGAGGTCAAAACTCTGATTTAAGTGAGTATTTTATTGGAGCAAGCCGTCCTTAATTTAGTCTCCCTTTTTGCAGAAAGTTCCCCAAAATTGTATAACATCCACAAGCTTTCATAACAGAAAATATAAACAGGATATAGGATAACCTAAATTTCAGACCAGTGTGTGCATAATTCTGGTTTTGAAGTTCACAATTTGGGTCTAAAGATGACTTTCCAAAGCAATGTTGCTGACAGCATTCGCAGGTGTGGCTGTTTTGTTTGGTTGGTTTTTTTAAAGACTGCAAAGTAAATCATTTGATGGTCACGTATTTACAAGATGTTTTCCTTGGGGAGTTGCATTCCGAAGTTCACGTATCAGGGTCTTAAAAAGAGTAACTCGGACTCTCTCATTAGAAACTAAGATGATATATTTGAAGAAAAGGAAACACTAGAGCAGAAATTGGTGCTTTTCCTGGTCAGGGGCCCAGGGACCCAGGAGATGCTGCACCCCCCCAAAAATGATAACTGTAAGTCTTGATGAGCACAGGCAGATAAAAAGCAAGCACTGAGTGATGACTTGGGATTTGTGGTTTGTGGTTCTTTGCTATTCAAATATTCTTACAATTAATCTCTGTGTTAGCTCTCCCCCAAATTAAAGATCATTTCAGTCATGTGGCTATTTCAAATATACACTGTACATTTAGATTAAATTGCACCTTTACAGCTGTCTTCAAGAATAGCATTTTGCTGCATTATGTGTTCTTTTTTAAAATAAAAAACCCACGTAAAATCTCATTCTGCCCCAATATTGAGCTCAAATATTTGTGTTGCAAAAACAATGAAGGGAAAAAAATTAAATAGCTTAGTAGACTAATTAAATATAAATTTCTTTCTGAGATGTCTCCTTGATATTTGGCAAGCAGTTAGTAATCCACACCTCTTATTTTGTCCAAGAGCCAGAAACTGTCCTGAAGTCTTGTTGTTTCTCATGTAGGTATAAAGTAGCTGGGAGTGTTCTGAGCACAGGCAACCATCAGGCGTCAGGAAAACCCATCGAAACAAAGGAGGATCTCTGCAAAGAAGAATTCAAGGTGAGGTATTACAACTAGGCTGTGTAAGGACAATGCGTTACTCAACTTCACACAAGTTTCTTTTAGGATGGGAGAGGCACAGCAGGAGAGAATTCTAACAAAAGACAGAAGTGAAGGCAGGTGATAAGTGCTTCACAAATCTCAATGTCCTTTGATTGACAGATTTATTTATTTATTTATTTATTTTGGCTAGAGTTTTTCAAAATTCTTTCCATTACATTTTCATTTGTCCTTTTCTGAAATGACAACAAATGACTGACTCCTCCTAGAGATGCCTACATTTCTACAGCAAATATTCAGGTTTGCATTTTGATTTTACCCACTGGAGTACGTCTAGAACTCATTATACTTGTATTAAAACAGCAGGTAAAACTCTTGTCATGGTGTTCAAATTGCATTTTGAGATATTACAGCGAATTTGAGGGAAAACTTTTCATTCTTAAAATTTCCTAAGCACTTTGCAACCCACTGCAAATTCCTGTCAGAAGCAGATATTGGCCAGGCTACAAAGGTGAGCTTCTGTCAAATATAAATACTGCAGTTAAACTGCAAATGTTGAGATGGAGATTCCAGTCTCAAGCTTGCGTGTGGTTATGGGAGGGGAATTAATAAATCGTACAAGACAGTTACGTTAAAAAGAACACTATCAAGCTTGGGGGAAAAACCCATTACACTCTTCTTTCATTTCGTGTGTTCACTGCTCTCTTCTGTGACACTTCTGCCTCCGAGTTTCATCACTAAACTCTGGTAAGAAGTCAGCTGAATGAGTGCAATTGAAAGGTTCTCACTGTGTGGTTAATTTTCCCCAGACCTCGGTGGCAGATGTAGTTGGGAGCAGAATGTCAGGAATCTCAGGCCCAGACTCAAAAAATCCGTGTTACAAGCTGGCAGTTTAGCACAGGGTGACAGAATAGAACAGATTTACAGAATAGCCTTAAATTTTGAGTTACTAAAAAATATTTATCCTAAGAGTTTTACATGGTAGTCATTGGGAAGCAAATGCCGCTAATCTTCANCCTTAAATTTTGAGTTACTAAAAAATATGGTTGTCATTGGGAAGCAAATGCCACTAATCTTCCTAATACACCGATTTTGATGTTTTAAGGTTCATCCAGACAGGAACAGCTGGTTACTGTCCCACAGCATAAGGGAGATAGCTGCCAACACCTGAATTTGTCTCATTTATTTTGCCTAAAGCGCAATTCTTAACCTTGGGGAGTTTTTTCGGTTTGGGGTTTTGCACTTTATTATGTTTTGAGTTAATTTGTTTGATTTAAACCACGGCAAACGGGTATTCTTAACTCTGCCGGTGTGATCTTTCCCAGGACAATCTGCTGAATTGTTGTAATCCCTCATCCCGGGGGGTTATAGTCCCTCAATCCCTCATGATGTGGGGGTGTAATCCTGATTTACGGAACAAACCCCAAGACTCCGAAGAGTTTTAGAGTAGGCATGTCTTTAATAGCAACGTTGCGAGGTCGGGGGAAAATTCCTTTGCCCGTCCTAACAACTAACATCCTAGGCACCCATTATATGCGACATAATTATACATATTCATTAAAGAAAACATGCATAAACATTAAGTATCCGAGGATAGGAGTGGTTTATGTAGATTAGTGTCC